>JANPWX010000019.1:8366761-8533890 GCA_024734555.1 Trochalopteron elliotii
GCAGAGCGGCCGCCGCCGCCGCCGGAGTGGAGCTGCGGGCGGGCGGCCCGGGAGGAGGCAGAGCCCGGCGCGGTCAGCTGATGCCCGCCACGTCGGCGGGGCTGCAAGCACCCCCCCCGGCCCGGTTAAAGCAGCCGCAGCCGCGGCGCTGGGAGGGGGACAGCAGGCGGGGGTTGCCGTAGAGCAGGTCCCCTGGTCCCGCGAGGCTCCTTCAAGCGTCGCTTGGGTTTCTCTGAGCTGCTCTTTTCTAGGTGCCCCAGACTGTCCCGCCTTGCCTGACAGGTGCATCCCTCCACAGCGCTCAATGAGAGCTGATGCAGCAGCCAGGCATCCCTCTGCCTCCCACAAGGAAGATCCTCAGGTTTTGCTTGGAGAGAACACACTTGCCCAGGGTGGGGGAGCCCTACAAACCCCTCCACCTCTGCCTGAACAAGTTAAGACCCTCTCAGAAAGGTGATGCCACTGCCAGGACTGTGGCTCTGACCACCCTGTGTTAAGTTTGATGATGCTGTCCTGACAGTATTTACATTAAAGATACTGGAGAAATAACAGAAACTGTCCCATGCACAGAGCCTGGATATAAAGTCACTCCTCACTCCCCATGCTGGCAGATGAAATTGTTTCTGCTCCTCTGCTTGTGGAATCACTCTATGCCAGCAAACCTGGAAGCGCTGTGCGTGGTGGCACAGCCCAGAGAGGAAGAGGTATCTATCTTTATCTCTCCCATTCCTCCCCTGCCCAAAGTAAGCATTGTTAAAATGTCTGAACCCTCTCCTGGGGAAAAGGCTGAAACCTCCAGTTTTGGAGCTGAAGTAGATATAGTCTACACATTAGACTATGGCAAATTAAGGGAGAGGTGTTTTCTCTGTGTTTCAAAAGACAAGAGTGATGCCTTCTGAACTCTTTGAAGTAAATATACAGCTGTATATTCTAACAGCAGCAGTGTGGACAGAGGCCATGCCTGGAAGGGAACTGTGCTACCTCACTAGAAGGCAGTTTTTTGGGAGTTGGGGTGCTTAAAAATGGCACGTGATGCTTGACTTCCAGTGGGTTTGAGCCGCCATGAACACCCCTCCAGCTGTCATTGCTTAATTTA
Source organism: Trochalopteron elliotii (assembly GCA_024734555.1). Taxonomy (NCBI): domain Eukaryota; kingdom Metazoa; phylum Chordata; class Aves; order Passeriformes; family Leiothrichidae; genus Trochalopteron; species Trochalopteron elliotii. The sequence goes on from JANPWX010000019.1 coordinate 8,367,858, forward strand.
CCTTTTATTATTATTATTATTATTATTAATATTATTATTATTATTATTATTATTATTATTGTCAGGAAGACTTGGAGATTTAGGAAGGATTTCACTGATTGTTTCTGTATTTTCACTACCATAGGTTTGGGAACTCAAGCCGAGTCTGTGTCACATGTGTGAGGCAGTTTTTGTACAGACATAAGCAGAGAAAATTGTTGTTCTCCAGAGCCCAAATAAGGAAAGAGTGGCATTTTTGTGAACAGAGATGGGTCTTTCCTGTGGTTCAGCATGACCCTACTAACCTGGAAAGGTTTAATGCTGGTTTCACAATAGTAATAGAGGCACATATCCTTGCTCCTAGATAAAGCCCATGGAAACTGTAGCATTACTTCAAGATGAAAATGATACTATAAGAGGAGAAATCTTATTCAAAAACTTTTGAATTTCTTTAATGAAAGAAATTACATTTGTTAGTGCTGCTACCTGAGAGCACAGAATGAAAGCATCTTTCTCATTCAGATTGCTCAACACAAATCATGATATATAAAAGGAAAAGGAAACAAATATATAATGCTGTTTAAGGAGACACCCATTCAAAAGAGATAAGATAAAACCAAGATAGGGACATCCCAGTTCTCTAATGTTACTGTATGCACTGAATCACTGTGCTGGCAGTTTCCTTTGCCTCATGGCAGAGTGAACTCTCCTTTCATCATTTTTCCTGTGATAGAAGCTCTGTATGTCCCCAGGCAGTCTATTTTTATGCTTCTCCATCCTTATCATTTTCATATCTAACCTGAACATTCCTTGCAGCATTCACTAAGCACATCAGTTCTTGTCCTGTCCACCATGAACAGGGAGAACAGATTATCCTGGCAGTAGTCTATACATATTTAATGAGTGTCTCTTCTATCCACTCCCTCTTCATCTTCTCATTGGTTAGGCTAAATAACATAATTTCTGTCATTTTTTTCCCCTGTGGGTCACGTTTTCTAGATCTCTGATCTTTTTTGTTTATTCTTGATTATATACTCTTGTTTCATGATTTTATTATCTTTCTTCTTGCTCTGTGAAATTCATACTGCTCAACTTTGTTCTATAGTGGAAAGTTGTCTTATATCTAGGACTATGTTTTGTGATCTGCACTCCTATTTATACATCCTGGGACATATCTGTTGTCCTCCCTTCACAGGCTTATCCAGAACTGATGACCTACTGAAACTTTGCTGTCCTCAAGGCCTGGGCAGGTGTCACTTGCTCCATATGTGCAGAACAGCCTACATGAAGTATCTTGCATTTGCCCTCACTGGAATGCATTGTTTTTTCCACCCTGCATGCCAAATTTGAAATAGAACATGTTGAAAACTAAACCTGTCCTCCTCCATGCCAGCAGCCCTCCCCAGCTCTGTGCCATCTGTGTGTTTGGTGAGCCTACTCTGTTCAGTGGTGATGGCAAAGCACTGCAGAGGGTTTAGGTGACAGTCGGTTGTGCTCTTTTCTTGTATGTATTTCTGAGTCAGCCACAGAGGTACTGAGCACCTTTGTGGAGGGTTACCAAGAAGGGAACAAGATCTGAGCATTGGCACCACTGCAGCAATGTTCCTGGCTCTGCAGAGCAAGGAAGAAGTCTGACCACCCTGGGGAGCAGGAGATGGGTGATCTTGTCAAAGCCCTGGTTGCCAATGAAGGCTGGATGAGCTGTGGGTCCAACAAGGTAATTTCACAGACACACACACACACACACAAAGTCCTGTAAGTCCCAGACTTGGTTGGCACTAGATTAATACTGTGCATTATTCAGTTTTTGCTGCTATTGGATTTTTTTTTTTTAATAGAGCTAAATGACTTGGCAGTGTCACAAAATCACTAAAAGCCATTTAAAAATAATACTGTCACTAGAAGGCTTTTGAAGGATGAAAAATCAGGCAGAATTCATTCCTTTTCTGTCACCTGAAAGTTTATGTCACACTTCTCTCCTCCTTCCCCCTCTCTACCCACAGCGGTAGCATTTATGTGCAATTTAATGTTATGATATTTAATCATGCAAATAATGATCTCATTCACTTTAGTGGGACTATTTATGTCCTCAGGATTGCAAACATGGCACCACGCTCTGCAAAGCTCTCTAGGATTCTCCAAGAAAGATGGCTTCATACCCAATACATTATGACAGAACACTTGTGTTAAAATACATCTTTTTTATTTAAATAAATATTTGACAAAACAGTTTAAGAAAGGAAAAGCAAATAATTGACAGAAAGCCATTGCATCTGAAATGTGAAACTTGAGTAATGATAGAAATCACAGAATATGAGCAAATTAGCTTGGAATTGTCTCCTTACCTGTTTGGTGGTTTGGGATTTTGTTCCTATAGCTCCCTCATTATTTTTTTTTCCTCTTCTCTCTAGCAACAATTCAACAATTTAAATGTTCTAATACCACCAAAAAAAAAAAAAAAAAGAAAAAGCTTCTCGCACTGATTGAGTCTTCTTTTAAAAACCCTGTCTATCACTTTCCTCAGATGAATGCATATCCCAACATGATGTCTGTACAAAAGCAAGCACAAGGCACAAGAGAATGGATTGAAAATTGTAACACTGGTTAGTAAAAGCATTCAGACTAATTAATGAAAGCCATGGTAAAAGAAATGCAAAGCCTCATGGACTGAAACATCTGAGAGAAAGAGGACGAGGACACATAGCTTAGCAGATGATGGAAACAATCAACATTTGCTGTATTTTGCAGATATTTTTTTTCAGTGTGGTAAAAATATCAATGAAATATTTTAAAATTTGTTAGCAATGAAGCTGAATTATTACATACCCCAGTGATACCAAAAAGCAGGGGGAAATAAATAAAAGACCCCCCAAAAAAGAAAAAAATTGTCAGAATATAAAGAGGCAGCAAGATATGTCAATTTTTTTGCTTCTCTATGTTGTGAAGCAGCAGTTCCTTCACATGCAAATAAATTTCTTATCTCTCTTGCCATTCACAGATACACATATCCACATAAAAAGTTCAGAAGATGATCTAAGCATGGATATTCTATGAAGAGAAATAAGGGATTTGAGATGAATAATGCACCTTTTAACCAATGATTGGATCCATGTTTTCCTCTTCTCTCTTCAGGTCTACTCCTTCCTCACCCACCCAGCTATTCCTCTGGCTTTGCAAATGGATTAGCAGCTGTGACCACTGCAAATCTTTTACTCAAGGCTTTTTGCTGCTGACCAGGAATAGCTGTTTTGTACTAAAAAAAGAGGTCTGTATATACAGGCAATTGTAAAAGAAATGGAAATGTTTAGATCTTTAGAAGAAATACACATTTTTAAGACAGCGAATTTAAGTTTTTCATTTTCAAATGATTCTTTCAATTCAATTATTTTCAAACGATTCTTTTGCTGTGGATGGTAGCATTTTTGGGTGTTTCTGTTTTTTGGTTGGGTTTTGGTTTGGTTTTTCTTTCAGAACCAGGGAAGAAACATGATGGAGCAAAGGAAAAAATAAAGACTAAAAAGTACTGTTCTTTCTTGTTAGGAAAGGAGGGCCTTTATCCTAAGTCAGAATCAGGTGCAGTTTCAAGAATTTGAAAAAAAAAAATCTTCCCAGAACAGAACAGAACAGAACAGAACAGAACAGAACAGAACAGATGTCCTTCACATTGCCCTCTGGACCACCTAGAACTTTCTCTCAGTTCTTTCTGAGGGAAAGAAACCAAAAACTTTTCCCAACCAAGTTTTAGGGAACAGCAGTTTCCTGGCTCATCTCTCTGTCCTGTGCACACCATTACTCTCCTGTAATGCTGTTCAACACCTGAAGCACCTGCACTGCTGAATGAATCACACTTTTTACAAAGCAGTTGATGCTTCTTTACACTTTATGGGCTTTCTTTGAAGGAGGATTTTTTTTTTCCTTTTAATACATAAGACCTTTGACTTACATGTTAAATGCAACAGAAGTTAAATGGAAATGAATATTAAATTCACCTGTAAAGTGAAATATTTATAATCCACAGAAGACAATCCATTTACAAGCATTTTATTCTTGATTTTCTTGAACCAAAAAGTACTAGGAGTGATAGCCTGATTGGTGAAACTACAGCAACAATTGGTGAAATTAATACTAGAAAGGCGACTTGAATTTGACACATTTGAAAGAAACTAAAATCATAAAAAAACACATATAAAACTATTCTGTATGACTTTTTAAATTGAAAAAAAAATTATTAGCTTGTTTTAGATGGCTTAACATTTAGATTTCAAAGTGGTTTTCTTGTTACAGGATGGAGTTGTTTCCTGTGGATGTATATAATAAATCTAATTAGGCTTCAAATAGGGAAATGTTATATTGTATGAGATTTTAAATCCATCCAGATCAGTATCCTGCAGTTACTGCAGTATAAGACATATCCTAAGAGGAAATCCCCCCGTCAGTCACTTCAAAGAGGGGAAAGTCTGCTAGGGTTGTGTATGCATGTGCTAATGTGCATGTATTAAACCTTGGAACAGGAACAAAATGTAGAAACCTTCATTTTTCCCAGGAAAAGGAAATTCCTTTTGTTTCTTCTCCTCCTTCTGTCTGGGGAAAAGAATTCTTTTCAGTTTTAAAATAAAATATGAATCCAATTATTAGACTCTTGAGAGCTCCTTTCTTTGCATCCCTGTTTCACAAACCAGGGAAGCTGGAAGCCCTGGGACTGTCACTTGGGTTTCCAGGTGTATTGGGGTTCAAGGATGCTAAAACTACAAAAATGCTGGGAGTCTGGGCCAAAAAAGACTTTCACTGTGTCATTTTAGAATCAGACTTTGAGCTGAGTTCTCAAGCAGCTCAAAAGTTGACAGGGTGCCAGGGAGGTTTTTGAAAGACAGTGTTTTTGAAACATTGCTTCATCAGATATTTTGCATATGTGAATGTGTAGGACTCCAATTTGTTGGCCTGTAGATAAACACAGGGTTTAATTCAGCTGGGTTCCTAGGCAGTTATTTTCCCTACATAACTCTTGCCCCTCACTCTCTTATTTTCTTTATGAAGGTTTCTTGCATTAAGAAATGCAAAATAACACTTTAAGTGACTGGTTGTATGGCGGAGAGAGCACTGATGCCTGGTGTGCTGCTGTTAATAGTGATTTATTTCAAACTGAGCTGCCATCATAACTGAAGCATGTTAATCTGCTCGTTGCCAGTCAAGCTGGGATGGTAGGTGTGCTTAGACAAAATGTTTAGGAGGAATCGTTGACTCATGGCAATCTTTAGTCATTCTCTGAAATGATACAATTAATGTGTATGCGCTCAGCAGAGTACTTGTTTCTCCATTCCATCCTCTTGTTTTTACATTCACTAACATCTTCCTTGGCGTAGGGGGAGGATAATAGATTCATGATTGAGCTATCTATTTGATATTGAATTTCTCTAAATCACCAAAACCTGTCATTTTCTAGTGTTACAGGATTTGCTGTAGAAGATTAAATCTGACTTCCTTTTGATAGCAATGGCAGGTTTTTGGTGAAGATGAAGATTTAAGAATGGTCTGTAGGTGGTCTACTCTACATGTGAGATCAATTTCATTTTCTCTTGCATGACAAGAAAAGGCAATGGAAATCTTAAAGCCTGCATCTACTCTGCTTTCAACATTGTGAGGTTACTTAGAGCCAAGGAAAACATAATCTCATTGCCAGGTAATACCTACAAAACATCCAAATATCTTTTCAAGGAAACAAGCCTAAGAATGTCTCTGACACCTATAGGGCTCTAAATCCAAGTTAAACAGTTCCATATGAGAATCGAGCTATAGGTAATGTTATTGTGATTAATATTATTTACAATGGTACCATCAATAATTTACACAGTGGATGATTATGGATTGTACACAAAATTATTTATTCTGGAATCATAATGGGAGACAAAATATCTTAAATTCCAGTGCTTTGTAAGAAGGAAATTGCACTACACTCTGCTCTAAGTTTTTTTTTGGCATCTCTTTAATCAAGACATTTTCAGTGGATGTTTCCAGCATACTGTAGCTCCGACATTTTGTTTAAGCAGTAAAGGAACACTGGGGTACTGCTGCCTGTTGATCCCAAGTGTTGCTCCAATATGGTTCATATCATAAAGTGAGAGATGCCTCTGAAATGAAAGCCAAGTGCATTTGATTGCTCCAAGGTTTGCATATGATTTTTTCTTTGAAATCAACTTGTGAATACAACCTCATTGCATAACTCTCCTGATAAGTGTATATTAACAAAAAATTTCTCATTTCAATGGTTTTGCAGCCCAGGATGGGACGTACCACTTAGACATAGTGAGGAACCAGTGACCACTGTGTTCAGCAACGGTCTTGTATAGCATTTGACCTCTTCTGAGATCTCTTCAAGAATTATGGTGAGGAAATATTTGAGTATTTAGAGGGAAAGACAGACATTTTTACAGAAGCGGGAGGCTGTCAAAATGGTGAAGTTTCAGTGCCACAAATTCAAAATAGAAAATGGAGGCCTTTTTCCAGATTTGAACTGAGTTATCCAATATCACTCAAACAGCAAATGTACTCCTGGTCATTCAGCTTCCATATTTAACCAGCTATATTCAGAAACTCTTAACAAACATCCTGGTGGACCATTTTGTCTGTGTTCATAGATCCTTGGCTCTTTTTAACTTTAGTGGCATTGCATTATTTATGCTTTAAAATGTCTACCAGAGTTAAAAGCCTGTGTGACGGAATACATGCTGTACTTACTAAGTACCAGGAAAAACAGTAGCACCTGTAGTTGAAGGGCATAACCAGATTTAAAAATAATATTGCCAATTCGAGATATGGACAAGAAAAACAAGGAAAAGAACAGAAGATGCAGTTCACTAGGGGTGAGTGGAAGGCACTGTATATAAGCAGAAATAATCAGTTACACTGGCACATGATGAGGAACAGCTGCTTAAATAGCAGTTCTGCAAGAAATTATCTGGGGGCTACTGAAATTGAGCCAACAATATCATGTTGTTGCAGGGAAAACAAACATTGTGGTGCATAAGCAGAAAGGTATTCTTGCAGAATAATCTTTTCCACTCTGTTCAATACCAGTAAGGTCCTAGTTGAGGACTGCAAGGGACAGAGACTCTCTGGGAGACGGGTACAGGGGACAATCCCCTGGTGGGGATGTACAGCCCCATCCCAGGTCATCACGCACTTCTGTGCAGACAGAGATGTGCTGAGGCTGGGACATCAGCCTGTGGATCTGAGGAAAGGCATCTTATGACCTTGTTGGGGAAGGGAGTGATGTCCCTGAGATGGGCTAGGACAGGATCCTGAGTCATGGGCAGAGGTTAGAGTGGCCCTGGGAGAAGTGCATCAAAACCAATAAAGAGCTGATGATGGCTTTGGTGGATGGGCAACAGTTTTGGGACGTGCATATCAAGAAATACTGGATCTTCCAGAAACAGTTACAAGAGATGTTGATCTGAGATGCAGGGAATGTAACCAGCAGGAAAGTTTGAAAGAAACACTTGTTTGGTTTTTTTAAGGTGCTGCCTTCAAATGTCATCTCCTAAAAAAATATTAAAGAACAGTATTATAAGAATAGTAAAGAAGTAAAGCAACACAAAGCAAGTATTAATGTTTTATAACTGCAGAGGATATAGCTATTTAGGTATTTCTATCTGACTGATGCATATTTCACTAAAGAAAGAAGGCATTCAAACTGCATTAGTGATTTTCTGAAGAGTGTGGTAGATGTTACTTAGATGTGATGACACTTGTCATCACCATATGTAAACTTTATTTATAATATATTCTTGACTCATTTTCACATTTGCATTTCAAAACTTCATTTATTCTGTGTAAATTTAAATTGTACATATAGTGTGTGGGGGGGACAAGTTAATTTCCCTTTAAAGAAACATCAGCTTCTAGCAGCTTAATTTCAACTATTTCTGCAGAACTGGAGGAATTACTTTTTATCCTTGGTGGGCTTTCAACAGTTGAAATGTAGCTATTCATTTTTCTTTATTTCAATAGCTCAGAGTCATGGGTGGTGTACATTTTCTCTCATAATGCTTTGTATTTTTGCAGACCTCAGTGTTTTGTATGAAGTGAACATACAAGGCCATGTTCTCATCTCATTGAGACTCTCTTGACTCAGCAAAGAGAGAAGCTAGCAGAAGTTCAACCACTTCTCTCCAGTTCTGCTTGACATAGGGCCAGACCCAGCATAGTCACCCATCCCTGATTGGGAGGAATTTAATACCCAGCAGGTAGAATTCAGCCTTCAGGGTGCACTGTGACTCTCAATGTATTTCCTTGCTGTATCTTAGAGCAGAAAGAATGACCATTGAGCTGGACCTCTTTTCACTGCCTCTCATTTGCTCCAGTGGCTTCTCAGAAATGGCAGAACAAAGGCTGCTGATTGGCAGTGTTGAATCCTTTTGCTCTTGTGAACTCACTTGTTCCCAAGTGAGCTCCACTGACACCTGCTCTGGTTTTCTCAGTAAAGAAAACCTTGCAAGCATCTTACTTTGCAGTACTCTCCTGGGAAGCACTATTTTCACCCAATGAGTCCATATATATTTCACCTTATCAGCTTGTCTCCCAATTTATTTTTATATAGCCATGGGGTATCATTGATATGCTGAACTCCAGGTGCCTGAAATTGCAAAGTCCTGACATTGATATCCTTGAATGACTGACACCATTACTGTCACTCTATGCTCTGCAACTCATTTGCTTGGACACTGTGGAAAAGGTCTTGCAGCCATGTGCCCATAACCATTAAAAAGGGCACTTCAAAGACAGAAGAGTTTTACTACCTCAATTTTCTCTCATATTCTAAAATCTGACATCAGGGAATGCCTGTGACTTTTACATTTGTGTTTCAGCCTGGCTCCTTGCTCTGCACTGGTTGAGAACACTCAGGGAAAGACCCACTGGGGTAAATCTTAATCTTGGAGAGAATTTCTATTTTGCCTCCTGCTTTTAAATTTGAATGGCATTTCCCACAGAAGTGTACCAAGGAGGTGAATTCACTGTTAACTTCTAATTCACCCCAGGATTGTGTAGTAGGTGTAACCTTCTTTTCACATCTTTTTCAGGCACTGATGATGTGATGGGACCAAGCACACAGCGAAATTCTCACTCCAAGGGGATCCTGAGTCATGCATCGATTCTTGTTTGAGTCCAGAAAAGGAGAGGAAGAGAACAGCAGTGATAGCACCTAGGAAGATGGAGACACCGTCAGATTAGGAACATCTTTGCCCCTTGGGAGAAACCAGTGTTAAGAGCTTCCCAAGAGAACAAAGCCAGCCATATGTTCTTGTAGTGTACTTCACACTGTGAAGTGAAGAAAAAAGCCCAAAGGAAAAACTCCAGACTCAACTGCCCTTTTTCTAGGAGAGGAATTTGAGGAAAGGAAGGTATGATTCAAACCACTGAAAGAGGTAGATCATAAGTGAGGAAGTATCAGAAAAGTATGACAAGTACTGCCCAAGAGAGGAACTAGAGGTAACACAGAAGAACAGTGCCAGTAATGTTGGATGAAAGATTATTTTTCTCATAAAACTCTACCAAAAAAGGGTTTATTGACATTTCTTGTCAAAATGAGAAATCATTTCAAAGATATTCCTAGCAGGGATCTAGTGGTTCAGTTACTCCTCTGAAATAAAGGAAATTATTCTCTTAGTCTGTATGCTTCGTGATGCAGAGTGGGATTTGAAGCTACATCTTTAGAAGTGCTGTGGCTCTCATCACACGGGTGCTGGAAAAATCTTTGTCTGACCCACTAATTATGAAACCATTTACACAAACCATTTATACAAATATCTGCTGTAACAAGAGCATGAAACAGACCCAGAGAGAGAGATCCACTCTTTCCCAACTACATGTGACTGTGTCATGCTGCAGTAGTGAGTACCAGGAGCTGAGGGTGAATACCTCAATGTCATTCACTCTGGCCCTTACAATGCAGGCTCCATTCACCTACGGTCTTGATTCACATCACAGATAATAAGGACTACCAAGGTGATTTTGATAATGTCTTATTGGAAACCACTTCTCTCTCTGAGTCCTTTGGCTGTAGGAAAACCTGCTGTGCACCCTGACAAATTTTCCATTTATATTAGAGAAGCTGCCTCAGAAAAACAGAATGACCTTTATGGTTTTTTTCCCCTAAAAGTACAGTGCAGCCAGAGGAATGCTGAATGGACTGGAGATAGAAGAATTTATATAGTTCATGCCATTAAGCTTGGTAAAAACAACAGGGATTATATATGCCTGCAGTTTCTTTCCTAAAATATAGCCTTGACATCAGAGGTGTTTGCTGTCCCCACAGCAATTGGAAAGGCTGGAGCTGAATTGTATTTGGGCCTTGATTTCATTGCAATGACAAGGGTGAAATGTAAGTGCATAATTCGAATGCAGAGTAATAATAACTTTAGCTGAATGACCAGTAAATGTGTAGAATGATCTAGTAGGTGGATTCATCGGAGCTGTGGAATCCTAAAAACACCAGAGGCAGATTTTCAAGTCAGCAGATTAGAAATGAGAAAATATAATTATCTATGTCACAGTTATATTCTCCCATTTATTTCAAGAGGGCTGATTCTTGGAATCTGAACTGCCAGGGCAGAGGAAATACTCAAGAGACCCTTTGGCTAAATAAGACCTGAACCTACATAGTTCTTCTCTAGCTTGATGGGTTGCAGGTAAAAGCTACACTTAACTACTGGGAAGTGGGCTGTGAAGATTAACTGAGCGTCTAGGGAGAATGGAGTAAATTTCTTGCATTTCTGCCTCATACATTTAAGGAAGAAAAGGGAGATGTTTCTCTATTCAAACAAATGAGACTGCCAACAGTGAATAGAGACCCCTTTGCATTAAGAGGAGTGATTGTAGAAGCAAGATTGTTGGCTCTCATAAAGACCTGGGTGCACAGAAGAAGGGAGGAAGGTTTTGGGTGAAGAAGTGTTGCACAAAGGAGGTAGGAGCAAGATTATATTTTTGTTTGTATGTTTCATGACATATAGCTAGGATAAATTTGTTCTCAGGAATGATTTCTTGCTTTTCGCTCTCCTGGGTTCTGTCAGAGCTGCTTGGAGCTGTGTTGGAGAATAGGCTGTTTGGTCAGAAACATCCTTTACGTGACTGTCTCTTTCCAGGTTTCTTGCTGATGGCAGTTTATGTGTGGTGACACGCTGACATGTCACCCATCATGGTAGAAGCTTCATCAGGGACTCCCTATCCACAGCTTCCAGCTCTCTTTTCAGGACTGGAGCAAACAAAGGAATTAGACTCTTAATGCTTGTAGGTTCCCTCCAAATCAGGATGTTCTATGATTTGCTGGTCTCTGCCATCTACCCCAATCAGGCTGTCTAGTGGGCAGAGGAACCCAGACAAAACAAGGACCAGTTTAGCTACCACAAAGTTCACTACTGCATAGGATTAAGGATACCATGATTAAGCAGACCGTGAATTTTAAATGGCAGAAACACTAGCTCAACCCAAACTATCCAAATATTTCTCTGCAGCTGTTTATTGATTTTTTTTTCTTTATTCAGTAATGATGTGCAGCCTGTGCTCACAGGGATAAGCTCTGCTATCAGCCTCCTTGCCAAAACTGGGGAACACAGTCCTACATTACCATCCAAGGCAGAACCTCAGAGTGGCAGAGAGATGGGATAAATATGTCTCCAAGCTTATACCACTTTGGAATCAAATCTTGCAGTGCCTTTAACAGGTTTGTTTTGACTGAACTCTAGAAAATTTTTGACTCAGCCACAATCAAAAAATCATCCATACTGTTTATATCCTCTCTTTGAATGAAAGAGTTTCTGTTTCCAGTTGACAAATACAAACCCAATCCAACACACATCCTCCTGAAGACAATGAAACTTAGCAGATATTGTAGCAGATATTGTAGCAGATATTGTTCTACACGTCAGATTTTCAAGTCAGAGATAAGATTGAAAGGAAAGTTTTGTTATTGAGTAACCTCTTTTTCTCTCTGCCTATACCTAATTGACTTCTTGTTCCATTTTGCCCTGTTTTTAATGACTAAAATGAAGCACTGTCTACATGTTTCTGTCTAGCTGACAGACATTATCATGAGTCTATTTCTTAGAGGCCAATCTACAGATATTTTTGCTCTGTGTCAGTCTTTACCTTCTGTTTCTCTCCCCCCATATAAAATAACTCTTAATCCATCTCCAGAACAAAATAACACATATTCCAGTATGTGTCAATAACTGCTTAACTTTCCATTTGCCCTCCTTCCAGGTAGTTTTCTAAAGCGTTTCCTTTCTTCTCACACTGGAATATTTAAGTTAACCTTGATATGCCGCTGTGTTATGGAAATTTTTTTTCTCCTCTCATGTCATATGATCACAACAGGACATCAGCACTGAGCAGTTGTAAAGATATGCTGCCTCACAGGTGCTAAATCATTTTTTCCCTTCAGTTCTGTTATTCCTGAGTTTCTGTGGTCTCAGACAGATCAAGTATTTTCTGTTGAAAGACTTGGGTGTCATCCTTATGCAGACAGTGCCACCTCTAATAGGGCAGAACCCCACGGGGTCTTGACAAGATAGACAGATTTGGGAACTGGTAACAGGGTCTGCTTGCAGTACAAGACATGGCAAATGATGAACCATGGCGAGGGTCCCTGGAGGGGTTTTAGCTGTGGGCAGAAGATGATGGAGCAAGGAATAGGACTGGAGATTGGGCCACAAAAAGACTGGGCCCAAACAAGATTAGGCCCCTAAATTCATCTGATAGAGAGCCCTAAAGCCAGGGCTAGGGACAAGTTCAGGATACATCTGAGGAGTTGGATCCATCCAGGATAGAGTTTACCTACAGTGTAGGTTAAAGGTCCATCCAGGAGTCAGACCCAGAGACTGGTGCTCCTACAACAGAGCACAGACAGGGACTGAAGCTCCAGGACTGAGCTGAAAACCTGGGTCCATGGGCAGAGAACACAGGTGAAGTCCCCAGCAGATTCTGGTCAGTGACATTTATACCCAGTAGTGCTCCCAGGGCTCTGATATTCATCCACTCAGGGTGAAACCTGATTGAAGATTGGGAAGCCTAAACCTTTTTCCATGTTTATATGTGATAGTTGGGCTCCATTAAAGCTGTTAAGGACCAAAAGCTTAAAAAATCTACCTGAATGCAGGCCGTGGGTTATTTGCCACAGAGAGACATATTTGAGACATCCACCTGAAGCTGGCTGGAGACCATGTGCACATCCCTAAGCACTGGAGGCCAGGTCAGACTCTCTAGGACCACTAAGCTGGGCCCAGGCATCCCTGTCAGACAGTCATGTTGGTAATGGCTGTTGCAGACATAGAGAGATGGACAGTTCATAGCATCCAACTCAGCAACATATTGCCACTATCTAGGTTCATTTTAGGTACCACAGAGAACCTGTCTTAAAAACTCAATATGGAGATGAGAACTTTCCAGGTTATGATAACCTTTTCTTTTATTTTTTGTTTGCCATGCTCAGCTCTTGAAGACTTTATCTCATAATGATTTTTTCTGATAATTCATGATCTTTTTTTTTTTTTACCTCTTCTTTCACTGCATGGAAGAATCAGGCCCTGAACTCAGGGAAGGACAGTGATTTTATAGGAACATGGGCAGCAGGAGGGAAAGAAAACAATGTTTATCTTAAATTTTTTTTTGATCCAGACTTCTTAATTCCTTGTCAGTTATGTGTTTCAGCCTCATGCTTGTTTTCAGAGACAGCTCTGTTACACTGGCAGTACCTTCTTGACTATGGATGCTGACACATAAACTTATCCAGAAAGGAGAGCAGTGCACTTAAACTATAGTCATCATGAGTCACTACAGCAGCCCTTTAGAACCAAAGGAAGTATTTTGACTTGTGCTCCATTTTCCATAAAAAGCTGGAATGTTCTTCAGAAATCAGACAATATAAAGAAAAAAACCAACCCAAACCTCAGTAGCCCAAATGTGCTTCTACTAAGTTTTTTTGATGTAAGTTTCTCATCTAGCACTTGGAATAATCTTGTTTAAAAGAGGATTCTTTGAAAATTTTAACATCAGGGAAGGTAAAATGGAATTAATAATCCAGTCTAATCCATGGTAGAACAGTTATGTCAAAGTTAAATGGCTCAAAAAAAAAAAAAAAAAAAAGCAAAGCTCTCACTTGGTCTTCCTTTGATGAAAGTTTAATAGACCATGACTAGTTTTGGGTTCTCTTTGTTAAAGCTCATTTGAGACAGAGGGAAAAAGAACGAAGTCTTGTTAAGAACTATAAAATATGCCATAAGATGTTCTAGATGTTCTATTGAGGAGACATCTGTGTTAATGTAGATTGTAATTTTAAAATCTCTTCATGACAAACCTTGAAAGATGACCATGAACAAAAAAGAAAAAAATTGTCTGCAATAACAATTTGAAAGTGTATAATGTAAGCGGAGCAAGACTGGAAAATGTCCAAAAGCAGTTTTTAACAGCTTAGCACACTGAAGTAGGGGTAAAAATTGATCACAGACTGTGGGACTTGCTTTTGATGAAGTTCTTCCCCCAGCTCATCATGTCTGATGCCACATGCTCAATGCACATAGGTACACACAAGTCAACTGCATTTGGGCTGGGCAATTGTAGTAGGATGCCAGGCACCCACCAAAACTTCTCTCTCACTCCCATCTGCAGGTGGACAGGGGAGAGAAAATATTACAAAATGTTCATGAGTTCAGATAAGGACCAGGAGGGATCACTCACCAAATACTGTCATTGGCAAAACAGGCTTGAAATTAGGGATATTAATTGAACTTATTGCTAAGAAAATCAGAGCAGGATAATGAGAAGTAAAATAAAATCTTCAAAACACCTTTTCCTCACCCCTCCCTCCTTCCCAGCTCTACCTCCTTCCCCAGCAGTGCAGGGAGACAGGGAATGGGGGCTATGGTCAGTTTATCACAGGTTGTTTCTCCACCTGCTCAGGGAGAGGAGTTGTTCTCCTGCTGCACTGTGGGGTCCCTCCCACGGGAGATAGTTCTCCATGAACTTTTCCAACATGGCTCCATCTCACAAAAACATCTCCCTGTGACCTGCTGCAACATGATTCCATCCCATGGGCAGGAGTTCTCCTCAAACTCCTGAAGTGTGGGTCACTCTTGCATGGGGTGCAGTCCTTCAAGGACAGGCTGCTCCAGCCTGGGCTCCTCTCTCCATGAGCCTCCCACGGGGTTACAGCCTCCTCTGAGGCATCCCTCTGCTCTGGTGTGGGTCTCCTCCATGGGCAGTAGGTGTATCTCTGCATCCCCATGGATCTCTGCATCCCCATGGATCTCCAGGCCACAGCAGGGGCACAGCAGTCTCACTATGGGCTGCACCTGGGGCTACAGAGGAATCCCAGCTCTGGCATCTGGAGCACCTCTACCCCCTCCTTCCTCACTGATCTTGGGGTCTGCAGAGTTGTTCCTCTCACTTGTTCTCATCCTACTCTTCTCTAGCCACAATTACAACTGCACAATAACTTTGTGTTTATCTTTCTTCTTCAATGTGTTATCACAAAGGCATTACCACCTTTTCTAATTGTCCCAGCCTTGACCAACAGCACCTCCATCTTTGGAGCCACCAGAGATTGGCTCTGCCAGACATGAAGGAAGCTTCTGGCAGCTTCTCACAGAAGCTACTCCAGTGACCCCACACTACCAAAGCTTGGCCATGCAAACCCCATACAGCTGTAAGATTTACACTGGCATAGTCAACAAGGTTTCATCCAAAAGGGCAGGGAAAACCCTGCAAAAGGGCAGGAGAAACCCTTTGTAACTTCTGCACTGAACACCTAATAAGATATAGAAGCAGCTGTAGTCCATATTTTAGATCATTAGTTTTAATGGTCTGCTCAGTTCAGATACTGAAAGATAAAAATAAGTCTAGAAGAACCTCAGATGCTTACCTGGGAAATGCAAGGCACAGCTGACTAATTGGACTGGAACAGGTGCAGGGCAGGACAGAGCTGCTTTGATGTGAGATAATCCCTTCCCATCATGGACCATCTCCCAAAGTTCACAGCTGCCCTTCCAAACTCCTTGCACCAGATCTGGCTGCTCAGATCCTCCAGCACAGCCAACATCTGCAGCAAAGCATGGAATCTGGGAACTATTAGCATGGAAATGAGCTAATTTGGGTGTGGGGAGTTAGTGGTTTTCCATTATTTCTTCTTCCTTCACTTTTACCTATTTGTGGCAGAATTGGTGGCTTTTTCCTTCCATTCCTCTTAGAAAAGGACAGTAGAACTTAGGTTTGTGCATGTCAGTTTCCCTTTTTTCAGGATTTCTATTCTTAACCTCTTCAATTGTAGAATGATGAAATTGTCAGGCTCCTACTCACCTTTTACCAGCCAGAAGCATATGTCAAATTGTTTTGTATCATTAGTGTCTTAAAGCAGTCTGGAAGTTGGGAACATTGAAATAGAAGTTGTAACTTCTCTCTCAGAGGAGCTTAAATGGAGTGCTAATGTATTTGAACCAGATTTAATTCCTCTCAGCTGCATTGCTACCTGAGGCTGGAAAAGCCAGTGAACAGATGAATCACAGAATCATACACTATCATGACTTGTAAGGACCCACAAAGATCATCAAGTCCAACTCTTGGCCCTGCACAGAATCATCCCAGGTATCACACCTTGTATGTTCCTGAGAGCATTGTCCAAATGCTTCAGCTCTGTCAGGCTTGGGGCTGTGATCACTTCTTGGAGAGCCTGTTGAAGTCCCCAGACACCCTCTGGCTGAAAAACCTTTTTCTAGTATCCAATCTAAACTTCCCCTGATACAGCTTCAGGCCATTCCCTTGGGTTCTGTCACTGGTCACCACAGAGAACAGATCAGTGTCTGCCCATCCTCTTCCCGTCATGGGGAAGTTGTAGCTGCAATGAGGTCTCCCCTCAGTCTCTTCTCCAGGTTAGACAATCTAAGTGACCTCAGCTGCAGCTCCTGTGGCTTCCCCTCCAGACCCTTCACCATCTTTGCAGCCCTTCTTTGAATGCTCTCTAATAGCTTTATATCTTTCTTATATTGTGACTTAGGCTTGTCCCTGAGAAAATTTAGTCATGATTCCACAGGGGAATGAACATGGCTCTTTGCAATCCTTCAGATGTCTTCTAGCTGTTTTGAAGACAACAACTGTTCCATATGGCCCTCTAATTGCACTATAAAAGTGATTTAATTGGAAATAATTACTTTGTTTTCAAAGTACCATAATTATTTCAGCCCAGAGCCAGCTTTCGGAATAGTGTTTTGTAAAAGAGTTCACAGATGATGGAGCTGTCTGGTTAATTTTTAACTATTGTCTATATCCTACAATTTACCTACTTGGTATTGTTTATATAGCTTCAAGGAACAAAGACAAAGGGTTGTTGGTAAAAACAGTCAGAAATGAAACGAGGGCAGATAAAAAATATCTTCAAAGAAAATACCAGAAGGCCTTGAAAGAACAAAGAAGACTTAGGGGAAGTGCCTATTTATCTGTCTGCAGCCAAGTACACAGACATGATGGGCTTTTCTACAATTCGCGGGTCTAAGATCAAAAACTAAAAGAACACTTCACAAACCATTTCTATAGACAGTTTTGGGGAAAGCCAGAGCTGGCATAAGGAAGTAAATGAGGCAGGAAAAGAATTATTTAAGGGAGATATTTCAGGAGTGAACCCAAGAGAAGCAAAAGAGGATGAGGAGGCTTCAGGAAATGAACCTGGCTCTTTGAGTGAACAAGGAGCATCTAAAACTTTTGAGGAGATTGTGAACTTTAGTTAGACTTGATGATGCTTTGGTCTTGGGCTAACTCTTTCCTCTGGCAGCTGTTTGAGTAAATAAGCAATCCTTCATTCTGACAAAGCTCCTTTTTCCACAGCAGCTGGTCAAAACTTCCCAGAGGAGTCTCTTGGAGGTGGAAATGTGGCTGAGAGAGTGAGATCAAGCTACAAAGCAGCTGGACCTTGACAGAAATACAAAAAGAGTGCTGATTACCTGACAGAGGTGTTTAAAAGGGACTTAAGGGGTGTCATACAGAGTATGGCTTACTTCATGATGGAGATCTTTATTTTTGGATAGCTTTGGCGTAATAGCTATTCCAAAAATATTCCTTTTAGATCCAGTCATAAGATAGTCTAAAGCAAGCAATTCTGCTGCTGAAATGCATACTCACACAGCCTTTGGGATTACTTTAATGACCCAGGTGTGACTCCACATTAGCATCTGTACTGATGCAATTCTCACCTGTAGAACAGTTTGTGGTGATGTCTCTGCATTTCTGCTGTCACTCAGTACATCCAAGCTATGCTTTAATACCCCTTCAGAGGCTTGAACTCATGGAATCAATTATCCTGGTGTGATGTGAATTGTTAAGGTCATTCTATTGTTAATTAATTGGTTGTGCCACATTAAAATAATCCCTCTAAAGTTCTCTGCATTACAGATTAATGTGAGCTTCTCCACAGACCTAGCAGTTTGAAGTTTCTCACCAGTAATCTAAATGACACTGATGTGCTGGGTTGATAGTTATTCTCTCTATTGCAGGAGGGAATGATTTCAATAACATTTCAGCTGTGTTTAGATGTCTGTTGGAAATGCTCTCCCTGAAATACTAAATGAAATCCATGTGCCATAAAGAGATTAAGTAGAAAAGTGAAGATCATTTGGCTATGTTTGAAGAGCTCATGTGAGCCCACAGCATTAGACAGATGATGAGAAGTAATGAAATTATTGCTTTTTAAAAACACGGATGATGAGATTCTGGGAAGACACCTGTATGGAACCTCTAACTGCTTGACCCCACTAAGCAAAAACAATATTGTTTTTAGTAATCTTCAAATGTAAACTTGGAGGAGTTTATTCACAAACACCATTGCAATTTCCATGGGTAGCTAATCATTGCTGTTATAATCATGCCCAGCTGCAGCTGCCTGCAGCTAAAAATGGAATGCTGAATGGTTTTTTTCCCCTGTAGTTTATTTTAGTAATTAAGATTCTGATAATTGGAGCATTATTGTGAGAGTGAGAAGTATGAAAGCTTTGCAAAGTTCACCTTGTGATCAAGCTTTTCATCTGAAAAAATTGTCTCAGAGGCTACTGAGAGGCAGGATTATTATTCTCTGAATCGTCCACTGCTCTCACTTTTGTTTTGACATTTCTCTTAGGATCCCAGAGTGTTAATACAAATGGCTGTTTCCATTATCAAGCAGCGCTTCAAGCCTTTTCTCTGCACTCCGTTTATCTAATTTCTCTGATCAGCCCCTTCCCATGAACACCACTTGTCTTCCTGATCATTGGAAACTCCTTGTTCTTCAGTTAGGATATAAGGAAAATATGAACATAAAAAACCAAAAATCACCATGAGTGTAGTTAAACACTGGAAGAAATGTTCACAGAGATGGTGGAAGCTCCATCCATTGGGGATGTTCACTGTTTCTGCAACCCTAAATAAGGGTCTGAGCTACCTCACTGAAATTGGAAGCCAATTTTGACTTGAGCAGAGGAGTGGCACTAGATATTTCCAGGAGTCCTTTCTGACCAAAGGTTTTCTGTGATTGTGTTTTTATCCCAGACTACTCTCCCCATTTAGTACTGAAATGCACAAAGAGTCATTCAATAATTTAATCTGAGACCTTGTAGAGTTTTGGCTATGGAAACTAGTATGTTCTGAACTGAGTTCAAGAAGAAATTCAGACCTCAGACAGCTCTTTGTACATTTAGATGTTGTTTTTTAAAACTTAAATCCCTGTACACATATACAATTTTTTTCTAAAACAAGTAGAAAATATTGCCAAACCAGAGGGGGACATGTCTTAAACCCATATTGCCAAGAAGAGTAGGCAGCTCCTGAGCATGAGCTGAGCTGGCACTGCCTCAGCAGAGCAAAACTTTAACTGAATGTCTCTGGGAAAGGGAAAGAACTTTCCTTTCCTCAGGAGACACCAAAGGCCAGTGCTGTGTGAGGTTTCACACACATGCCCTTGCAGCAACACTGAGACACTCAGTTGAATCAGACAAAACTGACAGATAAATGAAAGGATGTTTCTGTCTAAAAGTGTATAGTCTCAGGGACCCAAGCTGTTATATTCCCCAGTATCTTTGGAAATGACTAAGTGTGTTTTGCAAGACAGTAAAATAGTGATAGAATTTAAGGTTATAAAGTCTCTAAGCCTGTGGAACAAAGCCTGCAGGTTTCTGAGCTCTACAGACACCTTTCCAAGCAGCAAAAGCTCAACCCAACTGGGTCTATCAGAAGAGGAGGTTTCTTCAGTTTTGTTTCCTAGTGACCTGCCTGTGTTGCCCATCATAGTCCTCTTTGTCTCCCTTTATGGACCAGTCGAATGATTAAAGAGCTTGGCACAGAACCAGGGAGGTTCAGATTGCATTTTCTCCTCCACCCTAAATGTTTTGAAGTTATTTTCCAGTCAGCCTCGCATTCCCTCCATCCTTCCAAAGAGAGACCTCTGGTTCTAGGAAAAACAAAAAGGAGAAGACATAATTGTGGTGTTGTGGTTACAGAACTGGGGTGGGGAAAAAACTTTGTTCTGCTCCTAATTCTCAAAAACTGCTTCTCTGTTATATAAATTTTCTGTTGTGGCAATCATTATGCAAAATAGAGGAAAATCTTACTAGAGTAGTAAGAATACTGTGTAATTCAGAATGCAAATCAAACACGTGATTATATTTTGCTTGGTTCGTAGGCTGTTTGAAAGACATAAAAGCTATGTGAAGCCTAGAAATGAGACATGAAGATTCAGTTTCAGTTCTTCCCAAGATTTTTATTAAAAAATGACTTGGAATAAATGAAGATCAGAGAAATTAATTTACATATGAAATGAGGTCTGCTTGGAACGCTCTGATATTTGAGCTGCTGCTGAGACAGTTCTTTACAAAACCAACAAAATAGAAAGATTTACAGAAAAAAAGGCAGTGTCTTTTTATTATTTCAACTGGTACTCTTGAAAAAAATAAACAAGTTCTAAAGACAACAAAGCCTTCTGCAGAAATGTAGACAGTTATGACTAAGACAACATTATTCAAAATAAAACAATAATAATGATATTTTAATTGTAATTGCCTGAAAAGGTTAATTGATATTTTGTGGGGGGAAATAAATGAAAGAACTACAAAACTGTCTGCATTTGTCAATATCAAAAAAGGAATTTTAATTATATTTTTCTTTTAAATGTCAGAGAAACTTGTGTTGTTTTAGAAATTAGAGGAGACTGTCTATGTTTGTATTTAAGTGATGATGCTAGTGAACATTACTGAATAATCTTGAGAGAAAACACAAAAAAATCCAACAATCTATGTGTGAGATAGAATTACTGATAGCAATTTGGGGAAAGAGTTGGTATCTACATATCTGAGTAACAGAACAGGAAGCTGCTAACTTTCATCCTTATGTTACACAGGATAATTGGGCAAGGTAAAGCCATTATTTTCAAAAACAATCTGTAATTTTGGATGCATATGTTTTAAGTCATTCTTAATTAAGATACAATTTTCAGAGATAAAGGTCTACCTGATGTGAGGGTTTGAGTGGTCTTGGAATTTGATCTTCTATTTCTAAGCTGTAGACCACCCACATTGTGGCATCAAATGTAATTTAAAAAAAAGAACAACAGTTTTTAATGCTTGACCCATGATCTTTCCTAGAGTTCTTAAACATCCCAAATATGCATAGCTGTATTTCCACTGAGCTCATTAGCAGTAGTCATATTGACGTATTCATTGATTGACTTGCATATAGCATGAGGGCGTGGTAGAATTTCATTGGTATTTTTATAGTAATTCAGGAAATAAGATTTTTTTCTCTATAAATGTTCAGTGCTTGGTGGGTTGGTAACCCTATTCCCCGAAGAATAGTCTGGGGCCTTCTTTATTATTTTCCTTTCTAATCTAGATATTATATTAAGTGTAAAGATCTGTTTTCCAGTGCAGAGTTCCATTTGATTAAAATCAAACAATTCTGTAAGTCAGGTTTGTCTGTTTGAGAGCTGTTTCCTATGGCCATGCAAGCTGGTCTGTCAAACTGTGACCCTTCCTCTTCCCTGGCATGTTTACTTTGGCAAGGTCACAAAGAGAGACATAAATTGTTTGGTTTAAAGAAAAACAATCAGAACATTTAAATCACAAGCAGATCATAACCCGGTGACATGGCAATGGAAATCTCTCAAAGTGCTGCCCACATTTTTTAAATGAGATGCTGTTATTGCATTGATTTATCTGCAGTTAGATTTTAACAAAAGAGAAGCCTGAAAATATCTGCATCTGGCATTGGTTAGAGGAAGTCTGGAGGCATCAATTCTAGTAAAATACCTGTGTCTAAAATTGTCCTTTAGTACTCTGGCTGATTGGCACAGAATAACCCATATCCATACTGTTAACTTTGCTTGCTGTCTAAAGGATGGCTGTACACAGACTACTCACTGAGAGTTTCTGCCCTCTGCTAGGACCTCGGGGATGTTCTAGATGTCCCAGACCAAAATTATGCTGGTCTGAAGAACACAGCAGAACATGCAGTCTGGGTCTGGTGACCATTGGTGTTCCCTCATCTTTATTAGGAAAGTAGCTGTAGCCTATGGATGTTTCTTGCTCTGTCCAAAAAACTCCACTTTCCTTGGCCCAGACTCATTACATACAGTGGGAACCTAGCTGAATGATTTAGTGTAAGGCAGGAGCTGAGAGGATTCCATTTTCCCTCAAGGAGTCAGGTGGAATCCATTCTGTATAAGGTGGATAGACAACTCTGCTTTCATGAAGAAAACTGTCTTTTCCAGGATACATGGGAGATTTAGACTGACAACTCCCTGAAGTGGGCACCTCTTGCTTATGCCTGCAGTAAGCCAGGATGAATCTGGGGCTTTTTGTTTCCATTCTTTATCAAGGGAGTTGGAAAATGTATGAACTTAGTGAAGTTTGAAGGTCAGGAAATTGTGGTCCAGTATATTTTAAATGCTCAAAAATAGTTCAAGTTCTTCTTTCAGACTCAATTTTAAGCTATACATTTTTAGTCTAATAATAAGAAACAAGACCTGAAACCATCCAGGCCAGGGGCAAGATAAATGTGATCTCATACAGACTAATAAAACTGAGTGTTCATAAAAAATAATGATTAATAACTAGTGTTTACCATCAACATCACATGAAATACATAAAAAGAAAGACAAGATTTATATGTACATATCTGCATGACACACACTTTCTAGCAAGTCTCCAGATTTGTATTATCATCCTCCACTTTAAGGTGGATAATGCAGTAGATTAATGCAATTAGAAATGCTTAGCTATTTCTCTCTGTGTCATCAGCAACAGACAGGGGTTGAATACATTCACTGGCCCAAAAAGTTCAGGAATATCTTAATGCCATAGGACATATTTGGAAAATTCATTCTCCTGTATTTCTAGTGAACAAAAAGCAGCAGGAATGTAATATCACAAAGCTGAGTCAAAGCCAGCAAGAACCCCTCGATTTTTTATTTACTTCCCCTTGTTTTAGCAATCATTTTGGTTCTTCTAATTTAAGTGGCCTATGTGTTTCAGGACCAAAAATAATGGGAGAAAAGACATCTGCCTGATAGTCTGACAGTAAAATACTATTAATAGCAATACCAATACAATCAGTTTTCACACTGGAGTCCACTGATTTATCTTCTAGATGGGTAAAGAGTCACAGTGCAAGGCTAAGTGCCTTTTCCAATGAGGAAACTGTCTGGACTGTCAGAGCTCACAGTTAGCTGCAGCGAGGGAAGAAGATTAAATCTCAACCCTCTACAGTGAGAGAGCCTTTGGTTTAGAGAAGAGGGTTTGTGGGAGCAGAAATAAGTGATCCCTGACACTTTGCTTGGGAGGAAAGAAGAGTGGGAGTAGGGCAAGCACCGGACTAACCTACTCCTGTTTTAGTGCTCTGTAGCTTCCCTGCATGATGGATTCTACTTTTCCTATCCTTCTCCCTGGTCTTCAGGAGTCAGGAGGCTGAAGTGGGGAAATACAAGATTAATTTAAGCAGCAGGGTATTTTAAAACTGAAGGAAAATAATAGCATTGAAATTTTAATTCTTCTGATATTAGAAATATACAGCACTCTTCTACTCTCAGAAGGTAATTTTTATTACAAAAAGAAAAGAAAAACATAATCCTGGGTATTAGGGCTTCAGGAAATACAAAATACTTTGAGACTTGGAATCGAAGACTGCAGTTGCTAATCTTGCACCCACATTGCAGATGTTACCTACCCTGTATGAGGAGAAAGACAAAGCCTGTGCACTTGTATCTCTCTCTGATTTGTGGAGGCTAAGACTCTGATGCTTCTGCAGTGAAATCTGGGGTTGGAGCCTCTGTACCCATTAATCCTACTATTGAATTTAAAGTCTTCCTGGATTTCAGGCCTCAGTTTTCTGCAGTGAGCAATCAAACAGAATATCTCTCTACAAAGCCCTGCTGACATGGCTCTGGATCTTTTGAACCCTCCAGACTGAGATTCTCCACTTACAGTATCCTTTTGCAATTTTCTGTGAGGCTTTTGGTAAATCTCATTCCCTAATAATAAGACAAGATGAAAACTCCAAGCACGACTCCAGTTATTGTGAAATTTTTGGTACAAAGACAAGTTTTTATTCTTATACCTCTGGCTACAACAGAAGTTGCTGCTAGAGGGAATCCAGCATTACCTGTACTTTCCAAACACATTGTGAGTAGAGATCATTTCCATTTCATATCAGTAACAAATCCAGAATTGTCTTTGTTTTATCTCTTTAGAGGGGTCAGAAAAATATAATTTCTTAGTCTCAAAGCCTTCCTTTCTTTCACTTGGGATCTTCTTTGTGCAGTAACTCTTCTCATGCTTGAAAAAATTCTGCATTTCTCCGGCTGACACATTGCCTAAACCTCCATGACACTTGCTTTGCATCTTGGTTTTTTATGCTATTTGCTTTCAGTACATGATTTGCTGCCAGAAGGACCAAGGTTCCCAGCCATCCACTACAATAACAAAACAATACAGAAGAAAACAAAGCAAAAACAAACTCACAATTTACAAATAGCTGAACTTTCTTTCCGGTTTCATTCTGTGTCCCCATCTGTTCATTTAAGAGGAAGGACCTCTGAGACAACAAAGAACCCTGTAGGGACAGCTGCTTCCACAGCCCTGACAACTCAGGAGGTCACTAAAGGACACATCCCAAAATATGAAGTGTCTATTGCAGAGAACTGATGAAGCATCTCATTTCCAGGGTCCTCACTCCTCCTGGGCCTAATCCTCTACTGCTGACTGCAGTGAAATAAGGGTCGGATTGTGTGGCATTTACCCAGATGACAATTTGCCTCACCCAAAGCACACAAAGGACTCAGGCACCTGGGAGCTTTAGACCAAGGGTGTTTCCTTCCCTGGACTTGCACATTAGGATAAAAAACTGACCAACCGACCAACCAAAAAATACTATAGAGGGAAAGAATTAAAACTATAACAATATGCAAGAGATTCCATCCTTAGTTCACTCATCAAGTCAACATAAAAATAATCATCATTAAAAAAATTACCTGGATATTTTTTTATTTTCCCCAAGATAAAGGTAGGTCTGTTGTGTGTTGAAATGCCACTGTCAACTGCAAAATATCAAATGCTATGAAAAATACCCAGATCCAGAAAGAATAACAGCTTAAATTTTGTTTTCATTGATTTTCCCAGTTTATGTTAGTTGGCAGAATTTTGATTAAATTTACAAATAATTAAATAATTTACACTCAGGCCTCCTGCTTAGGCGCCTTTTTTTTCTTTTTTTTTGGTATTTTTGGTTTTTGTGGGTGTTTTCTGTTTGGTTTTTTTTTCAAATAAGATACCCATCTAAGCCCTTTTGCCTGTCTCTGAGAAGTAGGAATATGATTTTCACTTCCATCACACAGCCAAACTCTTGATGGATGGGTTGATCTGACACAGCCAAGGGAAACTGAAAACTTGGACCTCATATCTTCACAAATGTGCCAAATAAAGCTTATTTAGATAGAGTCACCAGGTCACTTTTCAAGCAGCAGTGGAGGCTGGACAGCCACCACAGTTTTCACTCAGCATTTCAGCTCTGCTGGCCCCAGGTTAAGCTGGCTGTTGCTGTTGGTTAAGCTCAGGCCCCAGGTTAAGCTCTAGCTGTTGCTAGGGGGCGGAGAATCTTCTGTTTTTTAAAATCTTGTCTGCTCCATGAGCAACTTTACTCTTTCAGTAAATTGCTGACATTCTTGGAAAGAGCCTCTGGGCAGAGATGACACCGTTCTATGTGCCAGCAAAGGCCACATTCATCTGTCTTGCACTGTTCTACTTGAGGACAAATTCTGGTTTCAGAACTTTTTGTTGTTTGATTTCATTCTTGATTGCAAAACATATTTACATGAGGCCAGATCTTAGTGTCTGGAGTGTTTATCCACTCTTCTGAAGGCCTAATTGCTTGTTAGTCACCTCCTAACTGATTGCTGTGGAATAGTAATTAGGAAGGCTCAGACAGAGGATAATTCTTCACTTCAGGTGGGATGTACACTGGGAAGCCTGAGTAATATCAGACATTCATCTAAATAAACAAGAATTAGGTCAGGGGCAGCCTGGGGAAGGTGTGGTGTGGTGACGGACCTTTCACTCTTCATTTGGCCATGTGAGCTGAATGACATCTCCAGGAGCAATTGGATCCTCAGTGACATCTGTCTTTGTGGACAACTGCTTTCAACCTCTCTTTTTAACTGTTTTTTGGGTTTTTTTTAAACTGTCTGTACCACTGGCTACATTTACTTGTGGCCCTTGTCCAAGACACAAAACCAAAGGAATATATTTTACTCCCCATGGAACTCTGTGTTGGGTTACCAAGCCAAGAGGGGCAGAAAACTGCCTCTGACACCAGTACAGGCAGTGATGTGATTTCAGGCACTGAGAAAGCTCAAACTGTTTGTCTTCTGCAAACAGAGGAACACTAGGCAGGAGTGAAGGACCAGGTGGACATGGCAGGCATCAATGCTCAAAGGGAGCTCTGCCCTGGTGAGCTGTTCACCATTCCTTCTGAATCTCCATGGATGGGCTGGGGGCAGCAGGCAGGGATCCTGAGTAGTGGAAGTCAGGTCCTGTCTCCACACAACTGCCAGCATCCCCAGTCCCTGTACCCTTTGGGGGAGAAAAATCAGGGGTGGAAGGGGGAAGGTAGGCCTGGGAACAAGGGCTGGGGGACAGTGTTTTAATTTTGCTTTTTTCTCACTAGTTGAACCTACTGAAAGTTACAATAAATTAAATTACTTTTCTCTGAGGCAAGTCTGTTCTGCCCTTGATGGTAATTGGCAAATGAATCTCCCTCAATATATCTCAAACTATGAGCCTTTCCAGTTTATTTTGTAACCTGTCTTGCTGAGGAAGGATGATGTAGCAGCCGGGTGGGTATCCAAGATCAACCCATCACAGTCACAGCCTGTCTTGCAACCTGAAGCTCACTGTAATTTGACAAGAGACCTGTTCTATAGGAGACCTTGTTTAGCTCTTAGCCAGGTATTGTAAATGCATAGTCCAGGTGTACAAACGCAACCATGAGATGAATAATATTTTATTAAAATAAATACTAAAATGGGGAAAACAAAGCAAAAAAGAACCTTGACAATTGTGTGGCCTTTCTTCAGCTAGAGTGTCTCTGTGTCAATAAGCTTGGTCTCTTTTTGTAAAATAATCTAATGCCTGAATACAAGAAAATCAAGATCTAAAAAACCTGACTCACAGTCTGAGATCATTATCTTTCGTCCCCTTTACTAGTTGGAGACAAGTAACTGTCTCTGGTGGGTGACCCAGGCCACCTAAAGAGTGAAGTATTATAGCAGGGATAAATTGCTTTTCTGAATTATATATTTTTCTATCACTTCAGACAAAAGTTAGACAAACTTTAAAAGGTTATTTAGCTTTAAGTAGGCTGAAATGCATGTTAGGCGTGATGTATGTGACCTATCCCTAACCAAGAGGGATAACAAAGCAGACATTTTGGCTGGGATAGAGGGCAATACTCATACCATCTGGCTTTTTTAGATACAATGCAGTATGAGATGCTGCATGTACCACTGGTTCCTACAAGGAACACTTTGAAAGCCCCAAGTTGCCTGCCAGCTGCATAGAGGGATCCACAGAAATATCCCCATGGGTGTCAGCACTCCTAAAAGAAGTGACCTGCTGCAGTGCACAGGCCTGGACACTGCAGCTGGTGTTAAAATGGGGCCTTCCTGCAGGGCTCTGGAGTCTTAAAGATGTCTGGAAGATCTGCAAAAATTATCTATTCAGGTAAAACACTAAATCTTACAGAAGGTAAAGGGGAAACTCATTTGGATGCTTTAATAGTTCTCCCTTGACACCTCTTTATCTTTAGAGGTCTAGATACCACTGTAAATCTTGTCTGATAGGCTTACAGCTACACAGGGAGTTATGTGTGATAGTGCTTCATCAGCAGCTAAAATTAGAGTCAATCTTTGTTTTCTCATCCATCTCCGAATTTCTGTTTGTCTATCCATTTGAATTTGCAGAGAAAACTGCCATTTGCCTTGTCCTTGCACTGGTTTAACAGTGCTAAAAGTTGATACCTCCATAGCAAATGGCAGCCTGAGCACTGGTGGTCAGGGAGTCCAATCAGACTGAAAGTGTGTCCATTTCCTGCATGGAGGAGAGAACAGTGATATCAGTCTCCCAGGCTGAATGAGCAGATGCCCATTTACAGATGAGAAAATTCAGGATAAATGAGCACATATGCTGTGGCCAATAACCATTGCTTTGTTCCCAGCCTGTGAATATGGCAAGCCTATCAAGAACACCATCGAGAAGTTAATTCACAGCCACAGACAGCAGATGCTGAGGCACCCTCCACTCCCTGAAGCCTGTTCATTTCTCACCAAAGGTATAGCCTGTGCTGTGCAAAAACCAAGATTCCTGAAACAGAAGGTCTCAGCAGGTATGGCTTAAGCAAAAGCTCCTGCTTCAGAGAGTTGGCTTCTGAGAATGCAGCATAGCTTCCTCCAAACTTTTTTTTTATTATTTTTTAACACCTGCCTGCTCAGAATCAGAAGGTATTTTGGTAGAATAATGAGTATAGCCACATGATAATCCATCAAGATAAGCAGCAGTTCCTTTTTCAGATGCAGAAGTAGAGATGTGGAGTGAGAGCACAAGAAAAGACCCAGTCACCTCCAGGAAGAGCACATGCAGTCCATACAGCCACCACGGGAGGCACAGGAGGAAGACACACATCCTTGCAGTGATCACTTTAATTTGGTCTCTGTTTCTGAATCTCAGGGGTGGGGAGAATGACCTTTTCATCGGGGCAAGATTTTTCTAGGTTCTTTGTGGCAGAGCAAAACTGAAACCTGCACTTCTTCCCTTACCCACAGAGATTTATACTTTCCTGTAGATTTCTTCCTCCAGGCTCCTCCTCCATGGCCATACTGGTCTGCTGTGGGTTGAGGTTAGTGCAGCACAAAGGATCCCTGAGAGGAGCCTGTCCTCTGCCCACGCTGCCAAAAGCACATCCCTCTGCCCTGGCTGAAGGCGTGTGGCTGTGTGTGCTGCAACCTCACCCTTGACAGCTTGTAGGCACTTTCTATTTTTGGCTGTGTGTTCCAGCTGCTCCCCTTCCAGCTCCATTCCACCTTTAACCCAGCACTGAGCCAAAGGATAATAAAAGATTATCAAGATCTGCCTGTCATAAAGGCTGCACTCTGATACCTGCAGTTACTTTTAAAAAGGAATATGCAAGCGCTCAGTGACATTGCCTGTGAATTTTTATTTAACAGCAATTCTTTTTATCCTTGTTTTTCCTCAGTTCAAATAGCTTGGATTTGATATTTTCCCCTTTTTTCTTTCATTTCTGTGTGCCAGCACTGGGTTTACAGCTTCTGTTTGTGTCATCACTATTATTACAGTAGGAAAGTGGGACCTGAAGGTTGGCCTTTGCTCGCATATAAATTTAGCTGACTATTGTTTCATGAAATTCACCCACATTTGTTCTTAAAAAAATGTCAATCAATACCAATACTAACTCATTTTTAAATCATAGAATGGCTTGGGTTGGAAGGGACCTTGAAGATCATCTAGTTCCAGCCACCTCTGCTGTAGGCAGGGACACCTTTCACCAGACCCAGCTGCTCAGAGCTCCTTCCAACCTGACCTTGAACGTTGCCAGGGGTGGGACATCCACAACTTCTCTGGGCAACCTATTCCAGTGCCTTACCACCTTCACAGGGGAGAATTTGCTCCCAATGTCCAATTTAAATTTACTTTCTTTCAGTTTGAACCCATTCCCCCTCATACTGTCACTACATCCTCTTGTAAATTGTCTCTGTTTGTCTTTCTTGTAGGATCCCTCCAGGTACTGCAAGGCTGCAATTAGGTCACCCTGAAGCCTTCTCTTCCCCAGGCTGAAGAACCCCAACTCCCTCAGCCTGTCCTCATGGTAGGGGTGCTCCATCTCTAATCATCTGGTGGCCTCCTCTGAGTTCTCTCCTCCTCCTCAGGTGGTATCTTCTTAGTGTCTGGTTACTGGTCTCAGATCCAGAGGCATGGGTTTAATTTGTTGTACAGTTATTCATTTATTTATGAATCAAAGAAGAGCAGATGAGGACCATGTCCTACCCCCAGCTGGCAGAAAGCAGTTGAGTGAAGCTGAAATCAACTCAGTTAATTGATAAAATAACAGCTGAGGACCAAGCTGGATAAACCTCCCTGAGTTCTTACCGGAAAAATGTTCTTTTGTCTCACATCCAAATTTCTAATTCAGTTTTATATTAAAGCAGCCAAACTTTTTTGAAGCAGTGAAGATGAAATGGGAGGTTAAGATATTAACCATTACTGTGTTTTTCAGAACCACTGTGCTCCTGCACAGGTCTGGGCTTCTTCCTGACCTGAATTTGGAGCTAATTGAGAACCAGTCTGAAAGAGATATTGTGGCTGGCTTTACTTTAAGCATTTGTATCCTCAGGGCTACAGAGCTCTGCTACAGTCTGAAGAAGTGGGGAGTCAGATAAGAGGAGAACTATTATCTGAAAATCAGGTAAAGCTCTAGTCTCTGATGTTTGACCTATGATGCAGGGAGAGGCTGGTTGTTCATTTTCCTTTGGTAGAAAAGGAAAGTAGGACTTGTAATGTCAAGGCTGATTAGGCAGCTGTGAGTAATCAAAGGAAACGCTATTGTGTTTAAGATCCTGGGAATGTAAATATGAAAAAAGGGTGGGCAAAATCCTCCTCAGCTGTAACAAAGACAGGTTATTCATGTTGGAGCTTAACAATGTGCTAAGATAAGTGCCAGGGAGGGTTCAGCTGGTCTTCTCATTCCATCCCGGCAGGAAGGCTGGGAAGGGATGGGGTGGTCAGTGGGGCCATGTGCGAGAGAGGGTCTCTCCTGACTGTAACACAGGAGGAGCCTGCAGAGATGGACTCACACACATGCCAACACACACATACACCTACACTCTGTAACCCATGTGTGGCAGCAGGTCCAGATCTCCCCACAAAGGTACTCTTAGGTTCCTTGCTTGCTCTCTTTTAATCCTCGGTTTTGGAGTACCAGCTTAATTTCCCTGTTACTAAAAACTGTTTAGTCCTACAGGGGTCCTTTCTATACACAAATTCAGGAGTCTCCTTCATTTGTAGCTTATAGCCTGGAAAAATCAATTAATTGTATGAACCTCTATATTTGAATGCTTTTTTAGGAGCCATGGTGAACTGAATCTTTTGTCAAACTCTTGCAAAAATCGCCATCATTGAGTTTCTGGTCTGTGGGGAAGAAAGAGAAGATAGTGAAATGAAATCATATATCCCATGTGAGCAACAACTGTTTGATACATTAGCAATTCAGGGATATGCAGTAAGGGATTTTAGAAACTGCAAAACTTTCTCATGAGACTTTTTTCATAGTAGCTGTTGGAATTATATCATAGAATTCTTAGGAGAGGGCATACTTTTCATTATATACAAGGTAAAAGCAGTATGGCCTCACTCATTTCTGGAGAGATCAACTTGAATTTTGCATTTGAAGGAGAAAGTGAATAAAACCCAGGAAGAAGCAAATATAAAATAACAAAGATAAAGCTAAATATGAAAATTCTGTAAGTTTATTGTCTGTCAACTCCCATAGAGTCAGAGAGGACAAAAATGTATAAGTGCTTGCTGGGCTTTTAATGGTTATTTTATAATTAACCAGTCAGATGAGACAGTTAAATTCCAAACTGAACATGCATTATTATGAAAATCAGAAAGTGGGTTAAAAAAAGAGATAAAATATAGCAATTACCCTTTATTTTTATGCCAACAAGGCTTTAAGCCGAATCCTACCAGAGAGATAATTTTTCAGCAGAAAGATAAGATTTTATTGCTTCCAGGCATTTACTCTAACCCTGAGTACTCTCTTGCTCACACTGTTTTAAATCACACCACAGCAGAGACCAGTGCAGTAGAGTGGTTCTCAGCTCTGGAGTTCAGCTACCTCTCTGCAGTTTTAAACTTCTCTTTCTGGAGGCTACACCACAGCAGAAGCTCAGATGATCTCAGAGCAATGTGGAAACTCTCATGAAGATTTCTTCCCTTGTCCTGATGTAAGAGTACCAATCTGCACATCTGAAGACCAGCTTGCCCCTGGTCTGCTACCAAGTGGTCATTCATATGGGCAGAGGCAAAAGGTAGAACTCAATTGTTATAATACAGAAGAAAGTTGTTGTGGAAAGAGGAGGGACCCACACAATAATTCCTGCTGCACTGTTGAGGCTCTTCTGCAGATCAGGTGATCTCAGATTCCTGGATCCCAGACACCTCTGCTGTGGTCTGGTCAGGTGTTTATACTCCAAAAGGACTGGCATAGCAAGCACTGAGCCTCAGTGATGGTGTTGCAGATACTCTTGACTCATCTGCCTTCTGACTATCAGTCCAAGGGAGACATTTAATGCCTTCCTCATCTGAGAGTTTTAGATTATTTTATTCATTTCTCTGCTAAATTGATTTTAGTAGCAGCTGTGAGTACTCAGCATTTGAGTAAATTAGGCCCTGGGGTCTGCTGTTTGACTCCTTCCCAGTAAAAAGAGGAGCTCAGAGAACAATCTGAGGTGTCTTTTTCCAGGATCACATGAATTCTATAGCACAGGGAAGTGGAAAATCCAGGTCTTCAGTTCTATATGTCATCCCACTGAAACTGCCTTTCTGTCACAAGAAGCAAAGGAGGTTCTTGCAATAAGCCCAACAAATTATTCTCCTGTATGAGTTTGGCTCAATTCAAGGACAGAGAAGCAAAATAATTCATGATTAGGTATTTAAATATGGTGTTGTAATGCTTATACACAAATCATCATTCCCAGGGCCATATTGACTGTGATGTTTCCTTATTTCTAAAGTGCTTTACTTTGTACCCTCAAGCATTCATCAGTCTGCATTAAAGTTATTTTTGTACAGACAAGGAAGGGAGAAAGTTATTCTAATTTAATTGCTTCGACTGTCAGGCCTGAAAGGCTTAAACCATATAAAGGGAAAAATTGTGCCTACCAGAAGTCTATAGGTGGTTCAGGGCATAGACTTTTTGGGGTTAGGACTCCAATGCTACAGATCATGTATAGATATTAATGCTCAAGCAAAATAAACATCAGCTGTACAGAAGATTATATTGATATATAAGAAATTATTATGTTTTCATTCTTCTTTAGAAACATAAATTGCTAAGGGCCTTTGGGCTTGGTTGCCAGATTTACTTTTTCTGTCTACTTGTCCCACCATGTGTTTCTATTAAGACACAGCATTAGGTACTTTTGAGAGGATTCTACTGTATAAAAATAGATCTATAAAAATGTACATAGTGATGCAACTTAATATAGGAAAGAGTAAAAACAGCACAGTTTCACCCTTCTGTGAGGCTAAATTTCAGGATGTGTATGAGAGATTATTTAGCTTCACTACTTTCTATAGAAAATATCAATGAACACTGCAGCAGTTCTGTGAAAGCAAGTCTTCATCCTGGCTTGAAGATAGACACAATTGAGTGATATCTTCCTGATCTCATGTGTGTGATGCCAAAGAAGACACTGAATAGCTTTTAGCAACATGCCATATGTCAGTACTGTTGGTTAGGCTATCTGAGGTGTAACCTCTGAGTGCAAGAGCACATTGCAGATTCTCAGGTCATCATAAGCTGAATGCCCCTGCCCAAGTTTCTGAATGTTCTGAAAGAGGGAGAGGTGGAACACTCACAGCTCTGCTGGATCCATGGACAGTAATATGAATGGGAAATTAACAGGCCATGGCAGGTATATTTACCATGCTGAACTATATACCTCTATACCTCCTTTGTGAGAACAACCTCCTTACACAGTGCATTTAGGTTTCTTCTTCTTACGTGGTATTTATTCTTTTCCACTTTTTTTTTTTGGTTGGTTGGTTGGTTGGGGTTTTTTTGTGGGTTTGTTTTTGTTTTTGTTTTGTTTTTTTTGGTTGCTTTTTTTTTTTTTTTTTGAGAAATGATGAAAGTAAATCCTTCTCAGGCAGTCATTTACAGCAACAGAAAAGAGCAATGCCATTTGCTGGTTACATAAGGACTATATCCCATCTCCATGTCTCCAGGCTCCTGACCATCTTGATGGCCTTCTGCTCAACTTGCTGCTCTTTGTCAGTGTCTAGGGACCCCAAACAGGGTTCCTTCCATTTAGCGTCATCTACCAGCTTGCAATGAATACATTCCCTCTCCCCATCTGGGCTCTTTTAGAAGAAGTAAAACCAAATCAGCCTCAGCATCACACCCTGGAAACACTATTTGTGACCAGAGTTTTGCATAAATTTCACCCTTTTTACTGATCTGATCATTGCCCAGTGAGTTTCCAGTGTCGATGCCCTATCTGGCATCACTGATTATCCAAGTTCCTTTGCAGGGAAACAAATTACACTTCCCAAAGTGAAATTTCCAAAGTCAGAATCAACCCCTGGAGTGAATCACAGCTCACTCCAGTGAGCTGATCATCTGAATCCTTCACATTTTCATTACTGCATATTCCTTAATGAAAACTTTAATAAAATCTGTGAAATCTAATAGCAGTTTACAATAAGGATGAAATTTCCAGTTTGGGAGAAAGTGGCCTCATCTTAATCCCAGCAGTAAATATTAAAAATGGAATTAAATGCAAAAGAAAGAAAAACTAAGAAAATGTGATTATATGTACCCAACAGAGCTAGAATCCATGTAATATTTCCAACTACTTTTTGTTATATTTCTCCAGTGAAGGGCACACTAGGTTGGCACACTAGTGTACTTTGCAAACAGTTTGGCCAAAGGGCATCTGTTATTTATTTCTACTAAAACGCTACTTTCAGGGTAAGAATTTAAGTAATGACAAACACAGTAATAAAAAAAAATTATAAATCAATGTATATAGTAACTTATTGCAGATACAAACTCTGTCTTTGGAGAGAAGAAATGTATTCAGTATACCATTGACCTATGTCATAACCTTTAGAAAATGAAACTGTCCAGAGATGATTTATTTTGCTCTATTGAAAACTTGTTATTTGATTCCAAATGAGATCTTGGACTTAAACTACACACATTAATTCCCTGAACCTTCTCACATATATACACCTGCTGCTTACATGTTTCCTGCAGAGAGGAGCTCCCTACTTCAATGTTTTAAATGAATTTTTCCAGCACAGGCAACCCTAGACAACATTCAGATTTGTGTTCCAATGATTTAACAAGGACGTGAACAATGGCCAGTGGCAGTGTGTGACCTAAGCAGATGAGATTGTCAGAACTAAATAAATGAGATTTGTGTTGGTTAGTTTGGTTTTTTATTTTTTCTAAATGACTATTTTGCTACTGCAGGTAAGAAAATTGTAAGACAGGAGATGTACTTTGGAAAACAATTGCTGCTGCAGGCAAGAAACTATCAGTGCAGTGCGCATGTACTGCAGGTTTCTTTCCCAAAGTCCTGTTCTGTTCCCAATGCTAGTTTCGCAGACCTTTGAATTACACATTAGAAAAGAGAGAAAAAAAGGAAAACTTTTAAAAAATGGTACAACCACAGACATAACTCCACTTATATTAAACTCCCTTCATATATTATTGTAAGTTCTACTTTACTGTTTCATAATACGTAAACTCAAATAGATTGAAATATTTATAAAATATCTGCACCAAATATCCCAGGAAAACTTCAGCCAGTAATAATAAAAAAAAAGAAAAAAAAAAGAAAAAAAAAAAAGAAAAAAAAGGGAAAAGAAAAGAGGTGACCCCTCTTGGGGTAAAAAATAATGAAGAAACTATCTTTGTTCTTAATTTCCACCTCTAGAAGAAGTCCCACCATCTGACTGTGGGCACCTGTACCTTGGTGCCCAAGGTAGAACATCTTTTCCTGGAGGTGAAAAGGTCTATAGAGATAATTGGACTTTTGATACTGGACAATACATATAATTTGGGCTATAGCTCTGCATTGCCTGTGGGAATTAATGACTCTTCTCTCTTTGTCTATAGAGCCTGAAGGCAGAAGGATTTCTTAGAGTGGACCACTGAGTTTGATGCCCAATGTGAGGAAGTGTGAACACACTTATTTGTATGGATGAGGCTCAGTTGACCTACTATAAACTTCTACACATGACCTGGTTATCTCTAATGCTTGCACAGACAGTGAAAGAAACACAGTACCACACACTTCACACAAAAAGGAGGAGTCTGAAAGTGAACACAGAAATTTTGCTTCAAAAGTACAATGTCTTTCCATTGACTGAATCAGGAATTTTAGTTATTTTAAAATCATATATATTTATATATATATATAATGGTCTGCATAAGTTTAGCATAAGTTAAAGTTAAGTGGTGTGCAGAGCTGAAGTCTGTCCTACATATCCATAATTAAACTGCCCACCCAATCTTATCAAACTTTTAGTAGCTGGTTTTCAGGCAGGTTCCAATGTTATCAGAAATATAATTTTACAAAGTGTTATTTATTAACTGTGATCTTTCCACTGTTGAACAAAATCTTCACTAAACAACATGAGTTAGCCTTTTCTATTTCCCCTGTGAGAAAAAGATTTGGAGAGTGCAAGTCTGTTAGGACTGTGAAAAAAAAAATATTAGTCTTGTTTTAAATAATTATATATAAGA
The DNA here is from genome assembly GCA_024734555.1 of Trochalopteron elliotii. NCBI lineage: Eukaryota > Metazoa > Chordata > Aves > Passeriformes > Leiothrichidae > Trochalopteron > Trochalopteron elliotii. Next base: position 8,404,932 of record JANPWX010000019.1, read on the forward strand.
TCCAAAAATATTCCAGGCTAATTTTTAAAATAGCTCTGTGAGAACTCCTTTGATCTGCCCAAACAGAAACTGAATAATGAGTGATATAATCCACAGATTCTGTTAAAGTAAAATTTTCAAATTTGGATACCTAAAGGGAGGTTTAACATCCATATTCTGATAAAAAGATTTATTTATAGACTTAACAAATTCAGTTTATTAAACATGATCCATCTGCCTAAACACAGGGATGCTGCCATTTGAGACATGCTCTTAAGTCTCAGAGTGACCCTAACTCCTGTGCCACAAAGTTTATGAGGAGCCCTGCTCTCCCAGCTGGGCACTGGAAATCAAACACCACTGTCCCAGGTTGGGGAAGGGACCCTGGTCTATAGAGGCAACACAGAAGAGAGGAGGGTTTTCTCCCAAGACATGGAAATCATGTCCCTCTCTGTTGATGACATTCTGTAAGCAAACAAATCAGAGAAGTTTAACCTCAGCTATTGGAGTAATGCCCTTAATGGAGTAATGCCTTAATGCAAGGCACTTTGGAACCCTGTGTGGTCTCTTACACTAATGGAGATTGCTGGTCACATTTAATGTCTTTAGTAAAACATCCAGTCTCTGTGGGATTGCAATTATGCATGAAGAGGCCAGAGAATGAACAAACAGATCTCACTGCAGGCAAGTGAGATCAGCTCAAGTTTGTCAGAGGTAATGGGTAAAGGGGCTGCAGGTACAACAATGTGCTGCTCTTTGCTACCAGGAATAACTCATTTAACTGTGTTATCTCCCACCACACAGAGTACCCAGACCCCACAGGTCCCAATATCTGTCAGTGTCTTTCTGGTTCCCACAAATATTTGGATTCTTGAAGGAAAATGCTGAATAAGCCCAGACAGTGCAATGTGTTCTGGACACAGCTGGTAACGTCCCTGCAGCAGTCCTAGTGCACGTGTGACATCCATGTGTACAAAACATGTGCAGGCTCACCTGCCCTCAGTGTGTCAGGCCCAGTGGTCATAAACTGCAGCAGATTCCACCAACAGAAAGGAGGGAACCCTAAGGCTCACCCTGACATTAGTCAGCCAAAGCCACAGCACTGAGTGGCACTCAGCCCTGTTCTTCCCCTGTAGATTCTGCTTGTTCCTGCTCTCAAAATATTTATCAAACACTTTTCAAAATGCTAAGAGATGAGTCTCAATACATATGTTGTTAGGTGGTATTTCCTTTATCCACTACACTAATGACATACAAAAAAATCTCTGAGGGACTAGGGTGACGTAATTTTCTTACAAGGGTTAGGCTGGATGGTTCCTCTCTTGAGACACCCTCTAGACATTTGCTATTTTGACTCCAGTTGTTTACATATGACATTTACTACCTTCTGTTTTAGAAGAATGGGTATTTTGAAGACAAAATGCATATTTTTATAGATTATTTTTCCCCTCCCTTACTCTCCCTTAGAATTTTCAGGTGTATCTGATTTGGGTCTGATGAATTTTATCACTCTATAAGTTACTATTTATTTCCCTGATATTTCAATATCTAAATATGTTTCTTTCTCCATGCCAAAAAAGAACAAGTTCAAGGTAAATATTCACCCAGAAGCCTCCTTCATGAAACTTCTACAAAAAAACTGCTAAGTCTCTCATCCATATGCTTATATTCCTTCATAGAACTCTTCAACCCCTGATGACTCAGTACAATTATTGATCTCTTTCTGCCACCCTGATTTTCATTTGTTTTCACACCATTGGCTATTTACTCTTTGAAATCCATCTTGGCCTTCCTAATTTTCTTGTTGCTTAACAGCTGTTTACTTATCTTTCCGTTTATTGGCTTCATTAGAGTCATATAATAAAGGATTTTTGTTTGACTCATTTTGCTATTTGGAAGTTACCATTTAATCATGTCAAATAACTTCTGGCCTCCCTTCTGTTCCTCCTTTCCTCTTTTGTTTGTGCCTCCTAGTTCCACTCCAAACTTGATTTGTAGAATGTGGGTTTTTTCATAATTGACTTTGCCAATTGCTTTATTTTTAACTCATTTAACAGGTTTTTCCTAATCTTCCTTATAAGGTTTTGGGTACATGTTGCTCCTTTTGTGATTCCTCCTGTGTCCTTGAGTGGAAAGGAACTAAGATGTGTTAGCAGTTATTTTAGAAGCTCATGACTCTGACTTGTGCTGTCTAAGAAGTGAGTCTCCATAAGAGACTCCCCTCAGTCCCAGAGCCTGCCCTTCTGAGGAAGAAACTATCCAACTCCAAAACTGGATCAGTGGAGGGAATGCCTAAGTTCCAGCCACTGCAGTTCACTCTCTGAGGCCTCAGTAAAATTTACCTTCTTTGCTGTTTTAAGCTGCATCTTTTGACTACTACTACTACTACTACTACTAAATCATTTTGAAACGATTTAGTAAACATTATGTTTCTTTAAAGATGAGAAAGGAATAAAAGAAATAACAAATAAATTACTGGAGGTCACCTCTCAAAGTCTTTTCATACTGGCACTTCTTGAATTATTTTCAATATGCTGCCTCAGATGCAGACAAAAACATGGAAGAATGAGGATGCCATTAGCAGGTCTGTGTATTCCACATCCCCCTTCTGTGACCCACATTTTAAGGAGACTGTTTACCTGCTGCCTGAACAATTTGTGATGTGAACATGACATACTCCAAGAGTGTTCAGATGCAGTCTGTGCATTTCACTGAGCAAGTCTCTCTCTCCGGCCACAGTCAGGTTTGGTGGAAACTAGAAGCTGTTATTTCCAAAGACAAATTAAAAAAATAAGATCTTACCCATGGGTCACTAAGGCAATGAAATGCTTACTGCTCACACAGTATAAATATGACAGCATTGCTGTTCCCATCCAGTGAATTCTTAAAATTGCATTTCTCCTTTCTTGTGCTTGAAAAAGTTGATGGTCTTTTTCCCTTCTGTTTTGAAATGGGAAAATATGTGGTGATAGACTCTCCTAATGGTCATTCAGAATGACATGTTTGCTTACAGTAATTTGTGCAAATTGGAAATCCACTTTTCTCATCAGGAAATGAAATCATCCCCAGTGTTGACACATGTTCCCAGACAGCTGAAATAAAGGGACAGTTCACGTTTCTTGGAACCATGCTGCAGGCTGCCTGCAAACTTATCTGTTATTACTTACAGGTAGTCAATCAGTTGTGAACCAGTGTCACACAAGGTGAATGAAGGCTTTGGAGTGGCTGTGTATCATCTGCTGCCCTTAGAAAGCTGGTGTGAACCACTGCAGAGAAGGCTGAGTGTAAGGCAGTGGACTCTGTCCCCTTCCACCCAGGCAGAGAGGGAGCATTTGTCCAGGCTCACCTTCATCACTGTGTATTTGCTTTATGTACTAATTTTGCCTGATGTATGCAGAACATTGATTCATACTACCATTACAAATTTCCTGACTCATCTGCTCCTCCCTTTCAGTTTAATTTTATTTTTCAATCTCATAGAATTTATCTCCCAAGGTGTGTTCCATTATCATAAGTGGAAAATATTAGTTGATTATGTCATATGTAAAACAGAAGACAAAAGCTAGTCATGCATGGAATCTTATTATTACAAACCCACCATGTGTCTGGAAAGTTGTTCATTTTCAGTCCTAGATTTCTTATTATTTCTGCAGAGACTATGTAGAGAATTTCCAAATGCAAGTGGGTAATGTAATTTGCCAGGTAATGCAAACAGTGAGGTATTTTTTTTTAGAAAAACATTAGCTCTATTTCATAAAATTTTATCTACATATAGCCAATGCATCACAAATTTAGTTATTTCTTAATATACTTTAAAATCACATTTTTATTTTTCTGAATAGAAATAATAAAATGAAGAAGTTGTGGAATCTGTAAATTTTACATATTTTCAGTGACATGTGGATATAATTTTTATGTTGTATATTATTAGCTTTTTAGTCTTGAATGACAATCTCCTTGAATGTCAAAAAAAACTCTAACCCAGAAAGAATTTTGTTGCATGCTATTTCTATTAATGAAATATGAACATGATTATAATTTTATGCTTTCCATGAGGGAGTAACAATAGTTCTGACTGAATATCTTCACTATATTAGAAAAGCTATTATAAATTATGCATAGTATAAATATAATTAAAGATTACCCAAAGGCTTGTTATTACTTTCAAACTCATCTCTCTCCTCGCATTCTCTGCCCTTACATATGATTTCATATCTCCACAGATAACAGGTTATTAGTGTGCTTGGATTTTGCTTGGATGTCAGCAGCCAATGAGCACTGCCTCCATCCTCAAGACTCTTAAACAAATACTATGGGTGATTTGGCCTTGATGTGTAGAAAGCTAAAATAAGGATATCTTGTTTTGCTTTGCGTTTTCAAATAAGGTAGCAAAGACAGCATGCTTTGAAAGTTAAGTGATAGCTCAGCTGTTCTGAACAGGGATTCCCTGGCCACAAGGACATGGAGTTTCCATGCATGGAGGTGGGAGCACAGCACAATGGGCTCCTCTTGTAGTCCACAAAAGCCAGTGAGTATTCTGGAAGCAGAAGGGACATGTGGATGCATTTGATTTCTCCTGCTTTGCTCATACAGAAGCACAAGGCTCAATGCAGGAGCCTCTGGGTGAAACTCCATGGCCTGTACTATGCAGATGTTTAGTGTAGCTCATTGAATGGTCTTTTAAATGAGCGAAGAGACCAGCAACATTTCTATTCCTCAATACATAGAAAGATGAAAGACATTCCACAGAATCACAGAATCACTAGGTTGGAAGAGACCTTCAAGATCATCCAGGGATCATGACTCCATCACCTCCCTGGGCAGACAGTTCCAGTACTTTATCACTCTTTTTCTAATATCCAACCTATATTTCCCTTGGTGCAGCTTAAATCTTTGTCCTCTCAGTCTGTCAGTTGCTGCCTGGAGAAAGAGACCAACCCTCACCAAACTACAGCCACCTTTCAGGAAGTTGTAGAGAGTGATAAGGTCACCCCTGAGTCTCCTTTTCTCCAGGCTAAACAACCTCAGTTCCCTCAGTCATTCCTCACAGGATTTGTGTTCCCAGCCCCTCACCAGTCTCGTTGCCTCCTCTGGACACGCTCAAGTGTCTCAATGTCCTTCCTGAACTGAGGGGCCAGAACTGGACACAGCACTCAAGGTGTGGCCTCACCAGTGCCAGGTACAGGGGAAGAATGACCTTCCTGCTCCTGCTGGCCATACTATTCCTGATCCAGGCCAGGAGCCATTGGTCTTCTTGGCCACCAGGGCACACTGCTGGCTCATGTTCAGCTGCTGTCACCAGAATCCCCAGGTCCCTTTGTGCCTGGGCACTGCCCAGCCACACTGTCCCCAGCCTGTAACATTGGAGGGGGTTATTGTGGCCGAAATGCAGGACTCGGTACTTGGACTTATTAAACTCCGTCCTACTGGACTCTGCCCATCCATCCAACCATTCCAGGTCTCTCTGCAGATCTCTCCTGCCCCCCAACAGATCAACACATGTTCCCAGCTTAGTGTCATCCACAAATTTACTAATGAAAGATTCAATACCCTCATCCATGTCATCAATACAAATACTGAACAGAGCTGGCCCCTGTGGGGTTGCAGGATTTTGTTTTAAAAGTTTTATGATAAGTTTAGTATGGTTTTAGTTACCCGATATGGGCCCCTTGTCTTGGAGTTTTCTCTTATCATAAGTTGATAAGGGTTGTTATGCCTCTCTGGTCTTTGCCCAGAGACTGTTTCCTATTGGTCCTTTCCCCATGATGATCCCTGCCCATCCTCTCCAATGTATCCTTCTTCCCTCTGTCCATCACTGAGTCCTTGTCTCCAAGGTCCAGAACCTTCGAGGAGATTTGGCCAGCAGTTGGCAGATTCCCCTGAGACCCCTCCCCAAATTACCTTTGATTTGTTAGTAGTTGGGGAATCCAGTTGGCATTTGTTGCTTTGCTTTGTTTTATTGGTTCATAGTTTGTACCCACCCCTTGAACTTGTCCTGGACAAAACCCCCCTGCAGCCCAGGTCCGGGGTCTCTCCCGAGGCACTGGGCCTGAGGTGAGGGGTTCCCCTGTGACCCCGAATAAACCTCTGTTCCCCGAACCTCCGAGAGTCCCCTCTTTCATTTATACCACGGCCGTGACAGCGAGAGTCGAGGTGCTGATGAGCCAAGAGCTCACAAAGCTCACAAGGTTCTGTTGTGGCGTATCAGAGCTACTGGGTGGTCCAGCCGAGCAGCGGGCTGACCAAAGAGATACGCACCCCAACAGCCCCAGCACAGATCCCTGAGGAACACCACTGGTGACTGTCCCCAGCTGGATGCAGCACCATTCACCACCACTCCTTGGGCCCAGCCATCCATCCAGTTCCTCACTCAGCAAAGTGTGCTCCTGTCCAAGCCATGGGCAGCTTTTCCAGGAGTGTGCTGTGGGAGACAGTGTCAAAGGCCTTGCTGCAGTCCAAACAGACAACATCCACAGCCTTCGCTGCAGCCACCAGGCAGGTCACCTCGTCATAAAAGTAGATCAGGTTGGTCAAACACAACCTACCTCTCCTAAATCCATACTGGCTGGGTCTGATACCCTGGCCATTCTGTAAGTGTTGTGTGATGACACTCAGTATAAATTGCTCCATTACCTTACTGGGTACTGAGGTCAGGCTAACTGGCCTATAATTACCAGGATCTTCCTTTCCACCCTTTTTGTGAATGGCCATCACATTGGCCAGCTTCCAGTCATCTGGAACCTCACCAGTGAGCCAGGACTGTTGGTAAATGATGGAGAGTGGCTTCACAAGCTCATTTGCCAGCTCCCTCATCACCCTGGGATGGATCCCATCTGGGTTCAGAGATTTACAAACATCCAGGCAGCTCAGCAGTTCTCTGACTGCCTCCTCCTGGATAACAGGGATACCATTCTGCTCCCTGACACTATCTACCGACCCAGGAGGACAGATATCCTGAGGATAAGCCATCTTCACACTAAAGACTGAGGCAAAGAAGGAGTTAAGCACTTCTGCCTTCTCCTTATCTGCAGTTACCTAGTTCCCTCCCTCATCAAATAAGGGACAAAGGTTGGTCTTACCCTTCCTTTTACCATTAATATATTTGTAAAAACATTTTTTATTATCCTTTACAAACGTTGCCAAATTAAGTTCGAACTGAGTTTTGGCCTCTCTAATTTTTTCCTATATGCCCTTGCAACCCCCTTAAATACTTCCTGAGAGACCTGACCTTCCTTCCAAAGATGATACATCCTCTTTTTATTCCTAAGTTCCTTCAAAATGTTGCTGCCTGTTGCAGTGCATGATTGAGGTTTTCAAAGATGTATATATATTTTGTTTATTTGTCTGTATTGGTAGATTCCTTCCAAAGCCCCTTCCCTCCCTGTTCCCAATATCCACATGGTATCACCCTGTCCTGAACCACCCCTTCCTTCCCTCATTGGCCCAAAGTTTTTCTCTTGCCCAGGCTGCGCCCTGGGTATTTAAGAGGAAAATGAGGACCCAAATTTTGTTCTGCCACGTGGATCTGCACTGGAATAAAACCCCTTCCCAAACCCATGTCAGAGCCTGCTCCTTTATTCCAAGCCTGAAACCACGCACAGCCTGAGACTGAAGAACTCACGAACTGTCTGTGTTGGTCTGGGATCTGCTGCTTAGCCGGTGAGCAGCCACAGAGACCAACCTCAGCTGCCCATCCAGGCTGGACGTTTGCCTCATTGACTTATCTTTCAGCACACAGGGGCAGTCTGTTCCTGTGCCCTCAAGATCTCTGTTTTGAAGCATGCCCAGCTTTCCTGGGCTCCTTTGTTTTTAAGGGCCGCTTTCCAAGGAACTCTCTGCCTTAGACTCCTAAATAGGCCAAAGTCTGTTCTCCGGAAGTTCAGTGTATGTGTCTTATTGATGATCTTCCTGGTTTCACCAAATACCGAGAACTCTATAATTCCATGATCACCATGCCCCAAGCAACCACCACATCTCCCACCAGCCCATTTCTATTTGCAAACAACAGGTCTAACATAGTCCCTCTCCTGGTTCACAGACCAGCTGTGACAAAAAGTTGTTCTCGACACTCTCTAAGAACTTCCTGGACTGCCTCTTTTCTGCTGTATTAAGTTCCCAGCAGATGTCTGGTAGGTTAAAGTCACCTACAAGAACAAGGCCTGGTGATCCTGAAACATTCTCCAGCTGCTTATGGAACAAGATGTGCACCTCTTCTTCCTGGTTGGGTGGACGATAACAGACTCCCAGGAGGATGTCAGCCTTGTTGGCCTTCCCCTTAATTCTTACACATGGACTTTCAACTCCATTGTCATTATTTTCAATACTCATGGCATCAAAAGCCTCCCTAATATAAAGGGCCATCCCTCCACCTCTGCTCCCTTTCCTGTCACTTCTGAAGAGCTTGTAGCCATCCAATGCAGCACTCCAGCTATGTGAGTCATCCCACCACATTTCCATGATGGCAAACGCATCACAGCTTTGCTGTTGCACCATTGTCTGCAGCTCTTCTTGTACATTTGTACATATGAGCAGAAAATATTTCCATCCTTTAAGAATTTATTACTCCTGTACCTTGTGAACTGCTGCTCTCTATATTAAAAATTATATTTATTCTTAACATATATAGAGGAGCAGGTAGGAAATGGAAAAGGGAAATGGAAATGGAAATGGAAATGGAAATGGAAATGGAAATGGAAATGGAAATGGAAACATGAGAGAACTTCTTATGTGTCTGACCCAATAAGAATTACCCTTTTTACCTGCTGCAGGGATCTTGCACCTATAATTGGGAATAGAAACCATTGCAGGTTGCAGCAGGACACCACCACAGGCAGTTGCACTCTGGTGTGCTGAGTAGGATCACAGAAAGGACAGACAATGTCAGGAAGGTGTGCCTCTGCACACAACTCTGTCCTCAACCAACCAGACTCAAAAGGGAAATTTGCTGCATCTTTAAAAGAGAATTGCAGTACCTTTTCATGCCCATAAAGGAGCCAAAATCAGAATGTGTTATAAAGAGACTAATATCTCTTCCAGAGATGCTTTTAGAGGGGGTCTAGACCCTCCTTTATTGGCCTGGAGACTTGAATTAGTGCTAAGAAAATACTAATGCTACTGGTGAAAAAACCTAAAAAATATTTTGAAAGTGTGTTGGTTTTTCCCACATTTTATTTTCAATAAGTTTAACTTTCACGGGATTTTTAAAAAGTACATAAGGAAAATCTTTATTCTCTAGATTGAACTGAAAAAATTGAAATTGTAACACAGGGAAAGATATTTTGCTTCTGCTGGCAGTCCACTTTTGCCAGAATGTGGAATCTGTGTCATGCATAGATTGTAGGGACAATTTTTATTTCAAAATTAAAAAAATAGAAGCCAAAAACCCAAAACAACTCACAAAGAACAAAAGGAAATAAACCTTGGAATCATAAATAGATTGTTTTTTCCTGGTCTATTTATTTAGCCTTTGAGAAATTCCCTTTCTTGTTTTAAAATTCATTTTGTAACAGAAAAGTGCTGATATTATTCCAATATAAATTAAAAAAAAGAAAAAAGAAAATAACAGAATATTAAACCCCAGTACCTCTAAGAAATCCAAGATAATTCCAGTTTTCCTTTCCAACCTTTCAACAACAAGCTCAATAAAAATGTCTAATTTCCATAAAGATAATATTTCACTTACTATTCGACATGACTCTTTTAATATATTCAACAAATTAGCAAATTTGTCCTTCACTAAGGGCAAATTATGTCTGACAGGCTTGGTGGCCTTCCACAATGAGGTTAGATCATTGGTGGATGTGTGGAGAACAAGTGATGTCATTTACCTCAATGACATCATCTGCTCTTCCGCATCACATTTAACACTGTCCCACACAACATCTTTGTCCAAAAATCTGGAGAGGGATTCTTTGCAAGGACATGTAATGAGTGCTCACTACATGCTTGCCTCAAGGTACTTTACTGTGAGTCCTGTGTGCAATTTTGGAAGCCACAATATAAGAGAGACATAAATAGATAGAGAGCATCCAAAGGGGGGCTGTGAAGGTGGTGAAGGGTCTAGAGGAGAAGCCCTATAGGGAGCAGCTGAGGTCACTTGGTCTGTTCAGCCTGAAGAAGAAGAGGTTGAGGGGAGACCTCAGTGAAGTTACAGCTTCCTTGTGAGAGAAAGAAGAGAGGCAGACACTGATATCTTCTCTGTGGTGACCAGAATTCTCTCAGCCTGCCTTCACAGGAGAGGTGCTGGAGCCCTCTGATCATCTTCATAGCTTCATCTGGACTCACTCTGGCAGGTCTGTGTCCTTTTTCTGCTGGGGACGCCAGAGCTGGATGCAGCACTCCAGATGGAGTCTCCTCCAGCTGCTTTCCCAACATATTTTTTTTATTATGTCTTTTAAAATGTTTCTTAGCCTCTGTGTCTGTTTGAAATTGTTTTGTAGCATCCAAAAAGTCTTATTTGCATAGGGAGATTTGATAGCAGGAGGGAACATTCTTCAGAACACAAGCAGAGCTGACATGCTGGCGTGTCCTTTGCCGCGATTGGTGCAGCGCTGCGGAGTAGAAGAGTATTTGTGACGCAACCTTTCCTATTAGCAACTGACCTTTCTTCCTGTTCAGTCCCTGTGCTTTTTGGCTTTTCTGTGAAGTGTTGAAAAGAAAAGAAGAATCCTCAAATGTCTTTTCTAGCAGAGAGTCAGCAACAAGCAAAGGACTCTGCGACGACTAAATAAATCTAAAAATGTTTAACAGTGTTAACATTTAATGTTAATGAAAACTGGCATAATATAAAGTAGATTTCAGGAGAAAATACAGTGTGGGAAGAATATGATAAATACACAGGCACACACACACACACACACACACAAAGATGTTTTAAGTAGAAAAATTAAAAGTTTGGGGAACAAAATAAAGAGGAGGGAAAGCACCTGTTGTGAAAAAATGACACATATATATAAAGTATGTAAATTAATTAAATTAAGATTTACAATAAAAGAAATGTTTTCCCTGTCCAGAAAACTGCTCACAGTTTATTGCAAAGTTATTGCAGGTGCTATTCTTTATAATGCACCTCACATGTGTCTTTGAAAGTCTGCCCCAACAGCAAAAGGATGCTGAGATTAAAGATTTGAGTGAAATATTCCACTGTGTTTTCAGTCAAGAAATCTTCTTTATAAACCAGAACATGCCCACACTCAGTTTAATCAAGATCCTTTGGAGTTCAAGATTCTGTCCTTTGAGGAAAAAAACAATTCAAGAAGGTTGGCGTAACAGTAGAGGTGTGATGTTGCAATATTTTATAGTACAGCCTCTTTGCACTGATTTGTGTGTATAAAGTCTAATCCAGAAGACTGTCTCAAAATCTGCCAGCTGCCCTGGTTGTGGAACATAAGATTTACCACAATGTCAGAAATACCATTTGTCAACTCATTTATCCACTTATGGACTAGGGCCAGAGTCAAATACCTCAGGATAAGATGAAATAACTCTCACAGGAGACAGCTATATGATAATCTGCCTGAGTAATGCTCTTATCCTAGATCTTAACAGTTACTGTTTGTCTTGAGCTTTGTATCATGAGGATTCATCTGTCTTTCCTCATCTCGGCTGTTTTCTTTACCTTAGTGATTGTGTGTTAGATTATTTATAGGTACATGCACTTCCTCTCCTCTTTCTACGTTTTTGGTCTCAAACACTTGCAGTGGAAATGTGTTGCAGTAGAAATGTGTTGCAGTTGAAACCATGTTCTGTGGGGGGGAAAAAGTAAACAGTTATATTGGCTTTTGCCCCTTCAAAAGTAGCCATTTGAGAATCTTCTGTTGATGTCCAGAATGTCACTTTTTCTCACAGTCTAAAAGATGTTGTTGTGGTTTCCTGATATGTTGGGTGTCCTGTGCTCATCGCTGGCCCCTGTAAAGGTGAGTGGCAGCATGACTCCATGGTGTATTTATTCTAAGCAGCTATTTTTCATAAAGACTACTGAAATTTAAGGTACCAGCTAAACTTCGTAGCTTAGCAACTCCACTCATGTAAAGACCTGGATCTGCGGCTCCAAGCCAAATCTAGATTTCTATGCAAACAGAAGAGAGCCTGTTTTACAGGGGGTTCATTATCTGACTGGTCAAGATGGAAGCAGAGCTGATAATGCAACAGGTAAACATTATGATCTGAGACAAGTTTGGCAAAACACCTTGTTTGCATCACAGATGACCTTTTATTTCATCATTTGACTGTCATTTTTTAACACTTTAGGGCAGAGTTTTGCTTGAGCAGCAGTAATCAGACAAAAACATAAAAATGTGGAAGTGGATAAAGGCTGAGTGAAGGGAAAAGGGTGTGAGGTAAACATCTGACCATTACTGTTAGGTGGGATGAAAGTCAGATGGCAGACAGAAAGCAGCGTCCTCAGCTGAGGTGAGGTTGACACTGCTGAGACATTGAATCCTTCACTCTTGTGTTGCCCCTGCCTTATCCCATCGATCTCTACATTCCTCAGCTTACCCAGCTGGGCCTATAAGAGATCAATCTCTTCTTTGCAAATTCTTGTGGTTTTCCTCCTGGAAACAGATGAGGGTACACACAAGGAGAAAGAGGAAGATATAACAAGGCTGGATTGTGATTCCTCTTTATCTTCTACAGGCAGATATTTTTTTCTTAGCTACCTCTGCTGTGTATGGGATGCTACAAGAGCTACTTTTATCAACATAAACTTTACACCTATTCCCCCAGGAGCATAATGACCTGCTAATTTTAATATTAATCTCTCTATAGAGGTGTGAACAAAACATGTCGTGATGGAGGTTTTATTTAACCTCCTCACTATGGCTTGCTGCCACAAACTCTTGTGACATTCTCTGCAACAACAGCTGATCTCTGCTTCTCTCTTCCAAATAACTGCAGGCTTATAGAAGAAATCACAGTTTATTATTCTCCTCAAGCAAAATGTAAAGGTTGATCCGTGTGCTTAAAGCTACAGAGTTGTCAATTGCAAGTTGTTGGATTTTTTTTTTAATGATAAAATTGGGTTTCTTTTTGTTCTATGACACATTGGCACAATTCCTTTATTTCAAAGGTTTCATGAAACTATTGAGCAGAGCTGAAAAATAAGACCCAGTACCTTTAACTTGGTGTAGCTGGACACATGGGAATTATTTGAGCATAGACTGATGATATGATTAATGTTCCATCCTCACAGCCTGCTCTGGTGCCTCTCTCTACTTTGCTTCTAGTCTTAGAGCTGGTGATGCTCAACAGTATTCTAACCAATGAAGAGTTCTTGAAAACAATCTCTGGGCCACATCCCTCCATCTTTTGGTATCTCTGTTTTCTTTCTGTCCTTTTGCCTGTTACAACTTCAGCGGTTAATTTTGCAGGTTTTTTCAGTTGTTTGCTTATTTGGAAATTTTTGTTTTGTTTGGTCTAGTTTGATTTTTTTAAGTATAAGAATTAACATAATTGTAGAGAACAGAAATATTTCAGCATAGAAATATTTCCAGGGTATTTAACTGCTAGAAGTTTCACAGCATTGACAGATGCATATCTTCTTGCTGTACATTAGCAGGCTGTTTTATGTCTTGACTAATGGATCATATGGTTTTTATCAGTGTATTATGGATCTACCCAGCTTCATTGAATCCCAGGAGATGCAGTTTTTCAGAGAAAAGTGGAGCAATGCAATTGGATCACAGTTACTGTAAGGTACTCTGACAAAATTCTGAAATGCGGAACTTTCAGTTATTGCATCTTTGGGAAAATTTTGTGTTCCAATGTTAAAAGTTGCATTGAAAAATAAACTTGACCTCCCCCCTGCAAAAAAACCTTTTGAAAATCTAATTTCCCATCAGCCCTTACAACCAAAAAACTTAAATGCATTTTCAGCCACCACTGCTTGCTATGGCTTTTCACAGTGAGTGGATCACCAGTCTCAGCCACTGCTCTATAAATAACCACACTGTCCTAATAAGAAAGACAGGTCCACAGAATTGCACATCAAAATCTGGAGGCAGCCAGGCTTACCAGAGATTCTCAGTGGACAGAGTGATCCATCTGCCCAGTCTGCACACAAGCCCTGATCAGGAGGCAGTGAAGTCACAAATTCAGTTGTGCATAACTCTACATGTGCACATTTTGCAGAAAAGGCTGGAACTTTAAAGCTCGTTTCCACATAATCAGGTTGGTGGGTTCTTTTTTCAGAAATCAACAGGAGTCAGGTATTTATGTAGAACCTTTGGAATGCTTGTTTTGCATATTGAATCATTTTAGATACCAAAAGAGCCTGTCCATCTGGGTGAACCATATTCTCTAAAGTTGAGAAGGAAATCACACACATGGGTCTCACCAGGACCCCTCTGATCACATCTGCTTCTCAGAGCTTTTCAGGTAAAGGCACAAATCATGTACCCTTTTAGTCTCCACAACATTATCCTCCCATCTCCCTTTTGTGTTTGTGTTCCATTGCCATTTCTTAGCACTTTTAGCCCTCTCTACAAATCATTCTAATATACCAAAATAATAAAATTAAATCTTCAGGCAATATGCAGGAAGCCTTCCCTACACTCACACAGAGACTACCACTACTATTCACAGAAATGGGAGACTTTAATAAGTGTATCTCTAAGATCGTTACTCATATTAATCCTCAATAATAGAAAAATAAAAGTAAAATATATTCTTTCATCAGTCATCTAAATGTCATGATCTAGTGCTTTAATAAAGAAAAGAACTGAAAAGGCTTTATATTTAGAACAGTGTCAAAACAAGAACTTTCTTCTCCTCATTGAAATTAAGTGTGGGTTTTTTTTATCCTTTGAAAGAACAGCCACAGCGTTACTGTGTCATGCTGTCATTTGCATGAATGACTCTGAACCCAGGAATGTCTGTAAGTTAAGGATCAGCTGCTATGACAAGACTAATGATTTCATTAATAGTACAAGTTCTGCAAGGTCATGCCTGTGATTCTGAAACCATGGAAAGATTTCAAAGAAAGATGGACATAACTGGCTGAAGCCACAGGCAGTCAGTGCACATACTGAAGCAAGTGGATAATCTGCTTGGATGGGTTCTATAGATAATTCCAGAGCTCATTATCTGCCCTGAGATGAGATTTATAGTGTAGATGAGGCACCTCTTCCAGGAAAGTGTCTGTTTGGTAGTATTGGTCAAAAGACACGGCCAGTAGCAGAAATTTAAGTATATGCAATATTGCACCATAATTTTGTATTTCCGATAAAACTTTTTATTAAATTGCCTGACTTTCTTCGTTCAGCTTTTGGTTGACAAATATAATAATAAGGTGGATTGTTAAAACGATCTCACTGGATTTTTTTTCACCAAACAGGAATTCTGTTTTCTCTGCGCCATTATCTTCTCACTTTTCAGTTCTGTCAGGGTGTTCTCCTGGGCAGAGTTGTTTTGCCAGGCCATTCATTAAAAAAAACCCACAAGAAACAATCCAAAACATAAGCTGAATACTATTTTGTCTTAATAATTCTCATATTTGGGATACACAAGAACAGTGAAGTGTTTGTGTTATTGTGTGCAGTCAAATCCTGGTTTTATTTTTTCTTTGCACTTTTAGAGGCACACATCAAATATTGTATAGTTTATAATGAAAAACAAAGGTGCACTTAGTATTAGGCCAAAAGGCTTGAGTAGGGTAATCAGTTTCTCTTCAATCATAAGGTTTCATTTAGCTATTTCTCTACTGAATCTGTTGGGTCTGGCAAAAAAACTTGTTTCGTTCAAAAAGTCGTCCAAACTTAAAGATACCAAAATATGATATCATTGCAGGATCTGTAGTACAGATGAAGAAAGTCTAATGATGAAGAAAGGTAAAACCAACATTCATGGACTTCTGTTCTGGCTCCCCTGTTATTCAATACATTTTTATAACCAACATGAAAGTACAGCTGAGAACAGAATGAAGATTGGATTTATTGGCTGGTATCTGGTAATCTTTAACTCTCTCTGCTGTGCCAGATAGGGACTCTGAGAGGATAACCTTCTGCAGAATTTCACAGATATTAGTCTTAGCCTAGACTTTCTCTAGATGGCAAACACACAAAAGGTCAAAACAGGCTTTGTTGTGTGTGACTCCCCACCATGCAGTTGGCAGGATTCTCTGCCCATCCTTCCAAGCTGAGCTCCTTCTCAACTGGGGGGCTTCACTCCATTGCCCTGCAAGAATCATAGGACACTGGAGAGGGCTCTAGCACAGCTGACACCAGCTGGGCTGGCTGAGTTCATGGAGCAGTGCCTTTCACAGCTGCTGCTCAACTCAGGCTGTGCCAGGGAGCCTGAATGTGCCTGACACTTGGTGACCAGTGGAGCTGCACTTCCACCCTGAATTCTTGGCAGGTTCTCCTGCCACAACCTGCTGTCTTGGATCAATGCTGCTGTGGCTTGTTCAGAGGCCACCTCATGCCTCGTTAGACCCTCTTAGATCTTGACTCAGCAGGTGTGGCTTGGAGGAAGGGATAGAGTCATTACTGCCAGAGTCAGATCTGACCCCAGCTGTACTGCACTCACATTTGAATGCTGCTGTTTGCACAATAATTGCAAAGGGGAAGAGGAGCAGGTGACAACAGGATGGCACTAAGAAAACCCCCTGGAATTGCCTGCACCTTCTCACCAGCTGCAGTTCATTAACTTACCCACAGGAACTGTGTGAATACCAGTGAAGTAATACCTGGATATTATTTTCTTTCTGGGAAATCTGCAGAGCTCTGGTCTGTAACTTGGAATTGTACTTGTGCAGGATTCAAGAAATAAAGCTTATTTTTATTTTACATAATTCAGTGTTTTCATCTGGCCTGGACCTGCAGGTCCTGGCATCTCAGCTCTTTGAAATTCCATCTGAAGAAATCATGACACTTCTGGTGACACCTCTATAATTTCATAGGTGAGTATACTTGTTGCTGACTTCACAACACTGACAACCATTTTCTATGCTGGATTTTTTTTAATCAAGAGAAACTCAGTAAATATGCACTGTCACAGTTACAGGAAATCTATGCATTTATAAGAAATGCCGAATTCTTGGACATAAAAGCATATGAAGAATAATCAACATAAAATCTTAGCATTTTCACAGAATTACAGAATAATTCAGGTTGGAAAGGATCACAGTGGGTCATCTGGTCCAACTCCATGCTCAGGCAGGATCATCCTCAAGTATAAAGCACAGGATTGTATCCAGATGACTCTTGAATATCTCCAGAAAAGGACACCTCACAGTCTTTCTGAGCAATCTGTTTTGAGACCTGACTGGCAAGGCAGCATCGCTATCTGCTACCTTATGCAATTTTATCACCCCTGCCATACCTGTCAAGGATGACAAAGCATAGGATCTCTGTGAATTACTAAAAATGTGTAAGATATCAAAAAGGGTTGAAAAAACCCCACCAAAACTGGAAAAACTCAGGTATCATCCATCCTAAAGATGCCACTCTGGTCCTCACTGGTGATAAATCGTGTAATTTTTTTGGTAGCCATCTTTTCCATGAAGATCTAGGTGGTATGAATTTTTTGTTAAAAAAAAATGGCCTCAGAAAAAGTATTGGGATGATCAGCTTTAGTATCCCTTTTTCCATTTGGGATGTAGTGACAGTCTGCCATGGTTTAACAAGTGCTGCAAACTGCTTGCTCACTCTTCACCCATGCTGCTGGTGGGATGGTAGGATGGGGACAAGATTCAGAAAATGGTAAAAGCCCTGAATTAAGATAAGTTTCATAATTTAAATAAAGAAATATAATAATTATTATTATTATTATTATAGTTGTTGGTGGTGTGGTAACTGACACTGTTGTTATTATTATTATTATTATTAAAAGGACAGAGGGGAATAAAACCCAAGAGAATCAAGTGATGCACAATAAAACTTCTGACTACTCACTGACCAACACCCAACTCATCCCTGGGCAATGAGTGATCAGCAGCTCCTGGCCAAGTTCCCCCAGTGCCACTGACCATGACATTCTGTGGTGTGGAATATTTCTTTGGCCAGTTGGGGTGTCCTGTCCTGGCCATCCTCCCTTCTGGCTTCGTGTGCACCTGCTCACTGGCAGAACACGAGACACCAAAAGTCCTTGACTCAGGGTAAAATCTGCTCAGCACCAACTAAGACACCATGATCTTGTCAACATTATTCTCTTACTCAGTCTGAAATATAGGTCTGCACCAGCTGTTAGGACGAAGATGAACTCTGTCATTAACAAACTTGCCTTTCTTGCAGACTCTATTTTCAGCAGCAGCTGTAGATATGATCTCATTCTAGTCCTTTTGGTGTCCACAACGTCAGAGATGGTCTTGCATATGCTATTTAAATACTTCCACTCTGTGGAATAATACTTGACCACAGATCTAGTACTGCAGAGCAGTCACAACTAACAATTGAGGGCTGCCACTCTACAGTGAAATTGCTCTAAATTCACCCCATAATTCTTGGAACAATCCCATAGGCCACCATGGTTTAACTTTTTGTCCTGAGTGTGGTATGAGAACATATAATGATGCCAGAGGATGGAAAATCTGCTGGGATAGTGCTAGAGGGCCATATGTTCAGTACTGCAAGTCCCCAGGAGAAGTTTCTTGGGAACAATCTGGACCACAACAAGTGTGTTTTGTTTCAGAGGGATTTTGTTGGTTCACTCTAAAGGTGAGCCTGCCAGCAGTTGATGTTCAAGAAAACAGGACTTATCATTGAAACTGGTTTTGTGACAGTGAAATTCAAAATCCCTGGCATCATAGCAGAGCCCATCACTGATCACATCACCAGTGGAGAGCTGGCATAGCAACTTCCCTCTGTTGACTGAGGCCAACTATTTAATTCCTTGCCTTGTTTGGATGTCAGTGGGTATAAAAAGAATTGAGGTAACAAAGGAAGTGTGCAAGTCACTGGCCTGCAGATTTAAAGGGGTGATTACCCCAAGCCATTGCCTTGCTGTCACATCAAGCTTAAAGTTTGAAACAAATGTTTATTGCAAACAGAAAATCCCATAAAACATGGTCTTATGCCAAAACATAAACTGCAAGGTGAAGAAGGACCAAAGTTCAAAAAATCTTGACTAAAGTCCTTTCTTTTTGAAGAGAAATGTCTAATATGGACTTCCAGATCTGTATTTTAAAGTCTTAATGACATCCAAGGACAGGGACTGTTGGGGAAAATGAACAGATTGAGAAAGCAGTGGTGTGGATGGACAAAGCAGAAGTGTGAATGGACACTACCATAGACACAAAAAAGCAGAATTGTGTTGTGGATCAGAGCGTGCACATCCTGTGACACAGGTGTTGATTCTATGATTCAATGACCTGCAAATTCTAGCCCTACAGAGAATTTTAACTTATCATCCAACAGTAACCAAAGTGTTCAGCTTCTCCTTTAGGAGTTTTGAACTAGTGGCTAATCAACTTAATTTTTCAAAATATGTGCCAAATTTCCTATTTCTGTTTGTGTGGCTGAAGCTTGTAGTCATTAATCCTTGTTAGGCTTTTCTCCACTAGATGAAAGAGTTCTATTTTCTCCTCATTAATGCAAACATTTTGTAATCAATTCATCTCTCAGTCATCTTTTGAAAAGCAGAGCAGATTCAGCTCTTCAGGTCTCTCACAGAAAGGCATGTACTTCAGCCCTCTAATTATTTTTGTAACAACTTTTTGTATCTGTTCCAGTTTTCCCCAGACTAACAACCACATCAGGATACAGTGCTCCTCTCTTGATGTCTCCTGTGATGTGTACAGAAGTAAAAAATAGTTAGTCAATCAATTTTAGAAGGGTCTTTCTGCTCCTCTTCCATCACTAGCCAGTACAAATTTCTGCTAATGTATATTACCTACGACATCCAGTTTGAAGTTTCCACTGGCTGACTTTTGCAGGAAAATGTCAGAATCAGTTACTTTTCAGGACACAACTCTACCTTTCTGTGCTCTGGCTTTCATTCCTCTTCCTAGACTGGCATTTGGATGTAGTGAGATTTCTTTATTTCTGTTTGGATGGGTGTAGGTAAACCAGAGATAGAAATTGTCCCATGTGACAGCTGCAGCCTCACAGTTCTGTATCATTCAGGCAAGCTTTAGGGCACCTGGAAATTTTAAAGAAACACTTAACTGAAAGTGGAATTATGCTGGAGTGAGTGGGAAGGGCAGGAAAGATCTTTCCCCCTTTCTGCTTCATTAGAGTGTGAATATCTATGCATGACTGAGAGCTAGGAAGAACTAAAACATGGTCAATCTCAGAAAATCTCATACTTGTCCTCATTTAATATTGATCTCCCTTCAGGAGTATTCTGCCTCTCTCCCCCTCTCCAAACTTTCACCACGTCTTGCAAATATCTAATTATTAGCAAGGAAATAAGGCACTGGGTAGGTCACAGACAATAAATACCTACGTTTCACAGGAAAAGGAAAAAAGAAATCTGTACATGAAACCAGGTTTTTTTTTTTTAAATATAGAATAGGAATAAAAATACTTGACAGATTCAGGTCTTGTAGTGATAGAAGAAGGGGTTCATTAGAAAGGTTATAAGGCATCATTGGGGTGCATCTCAATGAGAATAAGTGAATTAAAACAATGATTTTCTTTTATTCTATGCAAAATCCATAACCAAATAAATAAGTAAAATGCAAAGATCATTTATTTAATTTTTATGGTTTTATTTTTTCATGGAAAACTCCTGGAGTATGATGCTTTCTTCTGCTGTCACACATATATTCTAATGACATTTTAGGTTTTACTGCAGTGCAGCACAAATTCTTTTGCCTACATGTGTTCAGCAACAAATGCAAAATAGGCCAGATATGCAATAAAAACTCTCTCCTAACCACATTTGACTCTTGTATTTACAGCAGAATTTCATTCAAAGCAAGCAGGATCACAAGACTGAATCTAATTTTCTCATATCACTTGGAGAATATAATGCTCCAGTGCCCACATTTTGAGGAAAACAAATTTCAAAGATTTTCTAGCACAGATCAACCCACATATTTAAATGGCACAATTGAATAATGGAATAGTTAACAGTTCAGATGTAAACGAGTTTGCAATAAGCTTTGCAGAGGGTAGGCTCACACAATCACATTCACAAATACAAATTATTTTAGGTGTTGACCAAACTTCGTTCTGTATGTTATGGCAAATCTTGAATGTTTCTCTAGGGCTCTTTGATTTCAACAGAGAGGAAATATATAGAGAAATAAAATCTCTTTAGCACTCCTGTTTCCTTTCAGCATGCAGCTCCAAATTTTGTGTTTGTTTGTTTTATGACAGTAGTTGCTTGTGTCACTGACATAAACTGCAGCTGGACATAGAGCACCAAGAGCTGAGTAATTCTGCCTGTAAGACCTCCTAACCTCACCAGTTTGAAGGCAGTACAGTGCCAATAACTAACCTTGCTTATGTCATATCCTTAGGAAGTTGGGTTATAACCGCATTGCCACGATGATGTGGAAGTTGACAACATAACATGAAGAGCTGACATGAAAAAGGGCTGACAGATTAATAATCTAGCCTTTTTTCCATCTGTAGTGGCTAGCATAATGAAAGACATAACATCTGTTTGCCAGCCTTGTCTAATTTATATGCACCTCTAGATGAAAGAACAGCACAGTCAATAAATACTTTCCTGTAGTGGTGTGTTTTTAGTTCTGTCAGTTCTATGTATGTATTTGTTCCTTGCTTTTATGCTGTTTTAATAAGTTGTAGTGGTTTCTTCCTTGTACCCCCATGTTTACCCCTTTGTGGTTTTACTCCAGTTACTGTTATTTGTCAATCATTATGTTATGTAACCCCCGGGTCCTGTCAGTCACTTTGGGGCCTCTCCCTGTGTCTGGAAAGTTCCAGGGAGAGCGTCGAGTGATTGCTCAGGGTCCCAGTTGTTCCCTCCTTCCCCTCCAGGATTGGTCCCTGGAGAAGTCCCTCATCTGCAGACCCACTTCCTATTGGTCCCATGCCTAACCCTTCCCCTTGCTCCTCCTCTGCACTTAAGATGCTGCGCAGAAAGGATCTGCGCTTTGTTGGGCAGACTCTGTGATGGTGAGATGGTTGGTTGTGGACGTCAATAAACCCCAGCGGGTGTTCACCCATCAGAGTCCTTCCTTCTCTTACTTGTCTTCACTCAGGCTCGCCGCGGCAAAGGCCCCACAGGATCGGGAAGGTTTCCCCGGATACTGGACTGTACCTCGCGCTGTGGCCGGTGTCAGGGCTGGCCAGGTGAAGCAGGACAGGGCTCCCGAGACACCGCGACCACCGCACTTTCCAGAGAATTTGCTCCATTATTTCAAAATCTCTTATTGTTTCCCGGTTTCCATCCTTGTTTCATATTGGAGAACTGCTCTTTCTTTCACTCATTCCACAAAAGCTATAGGATCCTTTTATGAGGTTTAGCTCAGTGAAGGTGAGAATATTAATGGTTCAAAAGTTGCTTACAATTGTAGATGGGACAACTTGTCCAGAATTACATAACCCAGCTAACAATCTGCTTGTAAGCATGTCTGGTAATGTTTGATGGTGTTTGTTAGGATTGTCTTTCATTTCATCCAAAATTTTCTACTCACAGAAAATGTTTTGTTGTTGTTACAAAGCAGGAGTTGGATTTTTTTTTTCATCTAGAAGACAAAGATAGGAAAAAAATGGAAGCAGAAGGAATGCTAATTGTCATTTCTAATTCCCATTTCCTGTTTTATTTGTTGTGTGTGTGAAAGAACTCAAGACTTGCACTTTTAAAATAGGTCAAGAAGAGAAATGGGTTTTTTTTTTCTGTTTTGGAGCTTGAAACAGAGCTAAAAATCAGTTTTTCATTAAATTGTTGGTTTTACTCTGTGCTTCCTGTGTGACTCTGGAAAGCTGCTGTAGGGTGCAGGAGGTGAATGAGTAATGACAGACTTGACTCATATCAATGTCAGAGAAGCTGGCCTGCACCTTCGTGGAGAGTGTGTCGCCAGGTCCTTGACCTCTGCAGAGCTTCGTGGGTGAATGGTCATGATCTTTTGAAGAAGCTGTAAAGAAAAATATCCTGTACCTAAAGAAAAGTGTTCATTTCCCAGATCAGGGCAACTAAGTCAGGAATATCTACTTAGCTCTGCCAGGAAATATTGCTCACTTTCTCTGTGAGTGAAACACAGGATGCTTTTTGGTGCTAAATCAATCAGACCATGGTCAAGGCACAAGATTTCCAGAAATAATATCACCCACCAGCAGGGAACAACCAGCACTGCAGAATAAATATCACAGATAAATTCGTGCTACAGCTTTCAGGTGCTGCTGCAAGGTACTTGAAAGACTCAGAAGTAGCTAATTACTGATGGTAATAACAAAACTCCTACTTCTAGATTGAGTTCTTGTCATGATGGACACTGCTTTTATCATCTGTGGTAGCTAAGGAATCTCTGCTGATTCCACCTGGCTCATCTGTTTACTTCTTTTCTAAGCACTGTATTAAATATTTGACCATGATGTCAGCAGAAGAGTAGAGGGCTGATTCAAATTGTCCATATTTAACTTAAGCCACAATGATCATAATGTAAGTATCCTGCAAATTCAAGATGTGTTGATTTTGGACAGTATCAAAATATGTAAGAAAAATAATCGTATCTCTTATAGAGAGGTGTTTGTGTCTAAAAGAATGCAAGGTCTTGTGGATAGACTCTGACATTTCAAAAAGAAATTGTTTTCTGGTTTTGAGAGAATACATTCTGTTGCACAGAAGAAGATATCATGCCCTTCCTTTTCATCATACAGAAAGTCTATTTAAGTTTAATTCACCCATTCAAAAATCCTAGTGAGGTTTGAAAGCAATTATTTTGGGGCATTTATTCATAGTCCATTTTTCCTTATAAACTTTGTGGAATTTGTTCCAAATAAAAGAATTTCTGCAGTAGGCACGTATTCACAGGGAGTCTGAAAGCAAGAATAACAGGTGAGAAAGAGTTCAGTGGAAATCATCCAACATTCCCATCTGAAATGCTTGTGTGCTTGATTATTCCTTGCTTAGCACCTATCTTCATGGTTAGTCTTCTCTTTTTAGAAAAGAATGGAGAAGAATTTACTAGAAATGAAAAAGCATAGAAGATAATTCCCTCAAGAATAGGAACATGTGTTGCCTTCTCTATTTTTTGACTGTCATAGTGAGAGATTTGTTATAAAACAGCAGTAATTTTTCTGAAAAGTTGGAAATGAAGAAAGAAAAATGGCAGTGAAAACCACAGGTAGAGTCCTAATATTTTGATTAGATTAGATACTTTTCTCTATATATCAATAATGAATCAAAAAGGAAAGCAAGAAGTAGGAAAGTTGGCAAGACCCTTTAGTTATAACAGCAGCAGCTGGTTCACAACTGTATCCAAGTCATGGAGCACAACTTTCTCTGATGGACTATGTTTGTGAAAAGAAAGCTTCTTTTGAGCTGAGCAAAAGAGGAAGAAATTTTTGAAATTAACTGGAGCAAGCTGTAAGACAGAGGGTGATAATCAAACTTTAAAATACATAGGCATCAAAAGGAGAACATTATTTGGGCAGTCCTTTAATCTGGAGTGAAATCATTCTCCTACTGTCCCCCAGACCATTGGAAACTGGTCTGATGGGATCCTTCACTGCTGGTGACAGCCTGGGCTGGAGCCCTGGACACCACCACCAGTGAGTCTCACCCACAGCAGTCACAGGCAAACAGGTGACAGATGCTTTGCATGGAACAGCCTGAATGGTTTAATGTGTTCACTCATGCAGCCTACAAGCCACACAACACTACTCAACCCTTTAAAGCAAATACAAGACTAAAAAAAAAAGTCCTAGAACTTTCAAAATGTACTAGGATGAAGAAGAGAGCTGTCAGAGGCCATGACTGCACATTCACAGATATGATTTTGCTAAAAGAGTCTTCTTCATTTTTCTGTATCACTACTTAATTGCTTTTACCTCCTACTGTTATCTCCCTCTTTTAGACCATAAAAGCATAAAACCAGAACTATTAGTTAAAAATCTTGTAGCTTGAAACTATTTTCATCTGAGCACATTTCCTGAGACTGACATGGTTTTCCATTTAGGAATGTTTAGATACATCTCAAACAGCATTTGGAAAATTCTCTTTATTTTCTACCTGAACCCCTTTAATTTAGTATTAAATTAGAGAAGATTTTTTTTTCTCTTGGTTGAGCCATTCAAAAGATACTCTCCGTTCTGCTACACTTATTTTCTAATGCAAAGTTCACAGTTCAACTTTCAGAAGTTTTGGTTGACTTCAGAACCTGAAACAACTTGTTTTGCTTGAATAATACAGCTCCTTACGTGTGTACTGTAAGTGGGACTGCAAACAGTCCTTCCCAAGGCTACATTTCTCTCTAAATATGCTGCTCTTGTCATCTGTCTGCTTAGTCTAAAGCCAGACTCTCTATATATTTTGTTCCGGAGAAGGGTCATATTTAGAAAGATTCTTCTTCTTGGTACTGAAAACCAAGCAAAGATTTTAGTTAATAGGTTGAACTACTGTGGAAAATGCTTATGGAAATTCAGAATGAAAATTCTCTTTCTGTCACAGCCAGTGAGAAAACCAACAGTACAGTGGGACACCCATTTCTCACAACTTCATTGTTATTTGTTCTGATACAGAGCACCTTGAAGAAAGATAACTTTATCTGATATACAGCTGTTTGAAGATTGTTTTATCTAAATCTTATTTAAATTGCTTGTTCCTCAAACCAAAGAAAACAGACCTGCCTGGCTTAGAAAAGAGGGTGACATTTTTGCCTAGCATGTCCAGATTCCTTAAAATCATCAAAGAGTTGCTTAATTTAGACTGTTGCTATCTTTCACAGAGTGAAACTCTGTAGGGATGGTTACAGAATCTTATAAATGAAAAACTGCTAAGAAGAAAGTCACCAGAACGCAACTCCTGCAAGAGCTCCTGTTCTTGCTTCCTGTTCTTGCTTCATAACAAAACCTATCTGCTCCCATGATGAAAGCTGACTAGTTTTTCTATCAACATCACTGTTTTCTCATTAGATTTACAGGGAAAAGTTGATTTTTGGGAATGTTCTAAAAAGTCCTGTAACATTTCAAGGTTAGAAGTGGATGACAGCTGACAAAAAATGATCATTAAGATAAGTCAAAGTCAATGAAGAATCAAAAGTGGAAATAAAGAAATCCCAAATGACAGGGCTTCCTCAAAATCCTAGAAACCACTACTGGCAACACTGGTCTTTTAATCCTTCATAATACTTTCTCCACTTTGAATGAATCAATTTTGTATTTGCTTTCAATTCTTGCCTACTGGCTGTATTATTAATTTATTAACAGTTATCTATTATTTATATATATTAATTATTGATAATAACTATTAATTGTGTTTTCTCTGTGAAAAATTGCAGTAGATCAACATTCAACTTAAACAGACGACAAAAAAAAACATTTGTGAATGGAATAGTAAGCCCAAAGAAATGAATGTTAGGGAGAGACTATTAAAAGGTATTTAGTGTTTAATAATAAACTTCATGAATTGTTTATTTGCAACAGAATTCACTCACATACCAATTCCTTTGATTAAATTTTTACTTTGGTTGGGTCCACATAGCAGTCCCAATGCTTTTCATGTAGTAATCTAACACAGCTCAAAGGTCCGATACTACAGTGAGCTGCTCATGAACAATTTATTAATCACTTACTTTCCAAGATCATATACACTCTATTGAGAAAAATATATATACATGTTTCTTAGTTTATTACTTATAAATTATTCTCCCACTTGTATTTCAGATGCTTTACATCACAAGGCATACTGAGAATTACTTTTTTTTTCCAGAATTTCTTTTTTGCTTCAGTTATATACAACCTTCAGATTTCACTCCTTAAATTCTTGAGTTCTGCCACTATTACCCCTGTACCAGCCCCAGGCACCTACAGAGTGGTTTAATGTCAATTTAGTGCTTCCTAAGAGGTTTTTCCCTGACAGCCTGAAAAAACAAACTCCTCTTTTATTCATATGGCTAAGTGCAGCATGGAAGGAGTGCTACTATTTTCCTGGACAGTCCAGCAAGAGATTAGAGGATAAATCCTTCATTTTCAGTCTCTTTTCCTAAATATTTTTGATGACACTTCCAGAGTCCAACATGTGATATGAAAGTGGTTTGTGTTGTGGTTGCTGAGAGGAGAGTGAACTTTAGCAGTTATTTCAGTCCTAAATGATTTTCAGTCTCCACTAGTATGGACTGAATTGGATCAATGGACCTCCTTTTGGTTCTTACACTGAGGGTAATTGTAGGTAAAGTAGATAAGGTGGGATACTCTCAGAGTTTGCTTCTGTGAGAGGTGAATCAAAGTAGCCCATTCTGGCAATTTATTTAAGCACCAGAATATTTTGTATGCTTGTGTATCTAGAAGCCAGTAGAACTGAAGTCCACATACCAATAGCATTCTCATTTATTCCCTTCTGTAGGCAATCTTTCAAACAAGATGAAAGGTTCAATTCAATCTCAGGGCATGTGCACAGATATCCTCTCTCCCCTTCTCTCTTCCTCCCCAGTGACTTAATTTACTTTTTAAACCAGAACAAACTGCAAAACAGAGAGGGCTGTCAATACTTTGAAAAGGAGGTGAACAAAGCAAGAGGAGACTCCTCAAGGCAGCCTCAAGCAACCTGTGCTGGAAGATCTGAACAACAGAAAGGATGTGGCTAAATGGGACTTCAGTCTTTGAAACTGTGACCCCATGACATTCCTGTGCCTCTCAACCATGTGCATTCCCTCTCAAATCCTTGCATGTATACCTTTTATATCTCTTACACTTTCCCTAAAATAAAGTCCTACAACTGATTTTTTATTACTACCCCAAGAGCAATCAACAGTGCCTGAAATTTAATGCAGCATTTTGTTAAGTTTACAAATGGAATAGTGATTTTGTGGAGCCAAATGCTGTGGCCAGGGCTGGTTTACCCCTTTCAGATATGAGTAGAGAATGTTTCCCTCACATGCAAATGTGTCGTGTTGCAACTTCAGGCTCGATCTTGATTAGTATTTAAAGGAATATTACTGGAAAGTATTAGTGGAGGCATTTCAACTCTACAGACAACTGGGGAAATTTAAACATGTTATTGCTGGATAGATTCCACTATAAATGCACCAGCTGATACCTGTAAAAGTAAAACCTTCCAGGTCTCTGTGCTTCTTTGGAATGCATTCCCTGATAAGCCTAATTTACATTTAATTCTAGAAAAAGAATACCTTGCTGCCACTTCCCACCCCAACCAGACACCAACTGTCCAGGAGGCTGCATATGGAGGCCCTGTAGAGAGATCTGGAAATATTAGAGTGGTGGGCAATCACCACCCAAATGAAAATGAACAAAAACAACTTCTGAATTCTGCACATGGGGCAAGTCAACCCTGGATGTGTGGATAGACTGGGGAATGAGTCCCTAGAGACCAATGCCACAGAAAGTGTCCTGGTCTGTGGACAGTTGTACAGGAGCCAGCAGTGCCCTGGCAGCCAGGAGGACCAGCCCTGTCCTGGGGGGCATCAGGGACAGCATCACCAGCTGGGCAAGGGAGGGGACTGTGCTGCTCTGCTGCAATAAGCTGGCTTCAACCTTGAGTTCTGGGGGCAGTTTTGGGCACCAAAATATAAAAAAGATATAAAGCTATTATAGAACATCCAAAGGAGGGCAACAAAGTGCCATGAGGAGAAGCCGTGTGAGGAGCGGCTGAGGTCACTCGGTCTGTTCAGCCTGGAGAAGAGGAGACTGAGGGGAGACCTCATTGCAGCTACAGATTCCTCATCAGGGGAAGAGGAGGGGCAGGCACTCATCTCTTCTCTCTGATGACCAGTGACAGGACCCTAGGGAGTGACCTGAAGTTGAGTCAGGGGAAGTTTAATTTGCATATAAGGAGAAGGTTCTTCCCCCAGGGGGTGGTTGGGAACTGGAACAGGCTCCCCAGGGAAGTGGTCACAGCTCCAAGCCTGACAAAGTTTGAGAAGCACTTGGACAGTGCCTTCAAGCACATGGTGGGATTGCTGGGGTGTCCTGTGCTGGGTCAGGAGTATTCTATTTTCTGTATTCCATGATTCTATAATTCTTATTCTTGAGAAGCCCTGCTCAAAAGGCAGCACACAGCAAATCACAGTCTCCACTCTGCAAGGTGCTGCAGGGCCAGCCACAGTGCTCTGAATCCTGACACTGGGCAAGAGGTGAGCTGACAGGTAGCTGGAGGAGAGAGGTTCTGGCAAGCCTAAAGATGATACAGAGGTTGAAGCAGAGACTGAATAAGAAAAGTCAAAGTGGCAGATTTAATTGAACTTGGTCATGATTTATACTGAAGTTTTCCCATGGTGAGGCATCCAGCCCCTCTCCACGTGCATGCCGCGCTCCTTCCTTGCATGCTCTGTTTAGCAATGAAGTCACTGACCTTTTCATTGTCCTCATGATGCTTCCAAGTATTGAATGTAGGCTGCTTTCATCTCCCAAATGCTGGCAGTCCTCTTCTTGTTATTAACTGTTTTGGGTTCATAGAAATTTTAGAAGTCCACTTCTGGAGGCAAGGAAGCAGTGAAAGAGGATAAAAGGTATCAGAATACACTATTAGGAGATTACTGAGAAATTAAAAAAATTAAGTGGCAACCTAGATTTTGGCTCAGGAAACAATCACATGGGAAATATCCTTCCTCAGGGCCATTGCAGGCTCATCCATGCTCTTGGATAATGATTTCCTGACATATAATGATTTATTCTCCAAGATTTACACCATCTTGGGATTCCTCGTGGTCTCATGCTTTATGTCCTGAAGACATTGCACCCAAGAATAGCTTCAGCAGTTCCCAGATTGTATTGGATTTTTCCTGATTTCTAGCCTTGAATTTATCTATGGGGAGGCATAAAAATCAGAGTGTATTTTTCATCTATTCTAAAGGAGACATTAAGGAGAAAAGCAATTATTAGGGTATAATATCCCAGTGATGTGAGATTAAAAAAAAGGGAATAAATACAAAAAATAAAAGAAAAAGCTCTAAACATGCTCTAGATCTGTCATGCAAAATAAAAAACAAAAGCATTCCCATTATGTAAGATCAGAAAACATTGCCAGTAAAATGTTTGTTTTCTCATTGCTTTTTCACCAGGAGGTGGGGCTGTTAAGCACCGGATTTACTCAGTGATGGACTGAAAAACTGTGGCTAAAATGAAAAACATCTTTCTCTTCCTTTATCTCCTGAAACTCATTGTGTAAATGTGAATGAAAAGCATGAACTTTCTAGATATTTTAAGCATTGATTCCATATTCTGATTCAAAAACTGAAATAACTTTAAAAGTGATTTTGCAACGGTTTAAATGAACTGCCTCTAGGAGTGAATTAAGTACCAATAACTAATTAAAACATTAACTTGGGAGACTGTAAAACTCAGGAGGTTTGCAATTATTACTATTCCCAAGTCTCTATTGTGTCTATTTCTAGGATATCTCTGCAATTCTGTTACGAGGACTAAGTCACAAAAAGAAATCACAGGACATTGCAATGCAGCTAATTGCATAATAAAAATATAAACACATTTAGGGTCACTTGATTCCAATTTTGACAAACTGCCACAAGGGATGAAAGCAGCTTTTCTAAAGTAAAGAGCCTGAGCTGAGGGAAGTGCTTATTTTTGGTGCTTCTGTGGCTCCTGCTTCATCACGTCTGAGGGAGAAGTTGCAGACCCTCCTGGGATGGGAAGATGCAGACAAAGGAAGAAAACATGTGATGCAGCAGGGAAGCAGCTGCAGGCCTGAGCCCTCACCTTATGCCCCAGCCACTGAGCCAAGATGCCTTAATGACAGTTCTACTTGCCCCTCTTCATTATCACAAAGGACATGTAAGTGTTGAAGATGCACTTCTTTATAAGAGATGCGTGAAGGGCATGTTGTTACTGGACAGACTTGCAGCTAGGATAAATTTAAAGGGATTCTTTTCCCCATCATTCTGTGTTGCAAGCTCTCACCTAATATATCAGGAAATTTCATTATCACAGCATCCAGTTCTGCGTCTGCACCTGCAAAGAAAAGACTTCTGATAGACATCTCCAGAGATTGTCTGTCCTCTTCCTGTCCTCCACCTTCTAGTGGAAGGCATCCCTGCACATGGAACCAAGGTTAGATGAACTGTGAACTCCCATCCAACCTAAACCGTTATATGATTCTAGGATTCAAAAAATACCCTGGGCACAGCCCACCCTGAAACAGAGCCAAAGAAAAGACCTGAAATCCACACAGTGAATCTCAGTAGACATCAACCTCAGGCATTCCCAGAGTCCTCACGTGGTCACAAGACTTTAGCTGCATCCCCAAACACCTGCCACATCAGAGGTGGCCCTGACCTGCTCACAAGCCAAAGTCACAGTCAGGAGTTGATTGGCTCAGAGAAGACCATTAAGGCACATTTTCCAGGGAGATGTGACATAGTCACCAGGCAAGTGAAGTCAGGAATTATATCCTGCCACTGGTGCAGTGGAGTTCAGGGGCAGTGACAGATCTTTGTGTCCTGTGGCAGGCACAGCTTCTGCCAGCTCATCCAAATGCTTCCTCCCACTCACAGCACAGTACTTCCCTCTCCTCCAAGATGACTCATGCCGTGTTCACTTCATCCACAGCCCAGTGCCTACCAGGCACTAGGAATAAAGCACAGGAATGTGGTCTGGGGTGTCCTGGTGAGATCTATCTGTAGTTTATGGAGGGCAGTGAAGTCCCAGGAATTTGGTCTCCTCCATGACTTCATCTATATACCAAGCAAGATGGAAACTTGTGAGCAAGAGGGCTTTTGTTATGGTCAGCTTTCCTGTGTTGTGCCCTACCTGAAAACTTCAAAGTTTTCAACCCCAAAGTATTTTTAAGCCATTCAGCACATATTTGTGACCAATAGTTTCAAAGGTGAATAATAATGAAGTCAAATAGGAGTGGATATCTTATTCCCATCCATAAGTAGAGAGCATGAAATGGGCAGTGAGAGTCTGATTTTCATATCTATATAAAAACATCAGGATCTGGTTCATTAAAACCTGCAGAAGGGATATAACAAACACGTAAAACGGATTGCTCTGTTCAGTGATTTTAGTGTCTCTCACTATTAGGAAGGAAGGGACTGTGCAGCATGTAAGTTTCAATTCTTGGACTCAAAAATCAAAAATTTCATACTTTAGTGGGCAAAGATTTCATTTGTTATCTCAGATTAGCCATCCCACACTATTTCTAACTGGCTCTTCGACGTGCAAAAGCTGTAAATACCCACTACCATAATGTGCTGGTGGTGTAGAGTCGCAGACACTGAACCACAGAGTTGTTAGGGTTGGAAGGGACCTTTAGAGATCACCTGGTGGGGCACTCCTGCCAGGGCAGGGTCACCTAGAGCAGGTTACACAGGAATGCATCCAGGTGGGTTTTGAATGTCTCCAGAGAGGGAAACTCCATGACCTCTGTGAGCAGCCTGTCCCAGTGCTCTGCCATCTTCAGTCAAAGCAAGGAATTTTTTCCTCATGTTGAGGTGAAACTTGTGTTTTAGTTTAAGGCTATTGGTCCTTGTTCTGTCCCTGGGCACCATTGAAAAGTCTGGCACCATCCTCTTGGAACCTGCCTTGGAGACATTTATATGCATTGATGAGATCCCTTCTCAATCTTCTCTTCTCCAGACTAAACAGGCCCAGATCCTGCAGTCTGTCCTCATAAGAGAGATGCTCCAATCCCTTAATCATCTTTGTGGACCCTCTCCACTGGCTCCTTGTCTCTCTTGTATTGAGAATCCCTGTCTCACTCACTGGGGCCAAGTAGAGGGGCAGGATCACCTCTGTTGGACTGCAGGCATTGCTCTTCCTGATGATGACACCAACTATGAAATCCTGGTAGACCTCTGAGAGTGTCCACTCCTTGATGCCAAAGCACAGAGAACAGTCTGTATAGGTCAACAACAGAACAAGGTCAGCAGATACTGACATATAGGAACATCTTGAAGACTTTGACCAGAAAAATGTAGAGTTATCTGTCCAGATATTAAATTCCTATTATAAAACACACTGGACTGGTGGGAGGGCAAAGTCATAAGCTATTCTGAGGAGGAGAGATATCATTGCAGTGTGATATAAAAGCTGCAGATGGGAGTTTTACTGTGGCTTCAATGAAGCCAAAATATCATCCTACAGCACAGGACCATTTAGTTAGAAATTTTGGGAATAGCACATACCCAATTGACCATTCTGCATTTCTCTGCTCCTTGCCTGAAACAGGGCAAAATAACTGACTTATTATTTTATGACTGAACTGTTATGAGTTATTAATACCTTGGTTATCAGTACTCATTTCATTTTCTTTTGGTTTCTTTTTATGTTGAAAATACAGTAAACCCAGGAAATTCAGAACCTATTTTAGTTTCCACGGACCCTTTTTTTCCTGCAGCCAGCAGCAACTTTCTAGTCATGAAACTTTGCTTTACCTCTGGCTAAAATTTCATACTCATTTAGTATTAAAATTTGACAAACTGGAAACATTAAAGCAGAATTATCAAGTAGTTTGAGGCGATAGTTTAATCTACTATAAAGCTGACTCAATCTGGTAGGGAATGTCTTGTGGTAGATTTACTCTCTGTGCTTAATAAACTTTTTTGTTACTTATAGCTTAAATAATTAACCACAGTTTATGCTTGACATTGCAATATTCTTCTTTGCTTATAGACAAGGCTGAACTGATTTGATTGTGGCATCTTATGGGCAACATTGCTGTTTTTTCTGCCTTACACATTAACAGGTAAAAGCAATAATATAATGAATCTCAATCAGGCAAGAGAAGGGGTGTAAGGTAAAAGCAAATATTTGCATCCTGGTTTTTATTTGAATCTATTATTTTTTTGTGATGGAAATATGAGAAGAACACACATGGGCTATCACATATGGAACCTTCATATGAAAATATTCACAACCTTTGCTCAGCACAGACTTTGGTCCCACCAATGAGATGTTGGAATTTCTAGCACCTTTGTCTTTCTAATGCAATAGGGCAGTAGATGCCCATAAATTCCTAACTCTGATGGCCATGTTGTATTTCCTTCAAGGTCTTTTGAGCACCAACGTTTACAAATATAGATTGTAATTAATCTATGAATTGGAGGGTTTCAAGGTTTGGATAGGTTGCTGTTGTCTTGCTTGTGCCAAAAAGCACAAATCTATTTCAATCAAATTCTCTCCCCAGCTTGAGGTTGAGTGTAATGTCAGGACCCATGAAAAAGCACAACAAAAGCCCAGCTATGATGAGTTTTGCTGTATGCAGAACATGAACTGAAAGGTGGCAACCTCAGCCAAAAGAAAATTAAAAGGACAAAAAGTGTAGCATATTTATTTTAAACATTCTAACAGGCTATCAGTAATGAAGTAAAAATGATGGACACTTTAAAGGTAGTAGAAAATGTGCTTGTGAACAGAAGCCAAACTTTAGTTTGATTTTTCTATGCCAGACAGCTCTTGCTGTACTATGATGATCATTTATTATTTCAAAAGTTTTCCAAGTGTTCCCAGTGTAGGAAACTGCAGAGTGTGAATAAAAGTTGGCACAAGGGCACACCCAGATCCTGATCCCAGTTTCTCAGATTTGAAATGAGCTCAGAGGAGATCTCATTTGGAGCTGCTCTCTGAAGACAGCACATCTTTGCTCATACCATCAATCCCTTTTTTAGTTCTTCCTATAGCATGGGAGCTTTGCAGTGATGGCTTGCTTTAACATCCTAATTTATGCTGCAACACAGTCCAAAGATGCTTCTGTTCTGTTGGGATACATAACAACTACTAAACTCATAATGGTGAAATAAATCCCAATAAGCTGAGTATAAATGCTCCCTTTAGGTTGAAGGATTTAATCAATTATTTTGAGAATCAGCTAAACACGGATAGAACCTTTTTTAATTGTTAACTTTTCCACATTTTAATTTAGCTGGACTTTATTTTCTTTTGTTTCTTGTGAAACATAGTTGAGACCATCTTCTAATGGGAGGAAAATATTTGACTTGTGTAACCATAAAAAGCCCATCTCAGAATCTTTACTGAGCTGAGACATTCATTGAAACAGGGATTGCTTTTAATGTGAAGAAATGGAAAACAGCTTTTATTTTTACTGCTTTTGAATGGCTGGTACATATTTCTGTATTTATATCAGCAGATGTTACAGTGTGGTCCTGTCTGGCAGGGCTCAATAAATGTTTAGCAGACGATGGGCATGAAGTTCTTGTGTTGTTAATGTCACCAGAAAATGACCCAAAAAGAGCATTATAGATGGTAGTACATGATTGGTTCTATGCATGTCTACCCTTTGCTTCCCCAGGGCATAATTTAGCAAGATATCCCTTCACTGTTCACCCCTTCCTACTGTACTTCAAGTTGTAAAAATAAACCCATTTTTGTTCACCTTTACATCTATTTTGCTTACTGTTTCATTGATGCTGATGTAGCCCAGGAGACATGCCATTCATTGCTTCAGAGTTTATTGGATTTGCAGAGGTAAACCCAAGAACTTGTCCTGAGAAAGGATTAGATTCAGAGCAGGATTGTTACTTAATAAATAAATAAATCTGGCTTCAGTTTAGTTTTTTCTCAGTTAGGCAGATACAAAGAAATCTTGCACATCATTAACTACA
The DNA here is from genome assembly GCA_024734555.1 of Trochalopteron elliotii. Taxonomy (NCBI): domain Eukaryota; kingdom Metazoa; phylum Chordata; class Aves; order Passeriformes; family Leiothrichidae; genus Trochalopteron; species Trochalopteron elliotii. Next base: position 8,440,519 of record JANPWX010000019.1, read on the forward strand.
AGGTTTAGTATATTTTTCTATTACCATAAAAACCTCTTTTCTTCTTTACTGTTCCAAAATGACAGAAACTTTGTAATTTTTTTGAAAGAGCTAGAGACCCATTTCATTGAAATGAAAAACAAAATCAGACAGAAAAACTCAAGACCTGGGGAGGTGAAGGCCTTTTCCCGCCTTATGCAATATGGACTTATACGTGAAAGAGAAAAAATACCCTTTGGAAAAGGTAAACATGAGTGGGAGGAAGCCACAGAAATCAGACTTGGCCAGCCTGTACAGCAGAACAGAACTTTGTGGGTGTTCATACTTTCCTTCACCAAAAGCGTAACCCACAAAATAGGCACCAGTCCCTGCTCTCACTCCAGCCCTCACTCCTGTTTCATCCACCCCTGCTCAAGAAGAGCAAACAGAAACACCAACTGTTTCAGAATAGTAGCACATTTCAGTGTGATAGAAGACAGGAGATACAAAGTAGAGGAGGAGATTGGACTTTGTGAAAACACCCCAAGGGACCAGCAAAGCTACTTTTCTGGGATGACTTTCAGTTGTTCTAATTTGTAGCAGGAACAACAAAGACATCTGGAGATATTTGGCAGGTCCCTTCCTGCTGGCGAGGTACCTCCTCTGCTGAAATTCCTCTACCCCCAATTTCTTATGTAATTTGATTTTATGTAATTTAATTTACCTGTCTTCACATAGTCCTCAAACCTGATTCTTTTTACAATAGAGCCCCTTTACATTTCCTTGGCTTCATAAAGGGGATTTATATATTACATTTGCATTGATTTGAAGGAATTCTGTCCCATCAGAGTGCTGAGAAAAATAGTTTAATGACTGAAAATCTGTCTCCATCCACTGTGTCTGGTTTAATTTAGTCTCAAGATCTCTGGCAGAGGTGTGTTTCTGTTCTCCAAAGAATTCATAGCTGTAGTGTCCTCAGTGAAAGAGCTCTGAATTCCTAGGGGAGCCTGAAATCACCTGTCAGTCCAGAAGGTTGCTGAGGCACTTTCACACCTACTTAATTGTAGTGTGGTTAGGTTGGGATCACATTCCTGAATCACCTGGAGTCCATATGTGAGCATGTGAGACTGTGAGCTTTCAGTGATTTAGAAAGAGATGATGAAGGGATCAACATTCTGCAATTTAGGAACATAAAAAATCTTTTATTCATTTGACAGGCCAGAGAAGAACTTGAGAAGCAGAACTAATGAACTTTGTCATAAGCACTGTCTGGATTAAGAGCTTCTCTATTTCTACAAAGCCATTGCTTGCATCCAGCTTGCAGGTGTTTTCCCATCACTCAGAGTGACCAGTTCCTTGCTGAGTTCATCATCTGGATACCTGCTTATCATCTCCAGCTGGGAACAGAGGAGTGAAGGATGTTGCACTTAGAGACAGCATGAGATCAGAGCAGCCCCCTGCTCATTACTGCTTCTCAGACCAAAAGACTATGCTATTCTTGTGCTGCACTTTGATGAGCCAGGCTTTTTATTTCAGCCTTCTTTTGTTTCTGGTTTCCTTTTACTTTTTTTCCCCTTCCACAATCTTATGCCAAATTTTAGTAATGTCTGAAACAGTGTAAGATGTGCTTTATACCTTCTCAGCAATGTTCCCTTGCTTGTTCTGTCCTTAATATGGATTTTTCAGTTATTTTGGTTTTTTTCTCAGGGGCTATCTTTGTTTTTTTTCTGCTGAGCTATATTTTGCTCAACAAGAAGCAAATAATGACTTTTCTATTTTTCTATGTTTGTTTGGTTTTTTCCTTAAATAAAGTCAGGGTATATAAGGAATTAAAACAGGTCTGTAAGGTGTATGCTTTTCCCACTAGGGAGATGCAGACAGTGGAAGCACTTTAACTGTTAAGAAAATGGCAAAAATCCATGGTATGGATGCAGCTGTAAATGTACACTTTGTTACCAGTAAAGGTATTTTCTGTATTCTTCTATTCACATTAGTTGACCTCCTGATATTACTTGAGAAAACACACAGGCTGGAAAAAAACTCCACACAGAAATTAGATTTCTGTGAAAACAAGATGAGAATAGTTTTACTTAGCAAAATAATGAAATTTCAGTAAATATAAATCATGCCATGCAGATATGACATAGCAAATGCATGTGCAGCTATTACTTGTAAGAACTGTGTGTAAAGGAATGTGAATACAAAATGAAAATAACAATTCCTGAGAAAGAAATAACTAATTTTAGTGCAGAAATATTACTTAGTTTATCTAAGTTCAAGAAACTGAAGTTCAATAACATTTTAATATCTCAGACGGAAGTTTTAGAGTATCATTCTTCAAGGACAAAAAAAAGTATTCAGAGTTCCAGGACCATCTTTTATTTACTTAAATCAATATTCTGAAACATTTTAATCTATAAAAGCGCAAAAAGATATGATTACACTGTTTCCTTGCAATCTAAATAAGGCAAAGATTATGTTTACGTCTTCTTAGCAATTAGGTGATTTCTTCTAAATTTTTGCCTATCTAAAGTCTTGACTCAGTTGTTTCTCATACTCCTGATATTGTCTGGTCCTAGAAATTTCTTAGTCTAACTAACTGACCTGTACTTCTTTAAATGTTTATCTCATACTCTTACCCTTTCTGTCTGCAATGGTTGTGATATACAGTTTTTTACATTCTTATTTAAGATGGAGATTTAGGATTAAATTATGGATACACATAGGACCTTCCATTGGCACAGCTGTTCCAGTGAGTAATCACATGCTCAGACCCAGACCAGAACATCTATTTCAGGCAAAGCTTTTCAGATGAGTTTCAAATCTTCTGACTTACCCTATTTAGGGCTAATTTAGCCCACTTAGCCTAACCAGGATTTCACAGAATTCAAACACTTAATAAATTTACTAAATTTAACACATCACCTGTTCCAAGTTTCAGAAATGAAGTGAAAAATTACTGTGACAAAATGCCAGAGATTCCACTAAAACAGCAGGTGTTGTGGGATCATGACCACCCAACCTTGCCAGAGTAGCTGATCAGAAAGTGGGTTGGCTTGAACAGATTGAAGAAAGTTGATATAGACAGGCTGAGAAAGAGGCAAGAAATAAATAGTTCTAATTTATACAGTTAGATTAGGTAAATACTGGAGCATGTTACAGTTTTGATATTACATTTCTTCCACCTAAGTCTACATCAACCTTAGGAATGTCCATCACCTGAGATCCGTGAAAGTCAGGGCTCAGAACGTGTGTCATCCCTGGACTAGGTAGGGCAGTAACTGGGATCCCTTACCTTGCTGGTGGAAATGTTTGTACTCTTGGGCCAAATCACAGCATTGCTATCAGGGCTGTGCCCAGACCAGGAGAACTTTGCTGCTCTAACATACTTTTCTGCTTGGGCCACTGAAGCACTTGGAAGTTTGATAAATGCATGTGTTCTTTCTGCTTTGTGGATGTGTTTTTATCTTTATTGCACTTCAAAAAACCCAAAGATTTACTTTGTTTAAATTTATAAAAATGTGCTGTGGTCAAAACTCATTATTTTTCTTACCATTGGTGTTGTGTGGCTTGAAGAAACAGGATTTTTTTCCTCTGGTTACATCATTTCAAAGCCTTTCCATTTTTAAGGGGGCAGGTCATGCAGGAGATAAAATCTTTGATACTGGTTTTAATGGGCCTCAGAAGATATTGCATCAGCTGCAGTGAAAAAATTTGATAATTTCCAGCAACTTCATTGTTCTCCACCAGTTGTCAATAGTCTTTTTGACAATCATGGAAGAGGTCTACAATTATAACTGAAGAAAATAATACTTTTCCTGAACAAAGATTACAAGAACTGAGAGAACCTGAGTGGAGATACCACTTACAAGTCACAGAGTTCTAGAGGTAATTAATTCACAATGCACTAACAATGAAAAATCTTTCACTGATTTCAAATTTGCTTTAGTAAGGAGAATAAGAACATGCCCTTTCAACAAAGCTTGGAGGAAATGCAAATAAAGAGTTCTATTTCCTCACTAGAACCTAGGAAAGCTCTGTGGTTTTCAGGATAACTAGCACTGTCCCTTGGCAAATGTTGGTGCTGCTCTGACAGATGCACTTAAGACTATTGGAATACAAAAATCCATTCAGTAAACACTCACCAGAGATCTTTGTCCCTACTAATCCCTCTTTCCTTTGGAGGGAGTTGGTGTCCCTAGAGAGCAGGGACAGCAAATTTTCTGGCCAGTAATAGAACTGTAGCTCATGTACAAGACTCCCCTGAGCCACACTTGTGCACTGTGAATCCCAAAGCAGATCAAGACCACGGATCTCACCTAGAACATTTGCATATTCAGAGAAAATGCTTGAAAGAGAATGAAATACAACTTTTTGCTGACACGATGAGATACTGATTTGTACAAAAATAACTTTCAAGCTGATAAGATAAATCTCAAGATAATTATTATACACTTTGTGTGTGTAACATCGATAGATGGATAGATGGATAGATAGATGGATAGATAGATAGATAGATAGATAGATAGATAGATAGATAGATAGATAGATATAGACAGACTGACAGATTGATAGATAGATAGAATGCAGTAATGATAGATGCTGAAGGGAGCAAAATCTATTTTTCACCGGATCCATAATCACCGGGGAAATCTGTGAAGGGGAATCTGAAGTCACATGAAGAGTTCTTTGTTGAGCAAGCTTTTGGCATAAAGGTGAATGGAAGCAAGGAAAGTTTTGTGCCTGTGGATTACCAGCTTTTTAAAAATGAAACCTGTCTTTGTCATTATCTAAATACAATAGGAAGGCTGTTAAATGGCATAGATATTTTCCTAATGACATTCAGTGAACTAAAATTTTCTCAAGAACGATAGAAAGGAATTCCAAAAGAGGCAGACTTCCTTAGTCAAAGACCATGGTTACATTTGTAGTTTGGCTACTATTGGATATTCCTGACATTAGAATTCTAGTATTTCTACTGAGTTTTAGAAATGCAGTTGTGTCCCTGAGTGATGCAACCTATTTTCCAAGGAATAATGGAAATTAAATGCCTCAGCTGTAAGAGATTACAGATTTGCTGCTATGGACTCCTTTGGACAAGACATCCTGGAGAGTTACAATATCAGTATTAACAGAAGGGCTGTCAGTCCAGTGAAAAAATCACCTCTACACAATTTAGATGTGTTTATACTTGTAATTCTTTGTACGAGGTACAAGTACATTTTGCCTGTAAATTAAATGACCACCCTGTAATGGCTCTATGTAACTTACAGGTAAAGAGAGGCATCTCTCTGCAACAGAGAGAAATGGGTCTTACTCTTTGTTTCTCCCTCTAACCACTACACCAGGAGCCTGCCTGTTAGCAGGGACAGTTTAGAGGGAAAAATGATAGGGACTGATATTGCAGCTTCATTTTCCTCTTCTATGCCCTGCTTAGATTCCAGGTATGCCCAGTTCTGGCAACAATTTTGTCTTTCTGTAATATTTATTCCTCCCACTTAGTGCAATTGGGATTTGAGCTCTCTACAAGACAACTTGTTGAACCATATCCATATTTTACTAACTTTGGTGTCTTGAGAATTGTTTAAGTGAAAATTAAAATGCCTTGTTAAAAATGGGCATTCAGTCCTTTTCATTTGTCATGACTGGAATTGTTACCTGAGAGAGAGATTTCGGGTACAGTGTTCAGCAGTAAATCCCATCCTGCAATAAAAATGATGCTTGATTGGAAAATTCAGAAAAAGGCTAGTGAGGATGATTAGAGGTCTGAGAATTTTTCTTTTTTTCTTTTTTTCTTTTAGTGAAGGATTTAGGAAGCTGAATGTATTCTGTTTAAAGGAAAGAAGTAAGTAGCAGATTTAATCAAAGCCCAAAGAATTGCCAGTAGGGGTGGGTATTTCTGATGCCACCATCCTCCTTAATCTAGGAGAGAAAAGTTAATAAGAATCAGTGCTTAGAAGATAATACTAGACAATACAATTTTAGACACAAGCCTTAACTGCCAACACTGTGCAGGAAATGGTGAAAAAGCCTTTCTTTTTTTGTTGAGTCTCTAGACTCATTCTTTGTTTGAAAAGTAATGATTAAGAATTCCACATTGCCAGTGTTGGCCAGGAGTTCAGTTCAGATCAGTCCTTAATTTCACAGCTCTCTGAAGTGAATCATGGGTCCTTTGAATAGACCCCAGGGAAAAGAGCACAGACACACAGGACATGTGGGGAGTTGGAAATGGAGAGCAGAATGAGGTGATGGACCCTATGTCATACTGCAGGTGGGAAAATTCAAAAATAAAATATAGTCTTCCTGTTTGTCAGTGTATTTCTGTATTTGTTTGGTCACAGAAACTATTATAGTAACTGGGACTCATCAGGAAAGTGTTTTTCTTTTTTTAAAACTATTGATTTTTTTAGAAATAGCAAGCAAACAACTGAAGACTATTTCAAAAGCTTTGGCTAAACCTCAAAAGTTACAATATCAAAGGATTTGAAGTTTGCAGTCACTGTGCCCTCAGCAATTTTTAAATTTTTCTTTTTTTTCCTGATCAGGATTCCCACTTCACATTCTGTGCTTTTCTTCTCCTGTTCTTATTGAGCTACTTCAGTATGTCAGGAGAGTCCCACTATCAGAGGTATCATATGAAAGATGGGCATAGGTCAGTGAGCCTGAAAATAGAAGGAAAATAAAGGAAGGGAAGCAAATAAGCTATGACACCAGGGAGGAGATTGGCAAAGTTTTAATCAAAATTGTTTATTCTGCTCACCAATATTCAGATTTCTTCTGAATAGATTAATTTTTAAATTAAAAAACCTTATCCAAACCAAACAAAAAAAATTTCTTACTCTGTACACAGAGTACATACTTTAAAAAATGTATGAATGTAACAAAAAATTTTTTTCTTCAGTTTCAACAAAAAAAGTCAGCTAGCTACTCTAATGACTACTGGTAAAAAAAAAAATCATTATTTCAGTGTTTTTTCATCCAAAAGCCCAGATGTTTACCTGACACATCTCTGAGTATTTGACAGGCACATTTTTAATACGCAGGGTCATATAAAAGTCATATTTTCATCTCTGAACATTATTAGCAATCTACTTGCTTATTTTCACTAGTCACTATATAGCCAAGATCAAGATGAAGAGAAACAAGTAAGTAAAAGAGACTTTTGTTAAAATTATAAGTACAATTTAAAAAATAGAGGTAACTTCTTGTTTTATGAAAATTGACTGACATATTTCAAATAAAGGTATCACTGTGAGAAAACATTTAAAGTTTTCAAGTCATTAAATTATTATATAGACATACAGTGTTATAAAATACAAAAAGCAAATTTCATTATATATTATAAAAATATATAGATATATCTCATATATTTCTAGGTGCTATTAAGGATATAAAAGATGTAATTCTTATGACATTTAATGGTTTAGATATTAATTTTGTAGTAGTTTCAAATGTTACTTTTATTAAATGGTACTCAGATTAAACATTGGCATACTATTAATGAAACTGCTCTTCATAAATTTTGTTGCTATTACTGTCAGAGGGGAAACTTGCAGCTTGATTTGATCTGGAAAAATATGGCACTTAAGTTCCTGTGTGAAGAAAGTTTTTAATGACTGGATAGATTCAAGTTTCCATGACAACATATTGCTGTGTTGGATCAAGTGGGATTTTACAGTCGTAAATTGTTTTAACAATTGAGTTCAGCATGAAATAGGACCAATGTATCATTAGGAACTGGCTTGAATCCACATAGGAATTAATACAATCATAGGATCATTAAGACTGGAAAAAACCTCTAAGGTCATTAAGTCCAAACTTTGACCAAACACCAATATCTCAACTAAACCACAGCACCAAGTGCCACATCCAGTCAATTTTTAAACACTTCCAGGGATGGTGACTTTATACTTTCCTGGGCAGTGTGTTCCAAAGTTTGACAACCCTTTCAGTGAAGAAATTCCTCCTCATGTTCAACATGAACCTCCCTTGGTGCAGCTTCAGTCCATTTCCTCTTTTTCTGTCCTTAGTTGCCTGGGAGAAGACACCAATCCTTGTCTGCTTACAACCTCTTTTCAGGTTCTTGTAGAGAGCAATAAGGTCTCCCCTGAACATCCTTTTCTTCAGGCTGAACATCCCCAGGTGCCTCAGGCACTTCTCACATGATTTATTCTCCACATCCCTCACCAGCTCTGCTGTCTGTCTCTGGACAGGCTCCAATAATAAAGGTGCAACCTTTCTGCTTCCTGAGGCTCTGCAAAAGCAGCTTCCCTTACAGGGCACAGACACTGTGAATCCCATTTGCTTTTCCACCTGGGATAACTTTGAGACTGGGACCCAGCATCTTCTTGCTTTGGGACATTCTGTAATAAAATACATTTGAGTGTGGGGGTTGCTCCATTACAATATAAAATTCTGGCACCATTTCACACTAAGTCCTTTTCACCTCTCACCCTAATGCTGTATCTCTTTGGCATTTCAATTCTGGATGTCAAACTGGAGAAAAATGCAACCATCTTTGGAAGTGGTGAAATTCTTTTTAGATCGTACATCTCCTTTGGTATCTGGATAGTTTATTAGCTTAGTTCCATGTGTTCAGTCTTGGTTTTCTCTCTTACATACCTTGTCTCCTCAAACACCCTTCTCCCATAGTATATTGTCTCAGTTTGAGACAAATTAGAAGGAAATGTCCTGAAGGGGCATCTCTGGGCATAAAACAGATGATAGGGGATACAGTTTCATGAAGTCACCCCAAGACATATATTATGAGCAGCTTCTTATGATGGATGTTGGTATTGAGGGAATTAATGGAGGCAGGACTGATGAGGATGGAACCAGTAATTGTGGTGAGAGTTTGCGTGACAGCAAATTTGATGGTCCAGATTTCATGGACCAAATTTACAATTAGGAATTGACTTTATGTGAAATTCACTTAGGGCACCTTGTAATTTCTATGATGCTTCCCCTCTGTCATGTTTTCTGTCTCTTGTCTACTTTGATGTGTCTATTTTGGGGGGAAGTCTGTCAAGGGCTGGCACAGTGACAGACACGTTTAAAATGGGAAATGAGAGATCACCATAGCATGGAGGCTGAGCTCAGTTGGTGGGACTCAGGAACATGAACATCCTAACACAGTGTTAGAAAAAGGAATGGAGGCCACAGTGCAGATAATCTTACTTCAGTGTGTCTGACATAGATCATCTTTCTTCATTACAACCATCACAAGTAATCTCCTGTCTCAACTGAATACTGGAAAAAGCTATCTTTGTAATATGGAAGTGCAATAATGGTGTACTTCTGAATTAATTTGGGGTAGTATTACATTCACAAATAGTTTTTGAAAGCTTATTTGAACTATTATCCAAAGAATTAAGGTTTCTGCAGTGTTAAAATTAAAGCAGTTGCCCTAAAAAAAAATTAAAAATAAATTTACATTTAGAAAACCAAACCAAACCAAAACCCTTCCCCTGAAAATTTAGTTTCTTAGCCAAGTAAAGGTAAAGGTAAAATTGAGGGTATTATTCTCCACATGACCATTTCTGTAAGGAAGACAGCTTTATCAAAACACTCTTCTTGTGAGTATTAAATAGCTTTTTACAAAATATTCATTCTGACAGCTCAGGCCCATGGGATTCTTCCTTACCTGATATGGACCTTGAGCAGACATGAGGCAATTATGACAGTTCATTGGTCTGGAAGTGGACACAGGGTGGGGCATCCTGTTTGCAGCACCACATCACTACAGCAAGACATTTTGGTACCAGTCTGATTTTACATATTAGTAAAACCAGTGGTTTGGGAAATTGGAGGGTGAAGGAAAGTTTTTACAGGCTGTGAATCCTTTCTGCTTCTCTGGGTAGGACTCCTTGTACCTAAGTTTTATTATCAAACAGTTCAGTGTCCAGCCCACTTTCAGAATCTGTGAAGGAGAGGAAAAGGAGATAACAATTCACCTCTTCTCTCTCCAACCCTTTTTTGGATGGGATTAGTAATTTTTTACAATGTGCCTGTTGATCTACATGTATTAGGAGAAACAAAAGCAATAGTTAAGATTAAATGTTGGGGGGGGGGGGGGGGGTTCCAGCTACAAATAATAACTGAAAAAGTGACCCTTATATACCATGCTATTCACATATTTTTTGGACATCCCTTCATTTTTTGATTTCTCTGATGAGAGAAGTAGTGTGATACAAAAACCAGCCTCCTCAGCAAGTGTTGCCAAAGACAGAAGCTGATTTGATTTCTAAAATAATATTTAGTGTATTTGAGGCATGAAATTTCTCAAATTTCCATAGTGATCAAAGGCCATGCTTTTGATATTAACTCTGTATTTGAAAGAGCACCAAAATGAATTAAAAGTCAGTATCAGGTCATTGAGCAAAAAACTATTATGTTGGAAAAGTACCAATCTTCGAAAGCAAAATGTACTTCACCAGTGGGAAAAAAAAAGTTATTTATCCTTATTTGAAAAATGTTATTGCTTTCATATTTTTTTGGTGCTTCTTTCCCAATGCAAGTACAATGGTAAGTGAGATTCAATTAAAGCCCAATTTCATAGCTTTTAATAGAACTGGTCTTGTTTAGCTGTGAAATTTATTTTTTATAAAATCATTTATTTGCTAAGTAGGCTATGTGCTGGCTCACAGGGTGAAAATAAAACGTATTTAAATGTCTTTTTTGTATGAAGTTTTTATATTTACATCGTAAATCCTATTCATAGGATTTTTCCCTATGAATAATAGGAATGGAATCCTTTTTCATTTTTTCTCTCTGATTAAGAGAAAACGCTAAACACTGAGCAGTGAATGACAAAAGAAAGTCCTGTTTTATGTTAATGGGTATCTAAAGCAGCCCATGAGATAGAAACAATTGAGAACTACTGAAAATGAAGTCTCACAGAGATTATGCTAATGAAGATTTTCACTTAAAAAAGATGAATTTTGATTTTTTCCTACTGAAGTACTGTAATTACTGTAAAAGTGATGCAATAAACAGAATCTAATGACTGATCCTATCTTGTATAACTTTATAGTCTTTATATAACAAAAATATTACATGAATTTTCATCTATAAAAAGCCTGATGTGATCATTATGAATCAAATTGAATAGGATAGATACGATCAATACACTTGTGCAAAAGCTCCAGAGAACTGGAAGCTGCTTAATGTGAAGCCAAGAGATCTTTGAAGGGAGACTCCAGGAACTGCAGAATAATGGTGTGAGACCCAGTAGTACCTTTAATGAAGAGTAAAATTGATGGACACGTGTACAAATAGTGGGTGTGTGCCAAGGTATCCTTTGGAAAAGAATTCAAACCTTACATGCCTGCAGGGGTACTTTGAAGAGCCAAAAAATATGTGAATATAATAATAATATATTTATTTGGACCTATTAATATATTTTTCTCAACTTCCAAAAGATATTCAGCAGAAAGCCAAAGAAAGACATAAAGTAATCTTCCCAACATAAAGCTGCTTCAGTGTAAAATGGGAGTTCCTTTTCTGGTTGAATTATTTGTTAATTGTTAGAAAAACAAGGACAGCAGGAAGCAATCAGATTTACAGCATAGGTAGGTCCAGGGCAGAGTTCCCCAGTGTCTATCCTGAGAAAGGGATGTGAATAATGAGGCAAAAATTTGCTAATGATACCAAGTAATTTATGGTAAGGAAGACAGGGAAGCTGATGGCTTCTGGAAGATATTACAACACTGAATAATGAAGTAATAAAAAGATAGATGACATTCAATGCAGGTAAATTTTAAGTGAGGCTCAAGCAGTAACAGTCCAAACTTTACATAGAAAATGACTGGTTTAATGACTGTTATTACTTAGGAACAACACCTGGGGTTACAGTACATAATTCTGTCAAAATATTAACTTACTGATAAGCAGTGTCACTAAAGTAAGTGGAATATTCAGCTTATAGGGAAAAATTAAGTTAAACAACATAACTATACCACTGCACAGGTCCACAGTATGTCCCCACCTGTAGGCTATGATGTTCTCAGGCCCACTTTTTTAAAAAGGAAAGGGAAAAAAAAAAAAAGAGAGAGAGAGAGAAACAGTTTTAGAACAGAAAAAAAGGGTGGTGAAAAAGGGTGACGAAAGGTCTGGAACAGGTCTGGAACAGGCTCTGCATCCTATGTAGGGCAGGCCTTTTCAGCCTGCAAACAGACAGTTCAGGATGTCATTACCAAGACTCATTTGTTGTCTTTTCCAGCACAAAACTAAACTGCTTAATACAAATGAACCTAAAGGAAACTTAACAAGTGGCAAATTGAAAAAAAACCAAAGAGAGCAGCTTTCAAACAGGATGGAGAATCTTCCCAGCTGCTATTTACAAGGACAGCTGTCTGTTTCTGGAAGTCACTGAGTCATCTAAATGGATCTATGATTCTATAAAATGCTGGAGGCAAGGAGAGTATTTTTGGGAAGTATTAGTATTTGCTGCATAATGCCACTTCCCAGATAGTCACTGTTGGCCACTGACAGAGATAAAATTCTGGAATAACTGTATTGCAGTTCTGACACAATATGCCTATTTTTATGTGGTTATTATCAGGTCCAACCTCCTGCATGCTGTGGTTAAGTGCAGATCACAAAAAGGTCATTTTTTCCTTTGGAGACAATGCATTAGAGTGATTTAAAAATAGATGAAATATCCAAGGAGCATACTTGAAAAGACCAAAATCTTTAGTAAAAGCTTCAGAAATTACCAACCTGTACATACTTTTGAGGGTGCTTAATCATTATACATTCTTTGCAGTATTTTCTTTTAATTCAGAAAAGGAATCTGTTGCTTAACAAAGCAGAAGTACTGAAAATAATGGGACTTTCATTTAAATTAAAGAGGTTTCTCTAATTTTCTGAAAATTTAGTAAGGTTTGGTGTACTAAATTACTATGTGCCACTTGTGCTTCTGCAGCTGTCGGTAAGGACTCAATTCAACTGCATTTAAGTACTTAGAACTACTTGAAAGTGGCTCATGGTATCTCAGACATCTTCAAGGGTCTGGCAGATACAACAAAAAGGTTAAGCCAGACATTTATGTAATAGGAACCTGAAATCAGACAAGATAATAACTGTGGCACAGCAAATTGTGCCAATAATTAACTGCAACATAACTGTGTCTTTTTGCACCTATCATCCCTTGTGATGTCACTTAGCCCAAAATATCAGTAAAAAAATTACCTCCATTTTTATTTGAATTAGGAATGTGTAAATGGACAATCACTTACATTCTTCATTTCTGTTACGATGCCACATTGGTCATATGTCCAAATACAAAACCAAAAATGTTCAGGCTTAATGTCCATTGCTAACCAACTTTGTAACTCTTTCTTTGGTTTTGTTGTTGTTGTTGTTGTGTTTTGGTTTTTGGTTTGGGTTGTTTTTGGGGTTTTTTTTGTTTGTTTGGTTTTTTGTTTGTTTTTTTGTTTTTTTTGTTTTTTGCTAGTTAGTTAGTTTGTTTTTTGACTTTTTTTGTGTTTTTTTTTTCTTTTTTTCTAAATAACATCTTTTTCTCTTTCTGTAAAGCAATAGAATGTACAGAATCCATTTGTTGGTCAAAGTGGTTATAGTTCTGTATCAGTTTTTTAATGGACCATGCCAGTATAAAAGTTAATTTTGTGTTTATTAGTAGAGATATATTCCAGTAAAACAAAGGATCAATCAATAATGAGAACTTGTCTTTAATTAAGCATTTCACTAAATGGAATTCTAGGAATTAGAATTTTAGGGAGCTGTAGATAAATTTAATGAGATTGAGCATCTGAACTCTACTCCACACACGTGGCAGCAACGAGATGTGTCACTGACAACAAAGAAAGTGTAAACATAGAACATAGTCATTATTTTTCTGACATGAACCAAATTTTATTGTGTTTCCCCCCTTTCCTCCATTTTTTTTGCCTACATCCATCAATAAGGCATCTGTTGGGTTGCATGTTAACATGATAACAGTAAAAAACTATTACAGGCCAAGTAATGGAGTTTACTTATTTTCCCAGACAAGGATGAACACTGTGAAAACAGTGTTCCAGAGAGAAGAACTTGAGAGGAACCAGTTGCTGTGTATCTTACCCTACTGCCTCAGATATACTGTGTGCTTTAACTGATCCAGTGGCAATAGGATGGAAATCTGTCACCACTGCATTCCCAATCCAAGGGAAATTCACTTCCTTCTTCCAAAAATTGTGACTGGTCATGGAATAGGACTGCTAGCCATTCCAAAAGGCTTACTTGTTTTGCTGCCATCACAGCAGGTACAGGGCATCAGTGTCTTACCAATGAGAAATAACATGCACATAGCACCAGTGTTTACACTGGTATCTGCAAAAGTGACTTTTTCTAACCCTGTTCACATACCAACCCCACTGAGGTGACTCACTTAAGGACTGGTCTGGAGGGGCTGTGTGGGCAGGAATGGGAAAAATCCTTGGTTCTTATGTCTTAGCTCACTGCTCTTTGTAACAGCTGGATGTCAAAATTCACAAACCATTTCCCTTTGCTGTCAAGGGCTGTGGAAGGACAAAATAATAGTGTACATAGTGGGGCATTTAACTGTGACTTGGTGAGTGTACTTTGGAGCAGGCTGAGGTAAGATAAAGTACTGTATTATCCTCCAATAACTTCCATATGCATTAGAGTACAATGATAGTAATGCACTCACTGTCCTATTTTCTTAATCCTCTTGCTTGGGGAGCTGTGGCGTGGGTGGAAATCAAGATTAAAAGATAGCAGCCTAGATAACTGTGCATAGCTAAGCCCTGAAAATATTAATTTTTGTCTTTGAACTGCGCTAGTCATGGTGAGGAGTAAATTAATGCAGGATTAGAAACATTATTTTATACAAGATGTGATACAGGACCAAACTGAAGAGCCTTATTCCTTGTTAATTAAACCACACAGTTCATATTGTTCAAAAATACTGATTTAAGGAGGAGAGCTGCAAATTAAAAAATGTTTTGGTCTGGTTATGTTTAATTTTAATTAACTGGAAACAAACTAATTTGACAAGTGTTTCACAACATAGAACTTCTAAAAGGAGAGTTGAAGGTTATGCATCATCTGTGGGTTATATTTTAAGTACAACTGCATTAAAAAAACCCTAAATACTCTAGCCTTTTAAAAAAGACATTTAATATGTCTTACTGTAAGCTTTTTATAAAAAATGTTTTTACTTAGCATAAAATTAATAGTTAAATATTTCTTAGCTCCACATTACATATTTCAACAAACACAATTGATCATTTCATTTCGTTTTAGTTTGAATTTTACAAAAAACACCCATGCAGTGAAATACAGCTCTGCATCAGAATTCTAGAGAGGTCATACAGTGCTAGGGTGTGTCTGTAATATAACTCAGCCTTCAGAAGTAAAAATCTCACTTCAGTGATGAAAGGGGAAGCCTGTGGAAACCTTTGAAGAAGTGATTAATTTGAGTATCACTAAAAAAAAAAAAGAAGTGAATGCCACCTTTTAGATTATTGATCCCAGCTTTGTTCAGGTAGATAACTTTTTACATTATATTTGCTTGCTAAAGAGCCAAAGTAGGAGTGATTCATGTCATGTTAGATTATCTGCAGAATTCAATGTGTTTGGGTCTCGTAGGGATTGAAAATGTAGATGTTTCTGTTGTGAAAATCTAAGCTCCTGCTTCTGCATTATACTGGAATATCAGCAACTCCCAAGTGTTAAATATATACTATGAATAATAGAAAATTTAAAATTGGAGGTAAGGTATTAGACAAGTAGTTGAGAATAATGTCGTGGTATCTTTAAAAGCTAGGTGAGTAAAAACGAAGATAAATATTTTATTATAATTTGTATCTTACGTTTATTTACAGCCAATTTCCCTCTAATTTGATTTGTTTCTACTAAGTGTATCTGTTACTCTCCTTTTCCTCAACAATGGTACTTAAAATCATTAATTATTTCCCGTTAGTTGATTTTTCTGCTGTGGAGACAAGGAATTTTCCTGTACTGAGATTTTATTTACTTAAGATTTTTAAAAGATCTTTAGAAATAGACTGACCCACTAAGAACTAACTCTAGGAAGAAAAAGGTATTTAAGATACGTGTGTGAGAGAGAGAGAGAGAAGAAAGGCAGTGTCTTAGTCTGGTCAATATCCTACAGAACTGTCAGACAGGAAAGGTTGTGGACTTCATGAAGTACCCAGCTGGTAGTTCAATGGGATGAAGGGAAGAAGGGGAATATGAAGTTGTGAGTTCCCTGGGAGTGCTTACAGAGAAACTGCTTATGAATTTTGGAAATTTTTCAAGCCATTTCTGTTTGTAAATTGAACATTTTCAGTTTTGAGTAGTGGGAAGAAATTATATTTTTGACTCTTGGAAGTCACCACATTATGATTACTTCATGAAGTGCTTGCTCTTTGTAATGCCATAACCTTAAAAACATAATCATATGCTTAATATAACAGTTTTCAGATACTCATAACTGTTCCCTGAGCACAGGGACCTCTGAATTTTTCTCTACGGTAATTGTAATGTTTTCTTTACAATTCTTGGAGCAGTCATGTGATTGAGATTAGGAAACAGATCCTGTAAAAAATATAGCAAAGTCTTCATCTGAAGACAAAGCTTGCTTACCACTGAATTTTCCAGATCATTTTGTTTTTGAATGAATCACTTTTAGTTATACACAACACTACATGTTGTATATACATGTTATTACAAAATGAGCACTAAATTAAACTTTGTTTTTTCTTTTAATATATAGGACCAGTTACACAGACAATTATTAACTTTCACCAAGTCATGTCAAGGTTTTTTCAAAAAAAAAACTCTTAGAAAGAAAGTTTGAGGTATGACTAAAGATTTCATCAAGCTCTGATAGTAACCTCAGGAGGTGAAGTCTTCAAACCTTTCTCACAGTCTTTTGAAACAATCTCTTGATCAAGTCAGTCAGTGCAGCCTGCGAGCTGGAAAAGCTGTGTCTCTTGACAATTGACCAGAAGTGGGAAGGTGAAAATAGAGTAGGAGATTTGGAAGATGAGAAGACCTTCAGGGACACTGCAATAGGAAAAGGAGCAGGTTTTGCCTCAGTTCAAGCTGTAACTATTCCCCTGCTAATAGAAACAATGGAATTGTGTTATTCAATGGACAATATAAACAATGGACATCAGGAATATATGAGGAACTGGCATTTCCTTCTGCTTCTGAATTTCTGTTTCCCAGAGGTTTTCTGATGATCTTCTAAGGCTTCCATGATGTCCCCCAGAAAATGTTTCTATCTTGTTTTTTGTATCTTGAATCAGTGGAAAGTGTTCAAGTGAGAGTCTTCAAAATTGGTGACAGATGGTGACTGTAGGGTTTGTCTATATTTGTCTTTATTAGGAAAGGTGGAGAGCCCATTATTTGCTAAAATATTGTAGGTCAGCTCTTACAAATTCATGCACATATGTATGCTCTGATTTCAATACAATGATTTTTTTTTTATTTGACCATGATGATAAGTAAATATTAAAAATGGTCTATATTCAGTCAAAATAAGAACAGATTAGCACAAAGTAGGATGAATTTGTCATTATGAGTGAATATTAGTCTTTCAAAAAATTGAATTTTCTTTGTAAACAAGCTGTGAATTCCCCAAAGGAGTTCTGTTCAGATACTCCAGCACCAGTCCTAGGAATGTTAGGATTACCTCTAGAGTAGCAAAATATTTCTATGGTCATGCCTTGTCCAGAGTAGTTTGTTTTCAAGATGAGTGGTTCCATACAATCTGGCTGAAGGCTGTGATAACTCCTTCATGAGTGGGAATTGTTGAAAGGCAGCTGGTTGGGATGATCAAAATGGCACCAAAACGCCCCTGCCCCCCCAGTGACTTATCACTGTAGATGGCTGCCTGCCACTGCCCTGGCACTCCTTAATACATTGGTGCAGGCACTGTTTGAGAAAACTGGGGTGCTAATGCCACGTACTCAGTGGTTTCTGAGGTGTCCTGTTCTCCTCAGAGCTCTGAACTGGAAAGTGACTATGGGTAGTTCCTTACCAGTACCTGAGGAGACAGTGCTCCTGTACGAAATTTTCACAAAGAGTATGTTTTAATGTACGTATTTAATAGGCTGCCCAAGTTAGGAATAAGCTCACAAGACTCCCTACATCATCCACACAGAAGAAAGCACCTCATCAGGTTGATTTGGGGCCTGCAAACAAACCCATATTCTGTATTGCAATCTAGAGGTGCCATTTTTTAAGGGGGGAAAAACAGTCTCCTGACCAGAGATTCTTCTTTCTCACCAAATTGCATGAAAGTCACTGGCTTCTACAGGCAACTCTGCAATCATGACACCATAACTGAGTCTGTCGCACTCACTCAAAGTAAAAAGAAGATGTTTTGGTGCTTAAAAGAGTCTCTGAGTCACTCAGAATCAGATTTGTATTTTCCCTGAAAGAACTTATTTGTCAGAGGATCTGTCTTACCAGGGTGGTGACAGCTACTCTGGAGTCTCTGAAGTGCACAGACACCAAGGTCTCCACTGTGGCACTGCTATGATTTGGGGCATCTGCCTGCAGACAGCTTATGAACTGCAATTCATGTCAATGAACCATCTGTATTCCCGTTTGTTCCTATGCCTAGTACTCTTTATGTGGAAAAGCAGAAGAAAAGTACTTTCAGCACTGTCTTAAAATTATCTCTTTTAAAAGGCTGTTATTTAGTGAAGGTGGGGTCTAGTCTAGGAAAAGCTACATTTCTTATTAACCTGTAGTATTTCCATAACTAATAAATAAAAACCAAAATAATAAATACATTAAAAGTGAGATTCATACTTGGATTCTTCATTGCTCAATGCAGTTTGCTCCTACCTGCTGCAGGCAAAAATGTTTTTGCAAAAAGTGTTAGACAACATACGGGGTCTAAAGTTAGGTGTCAAATCAAACTTTGGCATATAATGTGATTGTCCACATAGCAGGGAGGTATATATGAATGATGCAGGCACATGCCACTGTTGGGTAAGAGCCATTGTTTTGAAAAGTGGCTGAAAAGTTGTGAAAATATTGTTAAAGAGCAGGAGACTCATGGACATGGATATACAGCCCAGACTGATAAAATAGTTTTACTCTACATGCAATTCCCTCAGCCTCAACTTCCTCACATTTTCCAGCTACATTTGACAACACAGAAGAGATAAAAATCCCATTGGTCAGCCTCCCTTTCAAACTGTCAGACATACTTGAGGCACTTATTCACCCGCCTTTCAGAGAGTTGCTGGATAATTAAGTGGCCTTTCTTCCTCCAAATTTTCAGAGAATTTCCTGAAGAAATCCAGGTGGGAGGCTGATTGTGACCTGGAGCCTTTGGAAAACCACCAAAAAGCATTGACTCTAAAATGTTGCTTCCATTGACTTCCACTGGGAGCAGGGGGAATAGCAGGTAAAGAGATGACAACACACAGCCAGTAAAAGAAAAGGTGTTAGTGTTGAAGTGCCAGTAACGCTGCAAGAGGACATGGGACATGGATCCAGAAGGGTCCTGGAGAAGATGATCAGCATCAGAAGCAGGAGCACAAAGCCAGAAACAAGAAGAAAAGACAACTTCAAAAAATGGATGTGAAGAAGGAGCTTGAGGAGATGTTTATTCATGTTGTGAATCTTCCTCATCAGAACTGGTAGGCAAAGATATGTCAATGATAGCAACTTTGATTGCAAAATCAAAATGATTTGGACAGCTACATCAGAATTATATCAAACGCAACAAGTAAACTGCTCATTCAATTTGGCTACCCAAGTAGACAGAAGATTACATCAAATGACTAATACCTCATGGCAACAGTCAAAAGCACAATAACTTTGAAATGACAAATGGATAACACAAGGGACCAGGCCAGAGCAGAAAGAGATTTGCCAACAACAAAGTTGCCAGTCATTGATTATATGAATGCTTGGAATAAGGAGCAAAGACAAAAGAAAACAGGTAAGTAACGTGCAGAGTGAGAGCTGTTTTCTTGACCAGTTAGTGTAGTTGTGTACTACTATTTCAAATAAAATATTGCTAAAAGCAATCTAAATTACAGAATAGCTTAAAAGAAAAAAAGGTATCAAAAGCAGCAAATACTTGTATTGTTCAAAGAACAAAACCAGCTTCAAAAGGAAGGCAGTAAGCCTTCAAAAAGATGAAAAAGACAGACAGTGATATGAAATATGCAAAAGAATGAGAGAGAAGGAAAGAAAGAGTGATCTTTATGACTGGAAGTTTCTCCCAGATCCAGACATAATTCTTGAAAAAGGGGAAAGAAGCTTCTGAGAGAAATATGGGTCCATATATGAGATATAACAAGTTGAAGTTGAAAGGAAATTCAATGCCAAATTCAAATCCCTTGGGGAAAAAAAAGATGAGAAAAAAAGGAGAGAAAGGTATTTTACTCATTATAATGGATAGGATTAAACACAAAATCTTTCAAAAGAGTTCAAATATTTAAGCAGCTGCAAGGAAAAACTTTTATATTATCTGACAATGAAAGCACATTTCTGGAATCACATATTTTTGAGCCTCTAATGTGCGGGTTTTGGCTGGGGTGAAATTAATCTTCTTCATAGTAGTTAGTATGGGGCTGTGCTGGAAAGAATGTTGATAAAACGAGTTTGGTACCAGGGCCACTTCTGGGGCACTGGCTGGGCATTGGTTGGCCAGTCATGCCCAATTGTTTTTATTTGCATTACTTGTCTTTCATGTGATTTATATCTTTGTCCTTGTGGCTTTCCCTTTCGTTACAATTCATTATTAAAAATATAATATTAATATTAAGAAAAAAATATTTCAATTATTAAACTGCTCTCAGCCCCTCAAGTTTTCTCACTTTAGGCTTCTATTTCTCTTCCCCTCATCTTGTTGCAGGGGAGGAGTGAGTGAGAGACTATGTGGTGCTTAGTTGCCTGCTGGGGTTAAACCATGATATCTGACCAGAATAAAACTTGATATTTTCCATTCTAACCCTCTGCATAACAGGCCTTCAAATCTTTCTTATTATCCATTCCCACTCCTTTACCATTTTTGTTCTTGCTTCATTGAGAAGGTAACTAGTTGAGTGTTTGAGCAGTTTAAGCTCTCCATTCCCATAGAAGTCATGTCAGTTAGAACAAGGATTTTAGGAAAACAGGGCAACACTTGCAAAATGTTTTTTAAATATTAGTCTCTTTTTGTAGTTGAATTTGTATCCAGGAGTCTCTATTGTGTTCTATCATTAAACTCGGAGACCAAATTGCTTCCTGCTTCTAGGTTTTGGGTTTCAATTTTAAGCTTCTGAAAATAGCCTAACTATTGCATGTATTTTGCCTGCCTTATCAATATTTAAAACCACCCTGGGAGGATATTGGGTGAGATACTATATTATCTAGCAGCTCTCTGAAAGGCAGGTGGATATGAAAAAATATCTCAAGGGTGTTTATGTAGGTAAAAAAAAAATAGCATTACTAATTCCCTTACCAGAAAGAATTGTGATGTCATTATAGTCCTGTTTCATCATCTTTCATTGAAAAGAAATAGGAAATAGATAAAAATTGTGGTGTTAAGCAGCAAAGGAGTTTAATTCTCCTCTGGGACATTTCCATGAGCCAGAGCTGAATTAAAGCATAGATTTTGGTCCAGTACTATAAACTTGAGGCATAAACACCTTAGGCTTGCGACCATACAATGTTTACAGCTCCCGTTAAAGGAAAAGGAAAGTCCTCATCCTCTCTGCTTCAGAAGAAACTTGAGAATAGAAACTGGTTGTAAACCAATCCGTGAAGTCTGTTCTATTTTACAGAGTCCATTCCTTCAGAACAGGATAAAAAGCAGCAAGGGGAGGAACAGCTTTGCCCCAGGGTCATTTCCATGGTCAGTTAGACCAGCACCATTCAGAGAACAGCGGTTTGGGATGGGACAAACCACTGTTCCCCTGGAATGGGAACCTTGGGGAAGCCAAGGAGCAGGGAGATTTCCAGCAATCAGCCCTGTTGTGAGCAGCCACTCCTGCTTTAGTGTCCCTTCCCTTACCCTCTCCAGAAGGAAAAAATAATCCTCATTTGTGGGCACAGGCAGCTTTGTTTCACCAGAATCCTGATGTTGAAACTTCTCAAATCAAGGGCTGCCTGTTCTTCCCCTGGCATGTGAGTCAGCTTCTCCTTCCTCTGAGAGCAGGGCACGTGCTGAGAGCTTGTTGCACGTCCCAGGAATGGATGAGATGTCTCTGGGGAACATTCAGGACCTCAGAGGCAGTTGGGGTCTGCAATGCAGCCTTACACAACACATGAGAAGTGATGCCCTCATTTTTATTATTTTATCATTTATTTAAGATTAATGACCACTGACCACAGTCTTTATGGACAGTCATTGCAACGATATCCTTAGGGAGCAGTTCTCTAAAAAGTACCATATAAGAGACACTGAACCATGTAAGGAAGAAAGAATGGAAAGACTATCAGACCTGGTTTCTTTTCACCTTTGTTAAATCCTAAATATGATGCCAGCATGATGGAAAATCAGAATCCAGGAGTCAAAAAATGATAGTTTTCTCCAAAAAGAGCAAGTAATAAGATAATTTCCTCCAACACAATGAAAATATTAATGATAGCAGCCTGTAAAATTTTTTTCTTTAACCACATTGATTTCAATCCTTTAAAAGTCAAATCTTCCTTTGATTATAATGATAAAATTACAAGAATGTTACCAGAATACATAGAAGTATAATAAGGACCAGAAATATTCTAATAGAATAAGTCTGCGGTATGCTTAAATTCAGGTAATTAGGAAATATCCAAAAGCATTTGCCAATCCACAAGGCATCACTTGAATGTAAAATGTTGAATCTATGAGAATGGAAGAAGATATAAATATATCAACATATTTCAGAGTGTTTAGTAGAACAAAGAAAAGGTTTTAGTACAAATATTCAGGGAGCCAAACCCATTTTTTCTAAGCCCACAAGGGTATACAAGAGTAGGAACAGAGCTCATATTTCAAATGACTAGTGAAAATGGGCAGGCATTTACCTGGCCTCAGAGTGGAAACCTGAAAAGAGGCTAACACATAACAGCAGCAGAAACCCATAGGAGCACCAGAATGTAAAAAAGGATTTAGGAAATAATGCAGGAAATACCCTGCAGATTTCACTTGCAAATATTATTTTGCTATTTTTTTAATATTAAAGCCTAGCTAAAAAAAATGTTATAAGGAGAAAGTAAACAGTGCTTTAAAGGAAATAATTTTACCTTAATATTAATTACATTTATGCAAATAAAAATAAAAAAACAGCTGTCCTTCTTTGTGCAGCTGATACCAGGAGGAGAGGGAAACCCAGGCACCAGAAAGAGCTCAGTGTTAGAGACATCAGTTACAAATCCAGTATGAGGAACACTTCAGCTCTGATCAGACAGAGGAGTCATGTGGCAATCAAGAAAAGTTACATTAATATATAGTGTGACAAATTATAAAATTGTTTTGGTAATGAAAAATCAGAGCAGAATGCCGAAGAAAAGAAGGCTAAAATTTCTGCTGATTCTGCTGATTAACTAAAACTCATGGATGCATCAGGTTATCAGCACTAAATCTGAGACAGGCTATTCAGGAAGAAATAGAAAATGACAGAAAATGGAAAAAATGCTGAGCTCAAAAAGTGCATTGTGAAAATTTTCAACAGAGTTGTTAACTGGTTACCAGAAAAGTTTTACCTGTCTTGCAGGTTTCCTGTATGATGCTCTTCACTTAATGCAATATCTGTTTGCAATAATGGTCCCATGTAAATTAATGGAAGCAAAAAATTGTGTTTAACACTATTAGTGATTTCACAAGCTGGACAAATGTAAGAGTATCTACTGCAGGGTGAGGAAGCTGTATATTTGTCTAGAGAGACTTAAATGAGACCAGTGCCAAGGTCTCAGACTGAAGAAGTGTCTCTCAAGGCAAAACTGGGATGTTTGTAACCAGAGACAGACACTGGCAAGAATTGGTCATTAGAAGTGGTTTCATAAGGAGAGTGGTTGCCCCACCATATCTTGGATAGCACTATTGCACATATATATATGTATGAGCAGATCATATGGAATTAGATTTTGGTAAAGAGCATTTGTGTTTCCTGCTGTCTTGGGTTGCAATATGTAACCAAAAATGTGTATTCTATTTCCATCTGTTTAAACTGGTTGGGGAGGTGTTTTCTTTATCTCTTGTGTAACCCATTCCTCATAACTCCAGGGGGGAGGGGGTGGGTGTCTTCTGTTAATGGGCCATCTGTTAAAACCAGGTGGAGCAGCATTCCTTATCTCTTCCATGTCCCATCCTCCCTCCAGGGGGATCTCTGCTGTTAATGGGCCATTCAGGCTCACCAATGACATGACCATTACATCATCCCATTGGGAGATGCTTCACCTGGTGGGAGGAGCCAAACATTCCTACCTAGATAAAAACTGAGACTCAGAAACACCAGGACAGCCTGTTTTCTACTGGAGTCACAGATGTGGTTCTGTTGGAGTAGAGATGATCCTGTAGAAAGGGTCCAGTGGTGGCAAGATGGATCCGGTCTTCCCCTCGAAATGCAGCTCTCTAGAGAATTTTTCAATAAGGCTGTGAATGGGCGTTTAATTCCCTTGAGTCCTCACTGTTGTAAACACCACAAGAAGACAGGTGGAAATGGTCAAACACTCATCTCAACAAAATGCAGTTACAAGATGTGCAAGCCCATGAGGGGTTGATGACAGATATGAAAAGGCACTTAAAATGTTAAATTTGCAAGAGGACAAAAGCAAGTTTCCTCAGAATAAGAAACGCTCTCCTTGGCACCCACATCAAACTCCCCCTACTACAGAGGAGAGATTTTAGGCAGTGCCCAGACGTGAAAAGACATCCTTTGCAGGAACATCGTTGGCTTCCAAGAAAGGTAAAAATGAGATAATAAAAATAAGAAGTGGCACTAATAGTTGGTAAAGTACACAAACTTTATTATTTGAAGTGAACATAAGGAGCAATGCAATGGTGTACAAAGTTTCTGCAATTGGAAGAAAAGTTGTGCTTGTAGAAAAGGATGTAGAGAAGTACTTTGTGTGTTACAACTATTTTGGGAGCAAAGGATGAATGCTGCACTGTCTTGGCAATGGTTTCCTCTCTTTCTCAGGCTGAATATCAAGCAGATGGAATATAAAATATTTCAATTAGGGGCAGCTACCAGTAAAATTGCTAAATTTTTGGGAAAAAACCACTTTCACAATGATTGTGCTATAAAAGCTGATGGATTCTTGCATTATTTGAGGTACATAGGCTCTTTTTAAACTTGTGGTTTTTAATCTGAGATTATGGAGAATACGTACCACAAAGTGATTGGCATTCCAGGTTCTTTGTGAAGCCATTGATACTTTTGCCACCAGGCTTCCTTGCCTGGGGTCTTGTCAAACAACTCTGGGACTGATAGAGAGGCAATCAGAAGTGACAGGACAAGTGACACCTCTGACAAGTGATTGTGGAATAACAAGTAAACTTGTACTTGGCTGTGTGAAAATAACCTAAACCTTACTGTTAATTCTGAATACCCCTTAGCAGCACATGCTTCTCCACAGTATATTGTTACATTGACAAAAAGGTTAGCAGAAAGTGGAGTTTTTTCAATGCATGACTGAATTTCTCCATGTTTGTACCATGCCCAAGGAATAAGGCTGAGAGAAAATGGTCACCATGCAGAGCACAAACACCAGCCTTCTCTCTCCCTTTTGTTCATGTAATGCTTAACTCTCTTTCTCAATATATTGCTGACTTTTCCTCTGAAGTCAGGATCAAAAAAAATCCTTCTTTTGTGTTCTCTGTGAATGACCTCAGGCAGAAAAGCTGCGCATCAACAAGCAATAAAAAGCAAAACTTTTTAGGAAGAAGCACAGATGTAAAGAAAGATAAGTAAAATTCTAAAAAAAGGTAAAAGGGCCATTCTAAGATTCTTCTCTTTTTCCCTGTTTTTGGACCAAACCCAAGCTTATGTAAGACTGTGGGAGTGTTTGTTTATGTGTGGAGGTGTATTTAACTTCATGCTAAGATGTTTTCAGAGAAATCACCTAAATTTGATATCTGGGACCTTTGATTTGATGGCCTTCATATCTACTTGCCTTTTCTCTTGCAGTCTTTCCACAGGGATATTTTCACTGGTATCACTGAACTTTGATTTAAGCTGTTAAATCATATTTTGCTCTCCAATGTATCTACTGACATTTTATTCTGTCTAATGAGATAAAACCTCTATTATTGTCAAGTGCATCTGAAAGCATTTTCTGCCCGAAGGTGTTTGACTGTTACACAAGAGAAGGAAGGGGAAGAAATGAAGACGCTCTTATGGACACAAGCATTTGATCTGTTAGAAAAACGTAACTAAAAGCAAGTGCCAAGAACTTTCTTTAGTATATTATCCAGAGCACTAGTTAAACTTCCAGCCAACATAGGGTGTCACTGTTTCATACCTAAGGGCAGTAAAGGTCTGGCTTGAGGCCTGCTTTAAGTATGAGGCTGAAAATCTGAGATAATGTAGAAACAGAGTTCAGAAGGAGGTACTGTGATGGGAGCCAGCTGGACAGAGAAGGCGTGGCAGGAAGGTGGGGTAGGTCTGAGGTGGGGAGGTATCAGCAGTGAAGTGGTTCAAATGCTTCCCTCTCACCAGCAAGAAGGTCTGCATCAGTATGTTCTGGTCAGGAGCTGTCACAAACCACCAAACCATATGTAACAGTAACAAAAAGTACTAACCCACTAATTCTTTAAGGTCTATAATAGGGGTTTTACTAATATGCTGATGTTGACAACAAAATCCCATCTTTAGCTGACATAGATACTGTGGGCTGACCCACTGCAGAATTTCTAGTCAGACTAGAAAGTTGTATTGAAGATTTCCTGAAGAAATCTGTGAGATTCTACATTCAAATCCTTAGATTTGTTTAGATTGGCCATGTAATTTTGAAAAACAGGTCCTCAGTTAGCTGCCTAGGTTTTCCTGACCTCTGTTTACTACAAAATCTAAACCTTGAAACTACAGGTTTAGATGTTCTTCTCACTGTCTTGCTAAACATCAGAATACTCTTCAAGTTGTCAATACTCACTGGAAGAAATTCTCCAAGGACATCGAATTTCCATTTCCCAAAATACCTTGTGCAGTTTCAATGTGTACTCTTTGGTTTGACACAGGAGCTGGATTACTCCCAGACCCTGAGCACCACAGCTGGAGATATCAAGTACCATCTTGTAGCCAATTGCAGTCACCCCAAAAATCATACTTTATTCAAGCCAGAGGAAAATTGCATAGGATATATTTACTAAACCAAACCAGGTACATCTGCCAAGCTGTAGAAAAGTTAAAAAAAAAATTACATCCACCTGCCTAAAGACATCCTCTAACCCTTTCTCTCACCCCACATATACCACAGCTGATACCAAAAGACTCTTTTCCTCTTTGCTGCTGAAAATTTCAGCTGTCACCAACAACTGAACTGTAAATTCACCTGCACAAAAGTCCAAACGTTTAGGGCAAACCTGCTTTATAGCTGGGATCCATCTGCTGGGAACATTTGTACTCTCTATGTCCATTGTCTCTGATCCAAACAGACCTGCTTGAAGATGCTGACATCTGTGTGTCTGGCACAGTTTTACCAGTGTTGTTAGAGGGTTTAAACCCTTATTCTAACCCTAAAGTTCTAAAAAGTCTGTAATATGCAGTAAAGCATTGTGCTCTTTTGTAGTGAGTGGGCAAATTTCACACCTCAGACTGATGTCTTTTCAGAGTCAGCTTTAGCATTTCACATAGAGCATCCAGACCAATGGATTTTATGGAGATAGGCACATGAGCTAGATTCAGTTCATTACTGGTATTTGCCTCAGACCAGATATTAAGGTCATCAAGAACTTTGGGTGTCTAAGGTTTTGGCCATCCTGAAATATAACATGACAGCCTGCCTGAGCAAATGAAAGATGGCAAGAGATTGCACTGACGATTGTTGCAGAGGGAATCAGAAGCCTTTGCTGAACTGGTGCTCCTCACAAAGCTGCACTTGGAACTGTAATATACTGAGGCTGCAGATGGAAAGTAATAAATTATTTCTAAGGGCATCTGGGACTGAACAGGTTTTGCTATAGGGCGCTGGTTAGAGCCCAGCCTGTTGCCTTATCACCCTGATCACATTTGCCTTTTCTGCAGCATCTGCTCAGAATGACGTTTTCCCAGGCTGTATGTACTAATAATATATTATTTAACAAACACTTGAAGGGGTGTGATGGTGTCAGGAACATTTTGGATAACAACTCTTATCCTCCCACTCTTCTGTCACTTCATTTGTTTCCTGCAAGGGTATTTCTCAGCTCTGAATTTGATCCCTGATATCTATGAAATGAAAGAAAAGGTATGAACACAGGATACATTTTTCCCCCATTTCTTTTAATTTAGGGTTAAAAAAATGGTTCAATTAGGAAAATAAATCTTCTCCAAACCCAAACAGCTTTGTTTTCCCTTTGAAGTCACTCTAATTTTAGTGAAATCTCAAACCAATTATGTTAGTTTCTTTTTAATAGCTTCATAGGAAATCAGCACAAAGAAGTATTGGTTTTAGTCCTGTGAGCCTCTGCACTATGCATTGTCACCACAAAACCAGCAGAATCAACCTTGCTCAATAAAATACCTTTACCAGCCTCCTCTTTTGTTATGTGGCCAGCTGTCCTCGCAAATAATCCATCTCTCATGCTAGACTAGTGAAAAAAAATGAAGTTTGATGTTTAACATGTGCATGACTAGAGCTGGAAAATTATTCTCTAAAATGTGGAACTGTATTTTGAAAGCAACTACATCCTCAGCATCTGTAAATATTTTTAATATTCATAATATTTCTTAGCCACCTATGGTCTCACCCTCCATCCTTCCTTTTGCCAGGCAGCATTCCTGAAAGGAGACATCACCATCACTGGGAGCTTAAATATCTAATGCAGATTTCTAGTGAAGAACAGGAAAAAATCACAAGTCTCTTGTTGGAAAGTTACAAATGAGGCTTTTTAGAAAGGAATGACTTGCAACCTCCAGAAAGCACTGGATGGACAAGATGGACAAGGGAGATAAAAATAAGAAAATGGGAAATTAGGAGGAATGATGACTACACTATAGCTTAAAGCCCCAGAAAGCCACCAGGATAAAAGAAGGAACTCCAGGGAAAGGTGGGAATCAAGGGTCATAAAATCCTGCTGCTTCTACATTGGAAAGTGGAGGACTTTTTGAAGAGAAAAGTAGTGGGTGCATAGGTAAGTCACCTTTTTCACACTACATTTCATTCGGATCCTGGATAAAACACAGCTATAATAGCTTATTTACTGCTGCACTTGACACCTTGAAATTCTTTTAAGTCATCAGAGACCTTAAAGTAGTGGAAGAGTGATACAAATAGCACATAGGTGTAAAAATTTCCCTGTTTTATCTGCTGTAAAGACTGCTTGAAAAGAAGATTAAATTCCTTTACTTTTGCTTTAAACTCAGTTATGGCCCTTCTCTTTTCATTAGTTTCTTGGATCCTGTGTTCCTGTACGTGGTTTTGTTTGTTTGTTTGTTTTGTTTTTGTTTATTTTTGTTTGTTTTTCTGTTGTGGATAACATCTTAGTGCTATTATTGTCATTTACTTTGCCATTTTTCTGAGCTTCCCTTGACTTTCCTCATTTTGGAATTACACCAGACCTGGCATCTGTCTTATTTGGACAAGATCTGTCTTAAACTGTATTATTTACACAAGATTTACATATGTTTTTTAAGAAGGCTTCTTTAGCCTTGGAAAAGATGCTCATTTTTCTGCCTAATGATGTGGTCTTGCATCCTGGATTCATCTGGGACTGACTTTATTTTCTTCCAGATAGCTGGTGCAGTACTGTGGTTTGGATTCAGTATGAGAATAACATTGATAACACCCTGATGTTGTAGTTGATGATGAGCAGTGCCCTCCCTGAGCCAAGTGTCTCAGTGTCCTGGGCTCTGCCAGTGAGCAGGTGCACCAGAAGCCAGGCAGGAACATGGCCAGCAGAGGTGACCTGAACTGGCCAAAGGGATATTCCACACCCTAGAATGTCATAGTATAGAGTATAAACTGGAGGGAGCTGGCTGGAAGGGACTGATCACAGCTCAGGGCTGGGCTAGGCATTGGTCAGTAGGTGGTCAGCAATTGTACTGTCCATCACTTGTCTTTCTTGGGTTTTATTCCTCTCTTTCTCCATTTCATTCTTAGTCTTAGTTCTGTTTTATTTTATTTCAACCAATAAACTGCTCTTATCTTTTATCCTTTTTTTGGGTTCTCCACCCCAAAAATTTGATGATTTTTAACAAGTCCAAGTACCGAGTCCTGCATTTTGGCCACAATAACCCCCTCCAATGCTATAGGCTGGGAACAGTGTGGCTGGGCAGTGCCCAGGCACAAAGGGACCTGGGGATTCTGGTGACAGCAGCTGAACATGAGCCAGCAGTGTGCCCTGGTGGCCAAGAAGGCCAATGGCTCCTGGCCTGGATCAGGAATGGTGTGGCCAGCAGGAGCAGGAAGGTCATTCTTCCTCTGTACTTGGCACTGGTGAGGCCACACCTTGAGTGCTGTGTCCAGTTCTGGCCCCTCAGTTCAGGAAGGACATTGAGACACTTGAGCGTGTCCAGAGGAGGCAACGAGGCTGGTGAGGGGCTGGGAACACAAACCCTGTGAGGAGCAGCTGAGGGAGCTGGGGTTGTTTAGCCTGGAAAAGGGAGACTCAGAGATGACCTTATCACTCTCTACAACTTCCTGAAAGGTGGTTGTAGGCAGCTGGGGGTTGGTCTCTTTCTCCAGGCAGGAACTGACAGAATGAGAGGACACAGTCTTCAGCTGCACCAAGGGAAACATAGGTTGGATATTAGGAAAAAGGTTTTTACAGAAAGGGTGATAAAGTACTGGAATTGTCTGCTTGGGGAAGTGGTGGAGTCACCATCTCTGGATGTGTTTAAAAAAAGACCGGATGTGGCACTCGGTGCCATGGTTTAGTTGAGGTGTTAGGGTACAGGTTGGACTCAATGATCTTGAAAGTCTCTTCCAACATAATTGTTCTGTGATTCTGTGATTCTGTGATGTGGTGGAGGGTGGAGGAGAAATGAGAGAGCTCCTATGTTGTACTTAGTTACTGCCTAGGGTTAAACCCTAACAGCTGCCTTTTTTCTCTTGGCATTCATTGTCTCTGGAATTGCTCCTGACATACTTTCTATGTCAAATTTGTGGAGTGTAGGGTGTTCCTTTTGTATTACATTCTCCAGCATACTGTTAACCTTTTCTGTCAGCATTTAGAGTTTGCCCTTTCACAGTTCATTGTCACAATATTTTCCTTCTGGGAGTTACTGTTAGCCATAATATCAAATCTAATTTTGTCTCGATGCCCAATGGAATGCATGTAACCTTTGTAGATCAGTATAATAAATATGATTTTACCAGGACTCAGAGCAGGAGATTAAACTCTATTTTACAGCCATTGCCATTACTAACAAATGCTCCTTCCAGTCTGATTCCTTGATTCAGGTGATGACTTGGAGGGCTTTGGTTCTACCTAGGAGATGATTTCTAAATTCATGCAATATCATGGCTAACACTGCTCAATTTTGCTGTTTTGAACAAAGCAGCTCAAATCAAACAGGTACAAGAACATTGTTGAATGCACGTCCCTTGTAGACAGAAATGCAGAGACCAAGAGGATTATTTATTACCATGCACTAATACAGATGGAGATAAACACAGACTGAGATTTATTTATCAAATAAATCATGTAAAAGTAGGAAATAGACACAACTTCTCTGCATGCCTGCATTTATACCTGAAAGAAGGTAGAGAAGTAAGAGATACAAGTATATAGATAGAGTGACATAGATGTATAACTGACATACCTATTTTAGCCCAACATGTAGGCTATGGAGTAAGGAATAAACAGGTTTTTATGGTGTATTTTTTCTTTTCCTGAGCCACACAACAGGATGAAACAGCCCCGTAGCCTTTTGTAAATTTTGTTGGTTTATTTTTGCCTATAAAAGCCTTGATGTTGAAAATGTTGGGAAATTAAGTCATTAAATCCAGCTTTGTCTCCAGTGGTGGGGGCAGGGAGAGTTGACAGGAAAATATGAACACAGCTATTTACAGGAATTGAAATTTGAAGCTCAAATGAGAAATATGTGCAGGAGTGGTAAAGAGGAGGGATTGTTAACTGTTACCACTACTCTGAATGGGTGCAGTGGAAAAACTAAAAACAAACTAGGAAAAATTACATGAATATTCATCACCTGCTACTGCTTCATCTTTTTAAATTATAAAGCTTTTGAGAAGAGGAAAAGTTTCGTGTATGAACTGAAAGTGGAGTCATGAAGAGAAAATTATGCTGTGGCTTTTTCAATGGACTTAATGTTCAAATAAAATTTGAGAAATGACAGTATATAAACCATGATGTTGGAAAGGAATTAAGGGCAATAAATATAGGAGCTTAGTACGGATCCTTAGTACGGATGTATTAAGAACTGGCAGCTGACTTCACTTCTCCTTCCTCTTCACTTAAGTTTTCTGTGAAATTTTTTAGACTGGAATTTTTACTTACTTGACCATGCAACTTATACTGAAAGAGTAAAAACTGAGTTTATAGTTGCTGTTATCTGTGTTACAGCCCATGAATCCCTTGTAGTTATTAGTGAAATCTCTCCCAGTTACTTTTTTCTTATTCTGGAAAGAACTGTGATACTTCACCTGTATGTAGAATGATGTAGATACTCTTGTTGGGGAAATGTAAATTCAGACACATCAGTTCTTGCACTGTACATGAAAGTGGTGGTATAAAAGGTGTGAGTGACAATTACCTGTCTTTTGCCTTGTCTCTGAGAGCCTTTGGTCACTTGAATGGACATTTGTGTTAGGTTGACAGCCACCAGTGCCTCCTAGGCAAGGCTGACCTTGGGAGCCCTTGTCAATCAACATATCACTGAACCTGTCTTACCTTCTATATTAAACTTATTCCCTCTGGAAACCCTGAAATCCATCAACCAGGTGCATTCTCTTACAGAAACTCAGTGACCTCCTGGACAGTGAAACTCAGAAGTCTTGGAAAAACTGGATATGCTTGGATTGTGTTACAGCAGCCACAGCCACTGAGCTCTGAATGCCTGCTGAATTACATAGACTGCCTGAAATATCTGTGTCACAGGAGGCAGAAGAGACTGCCACTTTGCTGCATTCTGCATCCACTTACGAGCATTTTACTTCATTGTAATACCAAGAACAGGAAAGGTTATTAAGAGATGCCAGGAGATGCGAATTCAATTACAGTTTATTGTAAAATCCTCAGCTATAAAATAGATTTACAAGGTACAGGTACATATTTTGTCCAAGTAATAATGACAAATATAATTGCCCTCTTACAATATGAATGACATGAGGAAGAAAGGGGTAAATTGTTTTCTGTGGCTTTCATGTTCAGAATCAGAGACTCAGGAGCATGAGTGATAAACAAAGCACACTGGAGCTCATACAGAACAAATTTTTAATAAGAAAATATTCTTCGACTCCTACACATTTGTAGCAAATTTTTGAACAGTTTAAAAAGTGAATAAAAAAGTAGTCATTTAGGAAAAAAAGTGTTATATTCAAAAATATATTTAAACTTGCAACAGAAACCAGCTGGAACTGTAGGCAAAAGAGACCATGAAGTCCCTTTTTTCATCTTCTTATATGTAGTGGCTTTACTTTTTTTAGTAACAACAACGAAATTTTTCTCCTGGACCCAAATTAAACACTGATTTTCAGCCAGATACATCACTGGTCAGCATGATAAGAATTTAGTCAACAGCAAAGGTCTTCATAACCTTTCCAGGGCTAAGTTTTTTAACACAATAAACCATCCAGGTCATGTGCAGCAGCACTGACTGGAGAAAGTACACTTTGTTACCTGCTTATTTGGTTTGTGTCGCTGCCGCAGCAACTCAGTGCCACTAAACATGATGTTTCTGTTTCATTGCAGAACTTCACAGCCCAGAAATTTTCTTGATTACCTTGAGGGTCATGCTCACCACAGCTTTTAAACTGTTGTCTTTGTTCATCCAACGGGTACACCCAGGAGCCTGTAAGCACATGCAAGAAGAGAGTATTTCTTCAAATGCCACCCCCCTGAAGATGTCCTGGACCCATGCCCAAGAAAACTACCTGGGAGATGCCTGCAGACTCACCTGCTCAGTACAGACAGCATGTAGGTGAAGTATGCAAACTCAGCTAGACACACTAACATATTTAGGAACCTAGATCCCATTGAAGTACAGCCCTTCCATACCCTGGACACAGAGATCAGCCTATGTTGGATATAAGCTGTGTGAAGATGTAGATCTCGCCCTTCTCTTCCCAATACATTATATTTCTCATTCAATCATTAAATCACAGAATTATTAATGTTGGAAAGGATGTCCCAGATCACTGAGCCCAATCATTAACCCAACACTTCCAGGCCCACCATTGCTGTTTTAATGTGCCTGTCAGTGAACAGAAAAATGCAACAGGGTCTTTTCTAAAAGGGTAAGAGGAGTAATAGACCTTATACAGTGCAGACAGGCATGGCTGGAGCCACTGCCTTCCTGCACATAGAAATTCATGTTCAGAGAATTGAACCAGGTATCAGGCGTGGTTTTGGCAACCTGGAACTGCAGCACTGTAGGCTTCCTCTCCTCCACACTGAAACAGCTCTTGGAGCTCTATTGAAGTACCTCTAGCCCCAGTAATTTATGGGGAAACTTCACTGTAGTGTGTAACCAAGTACCTCTAGGGCTGTCACTGCTAATAAAAAGATGACAGGCTTCAAACTAATGCTGCAAGGCCTCTGTACTGGGGCTTGTCAGGCTTGCTGTGTCTGGTTGTGTGTAGACTGTGCCTTGAGCTTTGGTTTAGATTACAGTAGTTGTCTGGGGAGCACCCTGCCCAACTAGTCTTTTTTCTTTGCTTTGTACAACTGTTTGATGTAAAACCTATTGCTAAAATAATTTAGATATATTACCTTTAAGTGACAGTTTGTGTTAACAAATACTTAATCTCGTTAAAATGAACAATCTATGACTCAAGAATAATGATGTGGTGCAGAGTGCAGGTATGAAGAGATATCATAGGCTTTGAAAGTATGAGGAATGGATTATACCAGAGGCTCTACAGTTATAAAAAGGTCAGCTATGTTCTGTTCCAGACTCTTAAAGGAATGAGACTTCAAGAGCTGGGTAAGAAAAGCTTTAAACTTAATAAATAAAATCAAAACAGATCAAATATCCAATAAAATTTAAATATTCAATATAAAGTCAGATGAAATGTAGAACTGTAGACCATTAAAGAAAGATAGGGTGCAGAGTATATTCAAAGTATAAAAATTACCTGAATTGAACCCAAGGAAGTGAATAAAAATCCCGGCATCTGCATCACAGTCCTCTGAATTTTGCATCCTGAGGATTTCCCTGCTTCCCTTTTTCTCAAGAAAAACTGCTGCCATTGACTGTAAGACCCAGGAGAACAAAAAAAGTTGAGCAAAACTTGACAGGGCAGGAGTAAGTATTAGAAATATATATATAATAATTGTAATGTTAATCTATTAACATTTTCCTGTATTAAATACATAATTTGGTCTGTGACTTTGTGCACCACTGCAACAATATCAAGTATTTCCTCTACCGTTAATAGGTTTTTTAGACTTTAAGCCAATAATGAATTCTGAAGTTTGCATATAAGATGTGTTTATTTTTTCCCTAAAACAAAGTTTCTGGTACAACAGCTGAAGTTTACACAGTGAAAACTTCAGTAGATCATCGTTCTGGTTTTGGCTGGCTTGTATTTAATTTTCTCCATAGTAGCTGATATGAAGCTGATACGATACTTTGGATTTGTGCTGGACACAGCATTGATAAAGCAGGGATGTTTTGTTACTGCTGAGCAGAGCTTAAACAGAATCAAGGCCTTTTCTGCTCCTCACCCCACCACTGAGGATGCTGGGGGGGAACAAGAGTTGGGAGGGGACACAGCCAGGACAGCTGACCCCAACTGACCCAAGGGATGTCCCACACCATATGGTGTCATGTTCAGCATATAAAGGTGGGGAAGAAGGAAGACAGGGACATTCAGGTGATGACATTTGTCTTCCCAAGTCGCTGTTACATGTGATGAGGCCCTGCAGTCCTGGAGATTGCAGAACACCTGTCTGCCCATAGGAAGTGATGAATTAATTCCTTGGTTTGCTTTGCTTCATTACCTTGGTTTGCTCAGCTTTTGCTTTCCCACTAAACTGCCTTTATATCAACTCATGAGTTTTCTTACATTTCCCATTCTCCTTGCCATTCCTTTGGGGTGGTTGAATGAGCAGCTGGCTAGGGCTTAGTTGTCAGCTGGTGTTAAACCATGACAACGACCATGTGA
Organism: Trochalopteron elliotii; assembly: GCA_024734555.1. NCBI lineage: Eukaryota > Metazoa > Chordata > Aves > Passeriformes > Leiothrichidae > Trochalopteron > Trochalopteron elliotii. Next base: position 8,476,876 of record JANPWX010000019.1, read on the forward strand.
ACATGTAGCCTCAGCTAAGATCCAAACTCCCTTGCCTTTTGCCCTCTAACAGTAATTCAATGTCAATCTTCTCAAAATCATAAATTTCAAGGAGTAGGATGATTCCACGAATCTCTCCCATCCTTCACATTAGTCCACAGATGATTATTAATGAAGGCACAGAGTGTACAGGAAATTAAAGTTAACAGTGTTGGTCACCAAAGGCATTTGCCATTTGTTTGTTCCCCATCTTGTTTAGAAGTGTTCCCATTTTAAAATATACCATTAGTTCAGACAGCACTGGAAATGAGCTAGGAATTTGGCTGTGCAGACATCAGTCATCCAAATAAATCAATGAAAAGATATCCAATAAAATACTCATGGTCTGAGAAATACTGCCAAGTAAATACATTTTCATAGTAATTAATCAAAACAGAAGTTGTGAAAATGAGTCTAATCACCAACAATTGTATCTGTCTGGCAAATTAAACCTTGGTAATGGTTAACAGTTGTTGTTGTAGGACACAAAGGAAAGATGAGAGACTCCAAATATTTCAGAAGACTAAGAGCATAGAAAAAAAGGCTTTATTTTCTAATTCTGACTACCTTTTATAAGGTGTTCTGATACAGACTTAACATGATTGGTGAATAGGAACAACACCTCTCTAATCCCATTGGTTAACTAGAGAAACAGCAAAACACCACCTGGAGAAAGATTGTTTTGAGAAAGGATAGTTGTTTGCCAAGATTGTTTTGAGAAGAAGCTTTCTTGAGAAATTTTTCCTTGGGAAAAAGTTAGCAGCTGCTAGCAGACTAAAATCTCTCAGACCCAGAAATATCAGGCCCACAAATAATTTTACATACTGGAGCTGTACCATTGCAACATAGGGGCCTGTGACTGCAGCCTGTGGGGCCTACAACAAACAAACTTTATGTTTAGCAAACCAGAATCAGTGGGGTTGCTGTAATTCTTCTGCTCCTTGCAGGCAGCTCGTACACAACCAGGACATGTGGGTTTGCAGCTAATCTGCCACATGTCTGTAAGTTCTGGGGGGTTGTTAGATGAGCCTTATTTGAAGACAGAAAAAATAAGGGGTGGATTATAATCTGAACTCTATCTGATAATATGGGTAGTCAGATAAAGAGAGGTGTAGTTTCTTTGAAGAGACAAAGAAGTCAGATCACTGAAATAAGTATTTCTTTGGTGAATTCAGTTCAGTGATGGAAAGTTGTCCCTGTAAGGTAAATAGAACAGTCAGCTGAGGAATGGTTAAAATGGTGATAGGAAAGCAAAAAAATTAATGCTCCATTATGTTGGATAGCAGACAACTTGATAACCCTGATAGGTAGGTAAATGTGGGGAGCAGAAAACCCTCTGCATAGTGACACCTGAAGCCTCTGATCTCCCAGAGCAGCTAATACACAAGTCCCATAAACTGCCCATGGATGCAACTGACTGTTGGCTCTATCAAGAGTTAGGGAAATGTGGTTCCAAGGGATTTAATTTGATTTTGGTTTTCCACCTAACTGTGGAAGGCAGTTGATAACAAAATTACTGAGAGGTAGACAGGTGAGGTTTTTTAAATGAAATTGTTGAGTCATCCACAGCATTGCAGGAGAAAATGGGAATCCCTGTCTGTAACCCCTCATCCTTACATTTACAAATATCCGTCATGATTTCAGCTGATTCCTCCTCCTGCTGCCAGTCTAGTTATCACTGGGCTGGAAGAAGCAAGGAGTGTGAGTACTCCCTTTGCCAGTTTCTCTCAGGCCATGCAAAGCAGGGAAGAAGACTGAATGATCCTGAATGTAGACTAGCTCCTGGTACATGAAGGTTGCTTTCTAAAATGGTATTATTCAGGTGAGGGGAAAAGGAGGTGGAGCTGACAACCAAATGTGGCAACATCCTTAAGCAATGTCAGATATGTAATCATACACCCTCTGCAGAATTTCTACATCAGGGCAATTCTCAATATAACACCTATGAGTTCTATTTTTGTGAATCTTCAGTAGTTTAATGGAGTAAAATGCTCCAAGGAACCTGTTCCATGGATAACATTAGTGTTAAAGTTAGGGTGATTTGCTTTATATAGCTTTCAAAATAGGATTCCCCAGAAAAACGCCTTGGTTTGTTTCTGAGTGTGGATGTCCTTTTATATTCAATGAAAAAGATATAAATCATCCAGTAGGCTGATTTCAGAATGATGCAATGACTTTAGGATCCTTATTGGCAAAAGTGATGTAGAAAGGTTTTCCAATTAATACCACAGGATAAATAGGTGAAGGATGTGACTCAGTTTGTCATGCACTTATTTTTGGAAATGACCATAATGTTGGTTTAGCAGTTGGCCTGCCAGTTAGTGGTTGCATGCTTTTCCTTGCAGTAGAAAAGTCAGTTTATTTCCACTCTTGAATAACAGGGAAGGACAGGGGATTGATCCTGCCAGTGTCTCAGGAAAAACATAGATATGCCAAATTTCCATTTTCTATTTATGCTTTATGGGAATCACTTTAAACTTGATTTCTTCTGCTGGTTCTGACTTGTAGCTGAGGAATCCTATTAATACTGCCATTGCCAGTCAAACCATTTCTCAACCCTGAATGAGACTCTTATAGTCAAAAGAATTTTAAAAGTTATCAGAAATCTGCATTTTTTTTTCAAGATATTGAATCTTGAGATAATAATTTGGATCATATTTTCAAGATCTTCCCAGAATAAGGAAGGCTAGAGTTTATTTCTTTTAAATGACTGTTAATATTTTTATTAAAGTACCGAAAGATAACACACCACATGTTGCAACTATAGCAATAAAATATCAAGAGTTGGCAAAATCATTCTCTTCTCCTTTATTTTTTTCTTTTCTTTTTCTGCAGAGACTCTATAATAGACAGAGCTGTGTCAAAACCTGCAGTCTTAAGTCTGTATTTGTTCCCAGTCTGATTTTGCATTTCCCAGGGCAAGACATAGGAATTGACTTCAGAATTCAGCCCTTAATTTCTCCCACAAAACCAAACAACCACACGATTTAAGATATTTGGTGAGACAGCACACAAATCTTCCACTTCACATCCCCTATAAAGGACTCCCCAGTGGAAGAGATGGGCAGGGCTTTGTTGTGTTCAAAGTTTTCAGCACCAAAACCCAGACCTGTCAGGGGAATCCATTAATGAATTTTGGTGTTAATGCACTGGGACTTGCTGGGTGGAGGACAAAAGAAGCCTAGAAACGGATAGATTCTCAGACATTTAAACAGCCATTCACAAGTGCTTTTTCTTCATTTTATAGCTGTAACCTCATGCTGATTTTTTAACCACTTTGAACTACAGAGACATATTCTGCATTTGTTTTTACCTGTAAAGTTTTATTGAAGGTGAAGTGATTGAACAGACTTGAACAGACCAAAGAGAACATTTCACTGAAATATAGAACAATGTCAGTTAAACATAACTTCTACTATTTGGGCGTTGTTTTAAAATAATGGGTGTATTTACCTGGGAGAAACTTGTTCACCTAAGTTTTGAATTAATAAGTTACTTGAAAAGCACAAGGGAATACTATCCTCAAAGTACCCTAAATCTAGGCACGTACAAGTCTGAAGTCTTTGAATTGTTCTTTTTATATACAAATAGTACAGGTAGTTTCCTTCAAATAATCTAATGATAAATAAAGCATATGGTAAACCCAGGTGTTAGATGTTACAGGCAAGGCAGCAAGAAATTATTGAAATCCTCAAAGCTCCAAACAGATGTGGAAAAATCCAATTTGGCTTGCTTTTGAGTATATAAAAATAAACTGATGTGCTAAAAATATTTGAATAATTCAAGTGTTTACTCAGTGTTAAGAAGCAACACATTGATTAACAAGAGCACAGGAAGCATTAAGTATATGCAACAGGTTTAATGAAACTAGATTCTTCTTGGCAGCTCTGGTGAGTGATGTTTGACACTGAACTCAATATTTAACATTGAAATCTGTGTTGTCTGCACTTATTTATACAGAAATTTTGTCCACAGCAGATAGGTTGGAGTGGATTAAAGATCCCTTCCAACCCAAAGCTTTCTGTGACTCTAAATAAAGCAGAGATATTTAGCAGAATTCATATCTTAAGGACAATAAGACATTTTGTCAGCATATGGTTGTTTTTGACAGCATTAACATTTCTCATGCATTGGTCAGTACTTGCTGACCAAGCACACAACGTACATTCTTTTCTAATGTTTCTCTTCCCACAACTACTCTATTTCCATGTTCTTAAAAAACTTAAATTGGTAGCTGGAATGGGTCCAAATAATCATATTTTCATCTCGATAAAGACATGATCGTAATAATAAAAATAATTTTAAGTGAAAATATGGAGTTTTGTCAATAAAATACCTCAGTGTGGAGATAGAGCTACATCTAAATTCTGACCCACCCATCAGCTATGGGTGAAAACTCAGGTCAAACAGGTCCTTCCTGATTTTACAGATACATGTGAAAAAGGTTGGATGATATTTACTTATTTCAAAGCCTGTAATTAGAAATTAATCTTTGTAAATTGTTTAAAAAGTCTCACTGGACCTCTGTTTTATGAAGCAGGAGACTTTTCAAACATACTCATTCAGTCCAAGTTTAAGGTAAACTCTTGGCTCATTTGACAGACACATCATATTCTTGCCAGGGAATTAGTGTCCATTGTAAAAATATACAAAGAGACATATGTTTTAATCCAATCACCAAATTATCATCAAATTTCATCTGCCACAAGAACTGGAGTACCAAGGACTTCCAAGGAGACAGAGTCAGGAAATGTTTGATGAAGGAGAACCAGACAGAGCAAGCATTTATCAATAGTTCCTGAGGTAATGTTAGTCTTGCTGATAAAGGAAAAAAGTTAAGGTCCTTAAGATCTCTTAATCTTAAAGTGTGGTGTAGAGACCTTGGTAGCAACAAACAGAAGACCTATTACATCTATAAAGGCTTATAAGCAAACATTTGTGTGAGAAGTCACAAAAGCCAAAGATGACTACTCCAGTCTGGTCCTTTCCTTCTTCCTTTATAGGTGCTCCGTGGTCAGTGTACTTATGTTACTTTACTCTCTTGCATCTTTAAAAATGCATCTCTGAAAATTAAGATATAGATTGACTTTTATAATTTGGCTTGATGTGACATGGTAGATGGCTCATCACACACCTTGCTTAGACAAGGAAACCTGTTCTCCAGCTTGGAAATGTGGTGCACAGCCAAATGTGCTCTGAAAGGCTTGACAAAGACTGGGGAGGATCAGTGGAAATACTATAGGCTGTATGGTCAGCAAAATGGAAAACACAGATCTGTGTGAGAATGAGCAGAGTCCTTAGACATGAAGCACTTAAAATGTAATTTTCTGGCTTACTAGATTTTTAGTTGAACAAAAGCTTACTAGGATTTTTAAGCAGGTATTAAATCAAGTTTCGGACAACAGTCTTTGAATTAGGAAGTGATATGAGTGGTGCTTTTTTTATTCCTGGTGCTTTCTGTCTACTGGAAAAAGAAAAGTTAGAGTAAATATTGATAAATATTCTCTTCTGAATTGCACTTGTCTGGACAGAGACACACACATTTGCTTGAAAAATAAAATTATATTTTGAAAAAATAAATTTAAAAAGTGCTATGGATTTCCATGTCCTTTAACAATTTCATAATGAAAGTCATCTAACTGTACTTATAAATTCAGTTGACATTACTATTATTATTATTATTATTATTATTATTATTATTATTATTAAAGTCATACAGAATTATTGATTCTGGTGTTTCACAGCTTTGTAAGATGTTTCCTCTTTTTTTTCACCACAGCACCAAAGGTTCATAAAGACATGAGCAACTCATTTATGTCCTCAGGGTTTTTTTCTTAATAAGCTTCTGCAGTTTTCTTAATAAGCTTCTTTTTCAACTAATTGGAAACCAGACACATGTTCTTCTGTTGTTCTTTTCAATATATTGATCATTTCTATGCTGAAAAATTCTTGTAAGCAGTGTACTGAGATAATGCAATAATTCTTTTGAGGCCCTGCAAAACATAATCTCCTGTGCAGAGAAGACTGTTCTGAAAGAGTTGTTTGCTAAATTAAGCTGCCTCTGGATGTAGCAATAATAATGAAGAGTTTCTCATCAATTAAATAGATGCTATTCTGATTTTCTTCTGTCTTTACATCATTTACTGTTTCCTTCTATCCTTTCCAATAATCAAAAAATTAAAATTAAGGTTTGGAAAGCTGTAGATAAAGTAGTCTAAATTTCCATCCCATATGAGATTTATATGTTGAAGTAATAGTTATAGTATTATCTTAATAGTAATAGTACTATTAATCAGATATAAATCCAGCTGGAATTTTAAAATTCACACTCATTCACACCTCAGAGTTAGTGGAACTTTTAGTTAGTGGGACATTTTATCAGCTGACACCCAATTTCAAGGTTTGTAAGCATTAGTGGAAAATGTAAATCCTGTATGATTTGTTTTAGGACAATCATGGTGAAAGCAGCCTAACACAAACTCCCAGATCTAGAAATGTAGCAGTTAAAAATTACAAACTAACCAACCAAACAAACAAACAAAACCCCAAACAACAACAACAAAACCAACAAGAAATTCCACACTCCCAAGTATCTGAAACTTCTTTGCCAGTTTGGTCAGATGGTACAAGTCTGATCATCTTTAATGCCTTTATTTTAATTGTACAGAACTAAATGAATCGGGCTGCCATATGTTCTGCCTTTATTTTGTGAATGGAGAGAAGGACCCAACTCAGAACCAGCACTGTGTGATTGCACGATTAGGTAAAGAGAAGAGCAGAATTAAGATGTAATACTCACTTTTTGCTCCTAGACTTCTGAAATAGCTATTTAATGAGGAATAGAATATTAATTCTAACTTACATCTTCCTGTTTTACTTCCTTGGCATTACTCCAATTATTGTTGTGTCTGCTCCATCCTAAACCATGTCTTGGGACAATCATCACTTCTGTTCTCAGCCTCTTTTTTCTCCATACTTGTTTTGACATTTTTCTGTGCAGGGACAGATTCTCAGTCACTCAGGTGGCATTTCCAGGATATTAGTGAAGATGACAAGAGGAGAAATAGTTGTTCAATCCTTAGACTCACATTATTAAGTACTCTGATATAAACCAACTTTAGTCTGTTTGAATTTTTTGAACAATCTTTACACCTTTGTCAATCATCTCTCACCCATGCTCTCATGCCTACCCCTTTCCTGACTCTCCTCTCTGCATTACTCTCTTAAGTGCTAATAAAAAACAAATCAGCATGCATGTATCACAACAACTTCAAAATCTCTTTTCCTTCAGCTTGTCACCAGGTATTATTGCTCATTCCCCTATCCCCTCCTCACACCCCCTTTTTCCCTTTGACTCTGTTTCTTGGAGAAATCTTTATACTTTATTTTCTTTTCCTGGGCAGCCTAGCATTCTTTTAGCAAATTTTCTAGCCAATTGAGTCTCTATGGCTGTGCAACATGCCTGCTGCTCTATCTGCCTTTTCTCTTTGTGCACCAGCCCTCTGGTTCTCTCTCTTCAAAGTCTTCCTTTAAAATCTCTTCTTTTAATCTCATCTTTTAGCTGGACACAGAAGTAAGTGCACAGTAGACACAGTAGAAAGGTTCATTAATAATGACTCAAACACCTTCTGGGGATAAGACATACAAAGTGTTGGGTATGGATTATATTTCCAGTTTATGTGAACTATAGTGCAATCAATCCATCATGGCCTTGAGAAAAGAAGGCAAAGTTACTGATCTGAAGAAATGGCTATAATGGAATAGAGAGTTCATAGCAATGACACAAGGTTTAGAAAGCACCTTGAAAATGTCTGTCATGTCTGTCTGATCTCCCTTTCAGAACAAAAAAAAAATCCTAAAGAAATTAAGACCCTTCTTGGTAATAGTTCTGAACATATATATTGTTTATAATATAGGCTTGCTCGAACTGGTATGCAGTATTTTGAGTCATGTAGCTTCAGGCAATATTTTTTAGAGGCAAAGATGTTTATGTTAAAAAATAGGATAGTATCAGAGCAGAGTTATCAGGAGTCTCAAAATATTTATAAATGTTTTACATGAACGTCCCTTCAGAGGCAAGTTAAAAAAGGCGAAAGATAAACAGCCAGGTGATAAACTACACTATCATCTGCCTTCAAGATTTCTGAACTGAGAGTTATAATTCACTACCCTCTTTAGAACTGCAATCCTCAAGTTGGATGAGCTTTTCTTCCACAGCTGATCTCCACAATCAATTCAGAATATGACTTTCATGGCTGACAACCCAAAACACTGCAAGCTACAGGTTTGCACAGATATTGCCTGAACCATGCTCACATGGGATTTACAAGAACATTTTCTGGCACAGGTAATAAGTGGGTCTTTTTTTCTTACTGCACCTGCTTATTACAGAGAACAGAGTGAGGTACTCCTTAAGTAGGCAGATGGTTACTACAGCTCAGAAAAGAGTCAGGTACTCCTGAAATAGACTGGTGGGTTACTACAGCTGTCTGATGTGAAAGTATTAACCTTGTTCTGCTGCAGTTACATCTTTCTTGACATGCAGACAGGGTTTATTGCACACAAGGACTGAGGGCAGAGCTTTTCCTTGGTTTTAATGTCATTACAAAATTGATAGAAAGGACTGCAGAGCCTAACCTGTGGTGTATATTTACCATGAGGACTAGGCCTTTGGATTCACAAAAACAATTTACATTGCACAGTGTTTCCACTTGAATTGGAACAGAAAGACTTCTATTGAACTGTTAAAGTATTATTTTTACAAACCTTCCTGTTTATTGGTCTTCTTCACCATGCACATAATGTCAGTTTAGCCTGTTTGTATTCCACCTACTGTTATGTGAAATTATTTCATTGATGGAGTGAATTTCAAATAAAATATGCATGAAATTAACTGTCTTCTCTCATTACCAGTAATAGCACTTACAGCAAATGATTTCCCATCCAGTGGGATTTTTTTAAAAATAATAATAAATACTCAGCCCAATTTTATTAGGAAGCTCCATTTCCTCCACAATTTTTGTAAAACTGAAATATGAGTACATGACTAAATGTCTTGCTGTCTCTGTGTTCGTTTGTGTGACTACTCACTTTGGCATGCTGATTTGAAATACTAATTGCAGCAATTTCCCTGTTTCTTTTCCACAATAAAGTGCCCTTCAGAAAGAGACTGTCAATTGCATCTTTTGTGGTTCTTTCAACATAGATGAGAGCAGGAAAGCTAAACCTTGGCAATCTCCACTTTGCCTTAATATAAATTTATATTAACTTGTTTGAAACACTTCAAAAGCTGAAAATATTGTGTCAAACTTCTACTTTTTGTGCCATCTTATGCTTTACATTCAGATTACAAGGTGGATGGATATTTTGGGAAATCAAATCATTCAGATGGTAAAAAGTAGGTGATGATGGCATTCAGATGGTGATGGCATGCTGTGCTGGTTTAGGCTGGTGTAAAGTCAATTTTCTACACAGTGGCTGATGTGGGACTATGTTTTGGATTTGTACTGAACACAATGGCAATAATAGAACAGGGTTTACACAGAGCCAAGGCCTTTTCTGCTGTTCATGTTGCCACACTAGCAAGGAGACTGGAAGTGCTTGGAATGTTGAGAGGAGACACAGCCAGGACAGGTGACCTAAACTGACCAAAGGGATGTTCAATGCCATATGACATCATGCTCAGGATATAAAGTGAGGGGAAGAATGAAGAAGTGGGGGTACATTTGAAGTTGTCTTCCCAAGTCACAGGTGATGGAGCTCTGCTGTGCTGGAGATGGTAATGCCTGCCCTCCCATGGAAAGCTGGGAATTCTTTCCTTGTTCTGATTTGCTTGTGTAAGCAGCTTTTTCTTTCCATATTAAACTTTTTTAACTCAACCCACAAGTTTTCTTTCTTTTTCCTTTCTGATTTTCTCCCCAGTCTTGCTGGTGAGAGAGTGAATGACTGCCTGGGGCTTGGCTGCTGGTTAGGGTTAAACCATGGTATAGGCAAAGATGTCATTCTTAAGGAACACGTAGCATAAGTAGAAGTGTGGATGAGCAGACCTAGACCAATGGGGAGAAGAAGTGAGCAAATTCTGGTTCACATATTTTACCAGTTGCAACTGGCTTGGAACAGAAATTTTTAATGGCTTTTGGTTCTGTGGAGTAGCAGCTTGATCATGCATTTGAGAATATGGAACTTAGTAGGCACTGCTGTCATATGACAACCCCTCCAGAATTCAAGTACATGGCACCAGAAAGATGGTGAGCAGCAAAGTGTTTACTAGTTGAACCAGACAAGTGAAGTTACTTGTTTTATGAGAGTTTTCCTACATTCAAGCTTTAAAATATGAGTTTCACCAGTGTTATTAGGGCATTGAGTGTGTCTACACATGTAACAATAATATGGTGTAGAAACAAAACTTTAACCTCTCATAGAAAGTCATTAACACAGATGTTTCTTGGAAGATGACAATAAGCTTTAGCAAACAAACTCAGACTGGTTAGTGGGGTATATGTTAGCAGTTTGTTTTTGTTTTAGCAGGAAGAAGACAGCAGAAAGTTTCATTTGCAAGAGTTTGCTCTTTCAGAACATAGTCCATCCCATGCTCCAAGCATTACTCAGTGGCCAGCTGCAGCATCACACAGTCATGTTAAGGTTTTCATGAACTTTTTGTGGAAGGACAGATTAGACTGGAAACAATCACGTCCTATATGGTGCTGAGTGCTACTTTACAACAGCTTACCCATCCTATTAGGTTAAAATCCACAGGAGGTAAATACAGTGAAGTAGATGTGGTTTGAGGCCTAATCGGGACGTCTTGAGCCCAGAAGAGTAAAGACAAATTTCCAGTTTTGAGACTGATTCAGCCCCTGTGCTCTGGTGAGCAAATTTCACTTGTGTCTTGCATCCTACCCATGAGGGACAAGCCTGACTGAGTCAGGTGGTTAAATGGAATGGAGTCCCATTGTGTTGCCAGAGCAACACGAAATTCAGGATGAAGACCATGACACATTTTGATTCCCCTCTATAAAATGTACAAAATAACACCTACTGCAGCAGATGCTGCTGAGTTCATTAAATGGTGTATGCATTCGAAGTGCTAAAGAAAAGCAACATTTTTATGCTTCTTATATTACAGATAAATATTTGAATAATAGTCTTGTGTATTAAATGGGAATTTAACACAGTGTTACAGCAATCAGTTTCAAATTGTGTAGCCTGTGGACCCAAACCCACTCATTGGATTTCTTCACAGTTGATTAGTTGTGGTTCTCCAAGTCTTGGTTCAATCAGCCTTCATGTAGAAGTTTCATGTAGAAGTTGTAGCAGCAGGATCAGAGATTACCTTCTCTCTTGGACTCAGGTTCAAAGTTCTGAAAGATAAATTTCTGTTGGCAGCGAAAAGATGTTTGCATCATGCTGAGGTTTGTGGGATGGGCATCTGGCCTGCATTTGTGTATATATCTTATATATATATATGTGTGTGTGTGTGTGTGTGTATGTGTGTGTGTGTGTGTATATGTATATATGAAACAAGAGTCCCTTAGAATATCCTGTGACACTGCAATACCACCCTGGCTTCACTGCCTTGCTGACTGGTGATCCTAACACTCCAGTCTAAGTGATGAAGACTTTTAATGTAAGAAGAGACATTTAATCTGAAAGAACTAGCAAGAACAATGAATCATTAGTTTTCTGTAAATAATGGTGAAAATAAAATATCTGGTAAAGTCTTGTACTTATAATAAAGCCTTGTATGCATAATACCAACAGGTATTATGTTCATAGCTAATGTGATCATGTGTATATGCTTAGTAATGACAGTACTCAAAGTTATTTCGGGTAATTAATAATAGGTATGGATGTTGCATTTCAATTACCTTTTCTCAGCTGTATAGTGTGTAGTCTTATTATGGCTGTGTGTATTTTGGGATTGTCTGCTGTTTGGCATCTTTATTTTATGGTATGTTATCTATGTCTGTGATGTAACAATTCAGTGTAACATTTCTTACTCAAATGGTCTTGTTAAAAAAAGAGATTGTTTAAGAAATGAGTAACTATTATTATGGGCAGCAAAATCAAATAAATTGGTTGCAGGAAGTGCTCTCTGTGAAAGAAAATTAGTTTGGTGTCTTTCCATTAAGTGTTTTTCACAGCCGGTGGATGGCTAAGTGCCCATTTGTCCTTGGAAATAAGTGTGACAAAAGAGGTTAGAACACAGCAGTTCTTTGAGGAAGTTTTTGCCTAATAAGGATGCCTAGTGAGAAAAATCAGGAAACCATTTGAGATGGTGATGGCACCCTACAAAAATGTGTCACTTAAATATCTCAAATTCATGAAAATAGTTACTCATGACTTTTCTAGATCAATGAAAATCCTGTTTTCAGAGACCTACTTCTCCCATGCTCACCTTCTCCTTTTTTCTTTTAAAGTCTACTTAAAGTAAGAGATCTAAAAGATCTTTGATAAAGTTTATAGACAGATGAATTATGTAACTATGAGACTTGCTTTACATGTGAAAATTTACAGCTTTGTTAAATGAAAATAAGGCTGTAAATTACAAAAAAAAGAAAATGGCGTTGGTAATCTGTCTTGTCCTCTCATTGTATAAACATGGCTGGGTTCTGCAGGATAAGGATGTGAGTATCCATGGACAAATAGAAAATGCATATATCAGAAAAATGCATCAAATAACTTATGATGCACAGAAATGCTGGTGGGGGAATTTATTTTCTTGGTCAGCCACTTGATTATTCCCTGGTTCACAGACATGAGCATTTCTGTCACAGACCTTCAGTCAGCATCTCCTTATGAATCTGTTGTTGCATCTTCAAATGAACAAAGGAAGAAAGATTAACACATCAGCTGAAGGTAGCAAAAGTATGTGACCAGTTTATGGAAAATGCAAGATGAAAACATGAAGGAAAACAATTTACAGAGAGGTTCCCTAATTTGCTAAACTGCTTCCAGCTGCCAGCAGCTACATAGGGACCATTGGGCTGTGGTGCTCCACAGCAGATCTCTTCTAATTTTCCTTTTCAGAAACTGTATCTAATTTTCTTGTCTTATTGTTTATTTTCTGTTACCTCATGTTTTAAGTCTATAGCTTCTAATATTTTTTTCACTCCTTTTATGAGACCTTCAATACAGTTGAGATTTATTCTTTAATATTAAATATGTTTCAGGGAGAAAAATTATTTATATGGGCCATTGCACATTTTTTCAAAAGCTTTTTAAAATGCCTCTTAAATGGCCATCTGTCTAACATAGTAGGTCCTGCTTCATTTAAACCCCTTGTCTGTAACTGAACAAGTAGAGATTTGAATACAAAACATGACCAGAAGAGAAGAAAAACTGCATCAAATTTGGTGAACAAAATATAAAAACTTGAAGGCCAAGTGAGTTTTTAAAACGTTGGAGCAGAGTTATATTTTTATGATCCAAAAATTTTGTCTACAAAATTGAGAGACCTAAATAAATGACAGAGAAATAAATCATGATCTGCCATTCTGCCTTAATTCATTTCACTGGAATTGCTGTGCGGAGTCATTGGATTGGTCAGGCCCATGAAGAAATTAAGTAAGTTATTACTTTTTGGACATGTTGGATACATTCATTAAGATTAGAATTAAGATTATGGAAGTTGAATTCTTCAAGGAAAGTAATTGATTTTTACTGTAGAAATTGTTTTAACTTCTCATAAAAAGTGGCTATATAGGATATATATAGAAAACAAAAATGAAAAACATCTGAATATGCATTTATATCCCACTTTTATGTAAGATTAATATTTGAGTGTTGAAAAGTTTTATTTTTTTACCAGATTTCTTCAGATAGGTAATAGCCAGCAAAGTTGGCTGATGGTTTCTCTATATGTATAAACTAACAGAGCTTCAGTTTTTGTGAATTTGGAAATAAAAGGAAGCAGTCAGGTACAGTACGGGAAAATTTCCTGTTGTAAGGAAAAAATCCCACAATGATGATGTTCAACACTGGGATAGCAACCCAGAGAAGATGTGAAACTCCATCCTTTGAGATATTCAAACCTCAGCTGGACAAAGCCCTGTCCTTTGAGGCTCCGAGGTTAATGAAACCTCAGCCCGAACTAACTTTGGTTCAACCTCTTACTGAAAGCAGGGATAACCTCAATGACCTCCTGAGTTCTCATGCAAACTAAGTAATTTTGTGGTTTGTGGTCTAGTCTTGTAAACAGTGCTATCCTTGTAGAGATTAACCATCTTCAGTATGGATTTTCATTAATAGCATTTATTGTATTTGCAGAAAAGTGACATAACATAAATACAGTTCTTTTTCAACTCCCTATACACATGGAAAGCAAGTTTTGAATCAACAACCAATTGCCAGTAAACTTGGTGGGTTTACAAAGCCTTTAACTTGTCAGGCTTTGATTTTCACACTAAATATTTGTGTTCTTCCATGAGATTGAGTAAGAGAACCAACACCACCATAGTAAAAGGAATGTCAATGGCTGTGTTGTCTGAGCACTTGTCTATTCATCATTTGCCTACTGCCATTCAAAGTCCATCTATAAATATGATCAGTCATTCCCATGTTACAAAATAACTGAGTGTCTGAAATATGAGTGAAAGAGAGATGCTTGATTAAAACTTCCAGCTTGTAGCATACTCCTAAGAATGTTGTCTGGAAAATATAAGGATTCATATATATACTCATATATACATTAATTTGCATATATACAAGCTGGAGAGGCAGACAGGAACCTCATGAAATTTAACAAAGGGGAAACATAAATCCTGCATCTGGGGAGGAACCTCATGCACCAGTATGTGCTGGGGATTGCCCAGCTATAAAGCAGCTTTGCAGAAACACATGTGGGGCTCCTGGTGGACACCAAGGTGAACATGAGAATTGTGTCCTCACAGCCACGAAGACTCCTCAGATGCCTTGGGCAAAGTATTGCCAGCAGCTCAAGGGAAATGATCCTTCCTCTCTACTCCTCATTGGTGAGAGGACACCTGAAGGACTGTCCATGGTTCAGGAGGGACATGAACATTACGAAGGGTATCCAATCTCCAGAGAGGCTGATGGAGGGACTGGAGCATCTCTTATAGGGAAAACCTGGGAGAGTTGGGATGGCTCAGCCCAGAGAAGAGAAGGCTCAAAAGAACATAAATATGCAATAAACCTATATATACTGCATTCAATATGATGCAAATAATATTAATATAATTATAGGTCATATATAATGAATTTATATAAAAATCTGAAGGGAGGATGTCAAGAAGACAGAGGCAGGCTGCCCAGTGGCAGAACCAGAGGCACAAAATGGGCACAAAATGAAATACAGGAGGTTCCATCTGACCACACCTTTTTATTTTGAGGCTGACTGGGCACTGGTGCAGACTGTCCAGAGGTACTGTGGACTGTGAATCTTTGGAGATATTCCCATAAAAACATGGAGATACAATAAATATTTGGAGATATTCCAATAAATTTATGGTCTTGGACAATCAACCTTTGATGCCCATGCTTGAGCAGGGCTATTGGACCAGATAACCTCTGGAGGTCACTTTGAACCCCAATTACTGTGTGATTCTGCAGTTCTGTGATATGACTGGGGTAGCATGGTACATTGCAGAAACTTGTTTCTTGGCTACAAGAAATAAGGTTAGGAAACCACTCTTCACAGGAGCCAGTAATATGCATTACTTCAGATGAGAACAAGGAATTCAGGTTAAATTGGAATAGTTTTTTCCCAGATGCTATCCTCTATTTTCATATCCTCTAAGTGTTTATGAAAGGGATGGTATTATCTATCATCTTTCTAATAGGTCCTGAGATATGCTGACATTGCTGTTTTTTCCTTTCTGATTTTCTTTCCCTTAGAACTGGTGATGGAACAGCTGTGGGAAAATGCTTAGGAAATAAAATCACATACATTTTTTCTGGAGGTGAATCCACAGTTCTGGGAAAGAACTATAAGAAATCAATATGTTGCAATCTTCTTCGTTGTTGTTGGGGGTTTTTTTTGTTTGTTTATTTGTTTGGTTGTTGTTTGGTTTTTTTCCATTCTGTTTAAAATATTAAAATTTTTAGATTGGAAAAGACATGAAAAATCATTGAGTTCAACCATTAACCCACCACTGCCAATCTACCACTAAATCATTTCCCCAGGTGTCACATCTGCATATATTTTAAACACCTCCAGGAATGGTGACCACTTCTTCAGGCAACCTGTTCCAATCCTTTCTGTGAAGGAGTTGTTGTTAAAATCCAATCTAAACCTCCCCTGGCATAAGCTGAGGATGTTTCTTCTTGTCCTTTCACTTGCTGAGCTTCCCTTCCAACCTGATATTTCATGAGTTCATGACTATTCTATCATAATAGAATTGAAATAATATAATTGTTGTGGCCAACAACAGAGAGAGAAAATCATGATGGATCTGTACTGCTTCCCCATTTTCTCCCTCCCTGCCCTAATCAGCCATCAACCATAGATAATCTGATCACTTAAGACTATCTAACAGGTATCTGTGCATCTCAACAAACAAGGATTGGCTCTGTTTTGTCCTGTGCCAGCATGGGCAATATGTTTACTGAAGAGATACCCAGGGAATTCCAGGCAGCAGTTTGATCAAAACACTACAAGGATGTAGAAAGTATTAGGAAGATTCACAATTCTTTATTGCCATCAGTGTATAACTGTGATCTCTGTGTGCATCTAGCAGGTGGTACTGCATTTTGTTATCATCACAAATTGACTTCAAAATGTCAAATAAAAAGTGGTTGTTTACCACTTTTTTACTAAAGTCAAGGATTTGCTATTTTAAGTTTGGAACCAAATGTGTGTATTGCACTAAGTCCTTTAGCTTGATATTTCACCTCTGGTCACTGTTTAAATAATAATGCAAAGTAGCACATATTAAGATACAGTTAGCAGTATTTTGGAGCAGGAAGTCCAAAATTAATTTCCTAATAATTACAATCTCTTTTAGAGTATCTGTTGTTTACTTCAATGTCAATAGAGGCTTCTTTGTCAGACTGACAATAATCAATGCATCCAGCTTTCTTAATACATTCACAGTGTGTGCTGTATTGACTGTGATGAAAGAAAGTGTGTGTATTAGAGTAATATAATTCTGTTTGATGTGCTGTTCGATTTTCTCGTTATCAAACAAACATTCTACATTGTCTTGGCATCACTGAAATATCAGTAAAACTGGATGATTTGATATGTTATTGACAAAGGCAGGAGGTATGCTTTATGTTAGATTTGCTGTTGTTGTTGTCATTACAAAGAGAATTAGTGAGAAAATATTTATTTGTGAATGTTTCTGTGTATTGCTGAGAAAGAAGGTTATGTGTAACCATGCTCCTTTGCTATTGATTCCTGTTCCATCTTTGATAGCTCATTTTTCTTTCCAGAAGGCAGTTCTGGAGCGGAGAGTTAAACTGGCCAATAATGGACCATGCCAATTGATTCTTGACGTTTGAGTAATTGGCCAGTAAGGAAATATTGTGTTTTGGTTGCTGGTTAATAAGAGTGGACATGTGGAGGAGAGTGAGGGGGCATTGACTATTACTCAATGGCTTCAATTGCTAGCTATGCCACACAGTTTGAAGGATCCTAGTTTTGGGGTGGGAATTGTCTCATAAAATCTGTAGAAAATACTAACATGAACCTCTGAGCAGGTGCTTACTCTAATTACCCTTTACAGTCAATGGGGAGCCCATTTTGGGGTTAAAAAAACCCCAAAGCCAAAAACACCAACATGTCTAAAAAATACATCAATCTAATCTGAAAGTAGATGTTAACATGGGATCAGATTAATTGATTCCTTAATTCCACTGACAATGTTGACTCCATCTTCATTAGCTGCAACAGAAGCTCCAACAGCAAGCTCTGACATAGCCAGGTTTGCTAAAGGGAGTCTGATGCCTCAGTCTGCCAGGAGAAGCCAGGGGGTGTGACAAATGTATGGAGGTCAGGCCAGGCCAAGTCAGAATTTTATTTATTCCATTTTCTTGTTTTACCTCAGCAACAAGCATGTGTTATAAGCCAAGGTCAGTTGCAATCAAAGTTATTTCACACCATGGCATAAGGGAGATGAAACCTAGTTTATGATCATCTTTTCTTTGGACCTTGGCTTGCATTGCACATGAACTTTTGCTGGTTGGACAATCAGAGCCAATGTCCCTCATACAAGATAAAATATCTGCACAGGTGATATCCTTGCTTGGAACAATTGAAATAAAAGGAGCAGTAAAATTAACACAGAGGAACAGACCACATTGCTCTGTAGAAGATATATTTGGAAAGCTAAGGTTTACAATTTAATTAAGGCAGAGACTAAATGGAGGGAGAGGTATAAGAAAATATCAGCTACGATGTATATATATTCCTACTTCCTAATCACACTGCCAGATTTGAAACACCACAATGCAACAGGGTTAAGAAGTGAAGCAATGCTAATGATGGAAGATGGAGGAATTCATGCTGAATTATTGAATATCTAGATAGATCAATATGATATATATCTTCATGGGACTTCTGAACAAGTAGGCTGTAATATTCTAGTTTGCTTAGAAACTGCTCAGAAGCATCTGAGCCTACCTACTCAGCATTAATTAAAGATTTACGGAAGATTATAGACTTCTCTTGTGATTTTGCTTGCCTGGTAAAAGTTCATAGCAATGAAAAACTGGTAGTGAAACATAACCTAGTTTCTAGGGCTATATTAAATTTCTAGTTAATGTAATTTTCTTCTCCATCTTCTTTGTAAGTAACTCTTTTGCAAGGTCCTTCCCAGAGGTTGAGCAGAAGGCAGAGGTTTTCTCCTGAATTGCTCTGATCAGCAAATATTGCTCTCCAGTGTCATCAGAACTCCTGTACACATTCATTTGATACTTTTGATAGCCACAGTTCATATAATCACAGACTCATACAACACCAGGTTGGAAGGGACCTCCAGGATCATCTGGTCCAGCCGTTCTTGGCAAAAACAAGATGGTCCAGCACCCTGTCCAGAAGAATTCTAAATGTGTCCAATGTCAGGGAATCCACCACTTTCTTGGGGAAATTATTCTCATAAATTTTTCATCTTATGTCCAATTGGAATCTCCCCAGAAGTTACTTGTACACATCACCCCTCATCTTTTCCTCTTATGAAAGAGGAGTCTGATCCTTTTTTGCCATCCTTTAAATACTAGAACATGGTGAAGTTGTCCCACCCAGGTCTTCTTTTCTCAAGGCTGAACATGCCCAGTTTTCTCAGCCTTTTCCCACATCAGGCTTTCTCCTCCATTGCTCATCTTTGTGGCAGCTTTTTGGGCTCTGTTCAGCCAGTCCATATCCTTTTGACATAGCAGGGACCAAATATGAACACAGTATTCCAAGCCTGGAATTCACAGTATTGCATACTGGGGCCATTCCTGGCCATAGAATTTCATTCTGCTGGCTGAGCAGAGGGGGATGATGAGTTCCCAATCTCTGCTGGGGATGCCCTGGTCGATGCAGCCCAGCCTCCTGCTGGCTTTCTCTGCCCCAGCTGCACACTGGTCACTCATTCTGAATTTGTTGTCCACCAGGACCTCCAGGGCCTTTTCCACAAAGCTGCTCCCCATCCAGGCAGATTCCAGCCCATGCTACAATCCTGGATTATGTTTCCCCAGGTGCAAGACCTTGCATTTGTCTTTGTTGAACTTCATAAATTCCTGTTAACTCACTCCTTCAGCTAATCCTGGTCTTTCTGGAAATTATCAGAAAATACACAAGCAGTGTAAATGATACAATTACTACACATTTAATATCATCCAGCACAACTAGAACTGGATAAAAGATATATTTAAATTGTTACACATTTGTTTTTAGCCTTAATTGAGACAGCAGTAATTAATAGATTTGTGTGTGTGTGTGTATTAAAGAATATTCCATTAAAATATGCTTTGGAAATGTCAAAACATGTTGTTCCAGTATGGTCCAATATTGATCAGCTTCCTTGACAGCTGGAGAGCCTCATGGGAGTTTTAGTTTGAATGCTTCAGGCCCCTAATCTCTCCTGTGTATTTGATTTTCCAGATGGACAAATGTTCCAGGATATGCTATAATCTTACTGCCCTAGCGTTCAAACAAAACAGGTCAGTGTACTTGAGTGTATTCTGAATTTCATTCAGACCAAGACTCTGACCTACTGTACAAATGCAGAATGAGAGCCAGTGACCTTCAACTCGCAGGAAGGTGGATGTCCAGAGGGCTACAGGTTAATACTGAGTTGACAGAATATTTCATCTCAGTGTGAGGAGCCAAATGTGTCAATTCAGATTGACACAACCCAAAATGAAGACAGGACAAACACCAAAATTCACATTGTTAGTGGGTAGGGAGCTGATCTCCACAAAATTCCCCATCATCACTTTTTACAAATCCACTTTCTCAAATGTTGCTTTTTTAGCTTTTCAATTCCATGGTATCTGGACAGCTGGCAGAAAAAAACAGCAAGGCTTGGTGAGTCTTTCAAACCTTCAATCAATCTTGCAAGGTTAGCAGATTTAAAATTTGTAGCTGTGAATGTTTATATATTTTCCTGATCTTTTCCTAGCTTTTTTAGCTTCCTCACTCTCTCAGACACACACATTCACATACACTTATACTCCCACCTTTGCATGTTGGGGAACCTCTTGTGCACTCTCCAGTCTCACCCTCTCTTTCAAGCACAAGTTCACTCACACAATCTTCTACAGAGTAAAGCTTCTTTACTTTCCTTATTTTTCTTTTCTTTAATCTCTTTCTTCTAATGACAGCTAAATCCTGCAAGGTAAAAGATGACCTCTCTGGGAATAACTGAAGTGGGGAACAACATGCAATTCACATCTCTCCTTTGTTCTTTACTGGAGAAGATTAGTATTGTGGTAATTGTGGTGTTCTCATTGGAAGCATAGAGGAGTTATAAAGCTGTAGCTGCTTGCTCTTTTCCTTCAACCTTGGTTTCACAGGGTTGAATGGTTTCACAAGGTTGAATGCAATCCAAAGGGGATGCCTTCTAAAGCATTCTTGTGCTTTTTTTCATGCCTCCAATGCAGACTTCTCAGGATATCAGAATTTCTTTTTCTTTTTTTCTTTCTTTTTGAGGTCTCTTCCCCATTTTTGTTTGTGTTGGACAATATCAAGTGAAAATGAAGTAGAACAACTCAATCAAAACCAAACTCTGTTATATCTACAATTCCAAGAGATCAAACAGTGTCAATATCTTCCCTCTCTGGTGCCAGGGATGCTCCTGCAAACATGCTGGTTGATATCTTAGGAATACCTGGCTCACAATGTGCCCACCAAAAGTCTCACTGATGGGGTGGCAGGAAATGACACCCCTCATGGTCTTGCAAATCTTACTTCAATAAGCAAAGCTCAAATCACTGCTTTCATATGACACGTTTGGGCTCTCCTAAATGTTCATGACAGTGAGGTTCTAATCCATTGTCTCCTTGTGTGGCAGTGCCAGCCTGCACATATTTAGGATGACTGTCATCTCCACCATCCAAAGCACCACATTGCACCCTCACTATGGCAACGCTGCTCATGGGATTTATAGCAGATGCTGACTGATGTAATGAGCAAGCCCACGACACCTACAGCCTGTGTTACATCCACTGACACTGCTGCAGCATCCAGCTCTGCAGGACAGCAACATCTCACACTGTGGGCTCCAACCCCAGAACTGCAGTCTGGTTAGAAAAGTGTGTGTTGCAAGAAATAGGGCAAGGAAGGCAAGAGATCATGGCTGAGTTGAGACCTGCTGGTCGAGCTAAAGTAGGCAAGAAGGAAATGCACAGGCAATGGAAGAAGGGACATGTATCTTGGGAAGAGTATGGCGACATGGTCTGGTTGCGTAGGGTTGAGGTCAGGAAGGCCAAGGTGGAGCTAGAGCTGAGGTTGGCAAGGGACACAAAGAAAAATAAACATTTCTAGCCTAAAAAGGAAGAGGATGCAGGGGCTGAGAGGAGCCCTGAGGAGAAGGACTTTTGGGGTCCTAGTGGATGAAAGGCTGGACATGACCCAGAAATGTGCACTTGCATCCCAGAAAGCCAAACGTGTTGGCTTTGGCTGCTCCAAAGCACCATGGGCAGCAGAGGAGGGAGGGGGTTCTGCTTTGCTCTGGTGAGACCCCATCTGTCATGCTGCCTTCAGCTCTGGGGCCTCAGCACAGGAAGGACATGGACCATGCTCAGAGGAAGCCCCCAGAGATGGTCAGAGAGCTGGATCACCTCTCATATGAGGACAGGCTGAGAGACCTGGGTTTGTTCAGCCTGGAGAAGGAAGATCTTCTGCCACCCTTTCAGTACAAAAAGAAAGTTTTTAGCAGGGCTGTAGTGACAGGACAAGGGGTAATGGTTTTAAATTAAAAGAGAGTATATGTAGACTAGATATAAGGAAGAAATTTTGTTATGAAGCGGCTTAAGAAACACTGGCACAGGTTGCCCAGAGAGGTGGTAGATGCTCCATTCCTGGAAGTGTTCAAGGCCAGGTTGGATGGAGCTCTCAGCAACCTGATTTAGTTCCAGCTCCCATGTCAGGGGGGTTGGAATTTGATGATCTTCAGAGCTTCTCACAACCCAAGCCATTCTATGATTCTATGTGCAAGTGGGATGGGACCAACAAATCAGTACATTTTTCTTCCCAGGAATACACATTTACTTCTGATAGCCACAGGTCTGTCCTTCCTTTTTCCAGAGAGTGTTCTCTCCCTTCTTGTTCCAGGAAGCCATTATTTGCCTGGCTCAGCAGGTAACACACCATATTAAAAAAAAAAAATCAAAACCAAAAATCAACAAACAAACGAAAACCCCAAAAACCAAAACAAAAACCCAAAAACAAACAAACAAAAAAACCCTCCTCACTTTATAAATTCAATACCTTGTGAAATTTTTAGAAGTGATTTCTAGAGCATCGGTGGCATGAGGCCATGCAAGTACTTAAGTTTTATCTTTTGTTTAATTGCCTTTGAAGGTCCTGCCCTTGGCACTGTGGTTAATGGTTAAAACTGTTTTTACTGAATTACAATTTATTGTGGTCAACAGAAATAAAGTTGATTTTACCTGTCAATAAGAACCTTGCCTCCTGTCTCAATATTCTTTAAGTAGATCAAATTCTAACATTTTTCATTCAATACAAATACACACAAACCAGTTGATTTCTCTTTCTTTAGACTGGATCCTGGAAAGTCTTGGTGATTTAGGAAATAACCTAAAAGCTCCTACAGTGAAGAAGCTGAGTCATGTGAAGGAAATAAAGAGGTTTACAAATCTTACCTCTATGCTCTGGTTCCCAACTTGTGGAATAATGTAGGAGGCATTATAAAAAAGAGAAAACAGGTTTTAAAATTAGTAACTTACAGAAACAGTACATGGGTATTTGAAATAGTTTAGAGTTTCGACAGAAAATTAGTTGCTAGGCAAGATTATTGAAATATCTTCCATATAAGAAGTAAAAGATGTCTGCTAGCCAGACCAACAATTTGCTCTCCTTTGGATATCCACCCTTTTCTCTACCATGAACTGTAGATTTTAACATGGGTTCAGTTTTGCCTTTTTCTAGTGGGGCAGTGGGGGAAAGTCAGCGGTTGGGTTTTTGGGTTGAGGCGTTTTTGTTTATTTCTGCATTTTGCATACTCCATTTTCTACTTGAGGCTGTTTGTTGAAACAGTGCCATGAAATATTGACATGCTCTGGAGGCACCAGCTCTGATGAGACACAGACTTGGAGAATTCTGTTGCCCACTGGTGGGTTCTCCCTGGTGCCAAGCTCAGAACAGAGCCATCCTTGAAGCTATTTTTTCCCTGAATAAAAGCTGCCAAGTTTCTAGCCCAATGGAAAACCTCTGCATAACAGCATCTTGCAGTCTGTGTCTTCACTGCTGGAAAAGACAGCTCCTCTCACAGTGTGAAGGAAATTCCTTTCTTCTTCCTACTCTGTTCCATCCTTGAATAATGTGCCAAATGTACAATTTCTCCTGTTTCATAGTACAAATCACTGCCCCAACAGGAAGTAAATTGCAAACCCCAACTCACTTACGATAGTTTCCCTGTATTGATTGATAGATGATCACAGAGCTAAAGATAAAAAGTTGAGAGCCTTTTATGCCATTCCAAAGACCTCCCTTTTCTCCTTTTACCATTGTAAACATCTGTAGAATAATTGAAATATTTTTTTTATAACTTACTCATTATTTAGATTTGCTTTTGTTCTCCAAATATACTAAACTTGTCTTACTTCTTCCATTCATATCTCTTTTTTGTAGTCTTGAAAGCTGCTTTACACAGAAGAAATAACCATAAAGCAATGATATTCAGAGGTTTACCAGCAACACATAAATATTTATATGTACTCCATATTGAAGACTTTCCATTGAATCAAAATACATGTATAATGGAGACATTTATATATAATTTTCATATGAAAGGCGCAAAACAGATGAGACAGTTTCATGCTTGCTTTCATTTAATACACTGAGGTTGAGTTCAATGCTCTTTTATTTTTACTTTGAAGATTTGCAGTTGTGTTGGCTTTTTGTCTTTGCTTACAGCACTCAGTCATGAAGATGCTTCAGAGCACCAGCTTTCTACCTCAGGAGACCTGGTTCCAGCCCTGATCTAGAGCACACCCGGGGAGGTTATTTGGTCTCGTCATGCTCTCTAGTGGCTGCTTCTCTCCTGAGCAGCTGCCATGCTCCAGGGAGGTCCAGCTCTGGAGCAGGAGTGATGCTGCAAGACTTTGCAGCCTGAGCACAAAAGCAAAACCTGGAGGGTCATTTTGGCTTCATTCTAGTCAGTCCTAAAGCGCGTCTTAATCTCTCACCTCAAAGAACCAGAGAATAAATGACTTGATGCTAGTCATACAAAATTTTAAAATAATTTCAGCTCTCCTCTTCCTGACCATAATCCCCCCATTTGAAATCTGGAGACAATAATGATGAAACTGACAAAAAACATGGCTAAAAATTCAATTTTTTATTTGCCTCAACCTTATATAAATATTGCAACAAAAAGAGCTATTGAGGTTAGTGGGAAAGGCCTCACTGACTTCAGTAGGCTTTGAACCACAGAGCCAAATATATTTCTGGTTCTCTCTGTCACAAAATTTCAGGAGATTGCAAATTTTTATGGGGTCTTCCCAGGAAGAGAGTTTTTCATGCATTTTAGGATTGTAGATTTGCTGCTGAGTGTGTCCTTGAAATACAGAAATAATCCACAGAGGTTTATAATGAAATTGGATTTTTAGCCTTTAAAAATCCCAAAGATTTGGTTCAAATTCAGAGCAACAATGCAGATCAGAATTATTTTCTGAATAAAAAAAGGAATTGCAGTAGAATAAAACTGAGATTCAGCAAAAACAAATGAATCACTCTTGCTCATATCTCAAGCAGAGAGAAAGTAAACTACCATATGAAGGAGATGATAGGTTTGCTTTCCAATGATAGCTTTTACTTTTTGAAGGATTATTTCAGTTTAATGCTGAAATACCACAGGAGGTACATGGAATAGCATTGGGAGGAATTTGTTCCTGGCTCTGGTCCTGGACAGTGGCATGAGCCCCTTCTCCTGCCTGCTGTAGCAGCCTGTTCATACACTTCTAATGCAAGTCCACTGATGCCTTTGGCTGCACACCCTGTCCCTGCTGGGGAGGCACCCCTGCTCTGCAGGCTGAGACCAAATTGGATTGTTGACTTTCTTCCTACACACTGGGGGTGATGCTGTGGGGATTTAAGAGAGAAAAATAAAACTGATGCTTTCCATTTGTGGGAAGTAGGTGGTCAAGAGAAACAAAAGCCCTTGCAGAAGTTTTACGTGAGATACACAGATGGCTTTGGGGGTGTGGCAGACTCTGTTGATGCTAAAAAGATGAAGGAAGCCAAAAAATACTTGTGACAGATGCTTTCAAGCTATGGAGTATTTAAAGAAGATTGCTTTAACTTTATAAATGTTAGAAATGTTTTCTAACGAAACTCAAGTTTTTATCAATAGCTGTGTTCCCAGATAAATAAGACATGAGGTGTTTCCTTCAAGATGAAAAGGATGTAGGGAGGTAATTAATACTGTTTTCATCTTTGCAAAAACTTCAAGTGGAAAATATTTGAAAGTCATTCTCCAAGGGAGGGGGCTACCACACAAATTGCCAAGGCCCAAAGGCAAACCAAAAGAAGCTTCAACCATTTATAAAAATAACGATACTGACTGGGGACAGAGATGTCTTCTAATAACTCACTGTGACCAATAAGGACAAATGTCTCAGAGCCCTAAAAGTGTTGGAAGATGGGTGCCCACCAAGTAGGTGCATTGGGCGGATGTTTTGAGGCACATTTCCTGATCAATTGTTTTGTCTTGGTAAATACTTCATAACCTTGGGAGAGCTGAAGAAGCTGGAGAAAAGGGTCAGAGCAGCTACTCAGAGTGAGACTTACAAAGGGTTGGAGGGGGGTTTGGTTAAGGGCCAATTAAGAGAGGCAGCAGTGTGGGATCCTGCCTCAAGAGAGCTGACAAGCTGGGATATCATAAAGGAAATGGAAGTGCAGTTACCTTAGAAACTGGAATGAGAACCTTACTAAATTATTAAAATATCTGAAAATTAAGAAAAAATAGTACTTCCAGTTATTAGAAAACCAGGATCAAGGATCTCCTTTTGGAAATAAAGACAGTTTAACAATGAGCAAACTGAGATTGATTCCTTTTTCTTTGCCACAAAAAGGGAAGGTCTCCAAGAAGACCCAAAGAGCAATTTTTCTTTTTTTACTTCAAACCCACACAAAATTAATGTGTTTCCTTCCTACACACATCTAGTCTTTTACTGACCTCCTGGACTTTGCTGCCCTATTCTTCTTCCCTCAGTTTAGTTTATTTCAGATGGGCTCTAACAATCTTGGCTATATGGAGAATTTCCAGTGTGACCAAACCAGTCAGAAACTGCAAATCCTTTTTGGTCTTTGGCCAGGATGGTTTTCCTCCAAAAAGGTGCTTTGGGCAGCAGTTCCACCTTGGAGAATGCTAAATGCAGTGAAATCGGGAGACCATTAAAACCTAAGAAGCTATAAAAGAGCTTTGTTAAATTTGTTCATAAAAACAGAGTTAAACTTAGAAGGGGAAAAATGTTACATCAGACCTTCAGGTATCTCCCAAAACAGGAGGGTATTCTTCTTAGATGTACTTTGATACTAGAAAAGTTGATTTCCCATTGCTTACCATGTCTAAAATAATTCTAGAAATTTTGCATTGTGGAAATGAGTTTTTGTGCTAATAGATGAGGATGTACCTGCAGTTCTTCCACTCAAGAACTCAAAAACTTGGGAAAGAGAATGCCCCCACTTAAAGCCCCAGTTTGATGCCCAACTATCTCACTGGGAAACCTAAAGTTAAGAGGATTGATACAAAAGCATTTTTGGGCCAGTCATGTAGGACTGAAATTCCTAAGGGGATGAATGGACAGAGGAAGCATGTTTCTGTGTGAGAAACACTGGGCTGATCGTCAACCAAGAAATCCAAATATTTGCTTGGAAATATTTTCACAGCTTGATATGCCATGCTGGAAAGTCCACACTCTGAGTGTCTCCATCCAAAAGCAGATTTGGTGCATGAGTGTGCATCCTGCTGCCACTGAGTCACCCTGCAGGATTTGTCATTCAGTTACAGTATTGGGGAAAGGGGAAAATGCAGTTTATCCTGGGCAGGATTATTGTAATGACATCATTTGGGCAAATAATTCCAAATGTTGTGCCTGAAGCAGTGGATGGCTACATTGCTCACTGGTTATTTCTCTTCCTTCCTTGCCTGCTGGATGCATGTTTACAAAAGCTAATTAGAATGGACTGTGTTATTTACAGTGTTAGACTTTAGAAGGAAAAAGCTTACTGTATAATCTCCAACTCAAGTGTGTTTGAGCAGAGATTACTGTAGGGGAACTGTGAGGAGCCAGCAGGAACAAACTCAGCAGTTATTTTAACACAGTCAAGAATTTCTATCCCCTAAGTGGCAGTATGGAATATTCCCATACTGCTATTGGGTTATACAGGGTAGATATTTCTTTCTGTATGAACTGCATCACTTTGGGCCACAGTTTGGTTCAGACCCTTGGGCTTCACATTAGATTTTCAATACATTTAACCTATGTAACAGAAATCAGAACTAGGAAAGGTCATAGTTTTTCCTTCTGGTCCTTCCTATCCCCTCCTTTTAAAGTTTAGGACCCACTTTCTCACCCACAGCAACTTTTTAAATTGTTTTGGGTTTTTTTTTGCAGTTTCATATGATTTCTACTAAGGTTAGGAGGAGGTGGATGAAACCTGGGAAAGCTAAAACCTTTATCTTTTATTAAGCTACAAAGGCAAAAATGTGAAATACAAATATTTTCTTTGATGGAAAAGAATCCCTGGACAACATAAAGATATCTATCATCTTCACCAGGAGAGATTATGTTTAGCAAACCTCAGGTTTCCCTCAAAGAACAGAGAAGAAGGTTAAAAAAGCATTAGAAGCCTATTTGATCCTACTTTGCAGGCAAATCAATTAGAGCTTCTTGTTATCAAGTTTCAAAGACTTCAGCTGAGTCTCTTCAATATATGCCAGCTATGGTGATCCCATTCACACCCACACCCTAGCAAACATGCTGGAGAGCATTATGTTTTCCAGAAAGTTGCTTTATCAAATGTTAGCACACTTTTGTCAACAGGGGCTTCACAGGGAGGCACAGAAACAGAAAAAAAGATCGGGAGTATTAGGCAACCCTGCTGGCACTACTGCTACTGCATCAGTGGAAAACCAGTTTGATCTAAGCAATAATAAAGAACTGGAAACACATAAAACAATTCAGGATATTCCCATTCCCAGCCCACATGTTCAATCCCAGTTTCAAATTCCACAGATTGTATTCAGCACAGGGAGAAAAGTCTGAGGAGGGAGGCAAGGATAAAATAGCTTCCCTTCTTCATGCCTTCATTTAGACAATTCAGATTTGTGTTCCAAATGTACTCTTTGCTGTGGAGGTTGTAGCATAAAATGACAGGTCTAAGAGAGAGAAAAAAAATCTACCTCCAAGACCATGCAAGAGAGGAAATATTGACTTTGATAAATGGGAATTTTTTATGTTTGTGCTTTCAGCACTTTACTATGGTGAGTTCAGCATCACGGGAATCTGTTTCAGCAAGTTCTCACATTCTGCTTGGTGATAATATGTGTGTATAGGCAAAAGATAGGAAAATTTTGGAATATTTTAATTTTCCCCTGTTGTGGAAGTCAGTTAAGTACTTCTGTATATTAAGACTCAGATTCATTTATTTTTAATAAGGATTTGCTTTGTTTTACTTGGACTGCTTATATATTAACACATTTATTAGACTATGGAACTGGAGGAGCTTTTAATGTATGTGAGCTGATTTGTAACAGCTAGGTTAATAATTTATTTTGTTGTCCCAGAACACTCTGTGAGTGTGATTAAGGTAATATTCTGGAGATATTTTGCTTCTCTTCCTGAGTCCTGGAGAGCTTCCTTTTAAAAATGAAATATGTCAGCTGAGTGTGCAGAAAAAGAAAGGATAAAGCAAGAAACATATACCAGGCTGTAGAAAAACATTCCTTAACAAATATATGATATAAATAATAATACAAATATATATATAAAATACATATATATACACACATACATATATATATGGGAAACAGTCTTACATATATTTTATGTAACATTTTAGTCAGCAACTGTGAATAAGAGAGAGGGCCTCAGAGCCCCTGGTCTGATGTCTTATAAACAGGTTGAATAACCATCCATTTTCTTCTTGAACCGATATGCTACAAACATCATTACAGCAGTAATTATTTCCTTCAAGTGTCTGTGTGGAATCCTCTGAGTGAATCCAATTAAGGAAAGAAGTGACAAAAAGAGCTGCTCCTTTGAGGACCATTCCTCTAACCAGTGCATTCCAAAGACAGTGATTAAGCAAAGAGCTGGAACCGCGATCTGTTGCCAAATGTGGCCACACCTGGAGGCCCAATGAGACTTTCAGATCTACCTGAACATTGCAGGAGTCTGTAGATCTAAAGTGCAAGTTGTCCCAGCTCTTTCTCTGTGGACACCGTTCATTACAAATTCCTAAGCCTTGCTTGAGTATTGAAGCAACTGTAACCTCCTACAGCCTGCAAAGTTTCTTTGACAGAAAACATTTCTGTGGTTTTTTTCCAGTGGTTGTCCAACTCTGACACAGCCACTGATGATGACACACACTGTTGTTGGTAGCAGAGTGAATTAGAGCTCCAGTGACAGCCACTCTGTGACTGAAATGCCTTTGCAAGTTAGAATGCTCATGGAGTCACAAGCCTGGGGAAAGCACAGCCTGCAGAGAGGGAGCCATGGTGAGGAGAGAGAGGCAAGTACAACTGGAAAACCTGACAAGAAACATCAAAGGAGAAATACGAAGCTGAGATTTGAAAAGGTAGATTTCAAAGCCATTTCCATCTGGCTGCACTGATTGCACTGAAGGAGAGCAAATTGAGAGCGAGCTCTCTCCCAAGGTTAATGAGACCTGCAAAGGCACCAGGCAGGCCAGGAACATGCTGCCAATTTCCTGGGAATGCAGAAACCTTCCCAAAGTCCCTGTCCAAGGGGGAGAGATAAGGAGACAGGTTATAAGAGGGTTAAACACACAGATGTATAAATCCACTGTCAACTGTCATACTGAAACCAGAATTTCATTGCCAGAGGTACACAGATGTAGAGTTGCTGTTCACCAGGAGTGAAGGTAAATGTGAATGTGGACTGTGCCTTGGTGCAAGAGAGGATTAGATCCTCTCCTTCTCCATATGTCACCTCTGAACTTAACTTTTCCTAAGATGTGAGCTTAAACCTTACTATCCTGACTCAGAGCCACCTTGGAAAAAGAGTCTGTCTCTAAACTCTTGCTGAGCTTGGCATTTGAACAGAGGGTTTTCCTTCATACTCACGTGTGGCTGCTGATTTGACTTCAGAGGTGGCAACACTGCAGCATTAGCAGAATTCTCCCTTTGGCATTGTTTTGGAATTTTGGGGTCCTTGAAGAAAGAAATTTCCATACAGAAGATGTTTCCATACAAAGGAATATGTTTGTCAGGCTATTCATCTCTGCCCACTGCTGAAGTGCTCTGTATCAAACCTTAAAGTGTGGGAGGCAGCAACTTTAAAATGGGTGAAAAGACTGGTTATCCTCCAAAATCTGACTGTATTGCTGTTTGGCATTTTGTTTGATGAAGCTCTAAAGGACAAAATTGAGGTATTCATACATGTTTGGACAATGTCTATCATATTAAGCGTACTGTGAAGAGAGGGGAGGTAGGTAACAGATGGGGATAAGCCATGCTTACACAAAAAAGAAATTCAGTGCAGTAGTGTTGAAAGCCAAGAGCTAACAAATGAAAAGACATCTTCAGGAGCTGCAGTGAAAGTTGAGCTGTCAGTGATTTAGCACCTGAATAGCTGGCTTGGATAGCATGGGCACGTGTCCAGTGGAAATAAACTGTGGAATTTCCATTGGGAAAGCTGAAATTTAAGTTCAGTTTCTAGGCTCAGGACCACATCTTGATGCAAAGGGACAATAACATTTATATATATATATATTTTTTTTATTATTTTTTTTTTAATGGAGGACGATTTTAACTGAATATCAGGAACTCCATGGTAGCTGACCAGGATAATCAACAGGCTGAGACTAGCTCACTTCACCACCATCTGCTGTTGAGCTGCACGCCCGTACCAACCTGGTAGTTTTTTCCAGTAGATTTGGAATCTTCTATTTTTCACCCTGAGGTAAAAAGACCGCTCCATCTTCTTAGGATAGCAACAAAACAAGTCTGTGCTGGCCTGTACTATAAGCTCCTTAATAAAGGGATTTGTCTTCTATATGTCAAAATCACCCCAAATCCCCAAATTAGCTTTTTAATAATCAAACCCCAAACTCACAGCAAAGCCTAGGATTCATCTTTCTCTGCAGACTACATGAAAAGCTTGTATGAAATGGGATAGGGGTGCCTTTAAGTGCCTCTAAAAGCACAGATGATAACTAAAACCTGAAGTATTAGAAGTAAAGAAGCAGAAACATTTAATGGTCCTTACAATATGGCAGAGGCTGTTTTTTATTCAGCCCTGCTTATCATAATCATCTTTAAATGTAAATTTTCTCCATGCTTTAATCAGGGACTTTTTGTACTCCTTTAAAGCACTGAAGCTGCAGTCCACACACAAGTGCTTCCCTTTTCAGTAACACCACTTTTGTGATGCTTGTCAAATTCTGCAGAACACCAGGAGAAATGACCACTCTGTGTTCAGCTATTTTCTCATGTAGTGCTCTCCATGCAATTTGGATTTCCTCCATTTAGCCCTCATTTCAACTGAAATGAAGGCAGTGATTCAGTCACAACTTCCCAAAAAAGCAACTGTTCACTGAACCTCAAAAGGAGCTGCAAGCCCATTGACCTTTAGCAGCTACAAGGCAGAGTGACAGCCCCTCCTCTCCCCAGTGATATGAGCCAGGGACAGATCTGATGGAAAAGGGATTTTCCATGTAGAAAAGTTTATAAATATGAGGATTCACATTTGCTAACTGGTGACAATGGAGAGTGCTAACACAGCAGATAGCTGAATTACCAATGATAAAATTTATTTTTAAAGGTTGCTCTTCCTGCTCCTCCTCTTCCCTGCTGAAAAAATGGTCTTTTCCCCCCAGATTTTCACTGCACAAGGGATCAGCCCTTTCTGTTGCATCACTGTATCAGTAGAGGCAAGACCCCCCCCATCTGCCTTGAGGAATTCTGCTGTCTCACTGGGACAGGGAAGGAGGATGGTGCAAGTCCAGGAGGAAGCCACAGAGGCAGCCAACCTCAGGGCAGAGGTTAATTGCCTGTTTTTATTTTGCTGTCATTTTTTTTGCCCAGTGTACATAATGTCATCAGAGGAAAGGGATGTTTTGAAGACAACATGGATAGGTTGCCATAGATATTCAGCATTTTTCAAAGATGGCTTCTATTATAGACCTGTGATATGTTGTTAACTGAGCTTCTGCCTTGATATTTGAATCCTAAGCTAAAATTAAATCCTCTGGTTTTGTTGTTTTGGATTCTGAGACTGGGCCAGGCTACCGAAAAGGAGGCACAGGATTTAGGTAGGGTCTGGAACTCTATCATTTACTGCCTTTTGTTCTCTGCAGGCTCCTTAGTTGGCTTTTCCTCTTTAGGATACAATTTCCTCAGTAGAAATAACCTTCTCAGAAATTACAGTGCATTGTTCAATGGCTTTTTTGACCTCATACAAAAATGCTCCTGGTTTGTTGTGTTGGCTGTTCTTCCTCTCAGAGGGACAAGTTCAGCCTTTGTGAATTCAGCACTGTTAAAACAAAATGGAAAATTACCCAGACTATGAGAAGCAAATGCTCCATATATAAGTACACAGATAGATTTGTGTGTATATCTATAAATATATACCCACATATACTTGCTATACAGTTATATAAAATTTATATATAATCTTTATTCATATTTATGTATTGATATTTACTTATATTTTACTTAAATTAGGCTAAGATTATGTATGACAGATCTGTCAGATGTTAAAGTACCTTTATATACTTAGAACAAAGCAAAAAAAAAGTTTTCATTTGGCAGATATGTGTTTGCCTTATCCCTTTACCAGCATAGCTTGAAATGAACATAACAAGCAGCACACACTAAAAATGTACAAATGCAACATTTCTAAAAAGAGGACAGGCTGGACCACTGTGCCAGCAACAAGTCCAAGCAAACCAGCAGCAAGGGAGTGGCTATTTTGTGGTGACTGAGAGTTTAGCTCTTGCAGAGTTAGAAATAGAAGAATATCCAACAGATATTAATATATACATATATATGTTCATTCATGCAATTTTTTTGTTTGCAATTGTCAGAGACAAAGGCACTCAACCATGGTTGCTCTAATAAATATTTCAAAGTCAATAATGGGAAAGGGAATAAAACAATTACAAATTAATCACAGGAAAACACAGGTGGGCAAGCCAAGTAGAAAGTAATAGATAGTGACAGGGATGCCCACAGCTGCCTTCACAGCTAGCAGAAAGGCATGTGACTTCCCTGAAACTTGCACCATGCTTTTTCTGCTGGTAATAGCTTTGTTCAATGTCAGAGTGCAGGAAATGGCCTCTGGACCACGGCTCTTGGGTTATAATGATGAAGTAGATGTGGGAAGTTGTTACTCCCAGGCTGCAGGTGAGGGAAGAAGGAGACTTTCCCTGTTTTCTTTTTTATAGCTTAGCAACAAAGTGCAGTGTATATTACTGTGCTTGCAAACAGGCAGTAATTCCTCTGCCTCTGAGGCACAGACTGAGCTGAGAGAGGTGGGGTGCAGTGGTTTTGGGTAGCTTTTTCTTTGTGAAGAGAAGGGTTTCTGAGCTAAAACCTTTCACAACATGGGCTGATCCCCTAACCTTGCTTTACTTCTTTCTGTCCTTCCCTTTCATGGCACCGAGGCTCAAAAATATTAAGGACTTTATGTAATTAGCAACTCAAGACAGTCTTCCTCAAGTGCTCCTTTCATCAAAGTACACATTTTGCTTAGACATCAGTCTTTGGTCTCTTGATTCATTTCATGTTATGCAAAATACCTTTTGAAGGAAGAGAGCTCATGCAGTGCTAATGTCTGGAGTCAGCCTGACTGCAGTGATTTCAAAGGGTTCTTGGAGCATCCATCAGAAGGCAGAACTTCTTCCACTCCTAAAACTTATTACCACCAAGTCAACTAGAGTTCAGAGCTCTCAGCATCCTGCAGGCTGTGCTTAGCAGTCCCACAGTTTATCTGGGAACAGGATAACAGAGTTAAACAAGGAGTTCTCAAACATTCCATTTATGAATAAAACATAAGAATTTATTCTTCTGCACGCAGAATAAAAGAGCAAATTTTCTGCCATCCATGTAGAATCTTTCCATTTAGTCTGGCTTCGCATTTTCTGGAGACTATTTCAGTGCACCTATTATTAAATATTTATGTCATAAGAAGAAATGTTGGGACTCCTTTAAGGAAAGTAGTTGACAATGGGTCCACATATTTCAAAAGCAAAAGCAGAAAGTAAGTGTTCGAACTATGCTATTATTAAATCACTCCCAGTGAGCCTAGTGGGAGACTGTTGCAGTGAGAATGATTAGTTATTGTTACTTGAATGCGAGTCCAAAAATTATATTACAACAACAAAATAGGAGTTTTAAGTGAAAAAGCAATACAAAGAGTAGCCTCTCAGGTGCATTTGTGAATATATCAGTCAGGCACCTTATAAATAACCTTGTCCATTTAAAAGAGTAGTTTTACACTTGATAAAATATAATCTTCATAAAACCTATGATAATCTCTCAATTTAAGCTAATACCTTAAAAGAAAGTTAGCATAACACACTGAAACAAAACTTAATGAAACTGTTAGCTGTTTAGAAGAACAAAATTAAGACGGTTTCCAAAACAAAAGAAACAAACAGGGAAAACCAACAGAAAACCATCATTCTCATTAAAGCAGGAATGTGTACACTATTTTATGTAAATAAATTTTGTTTTATATATGTTTTACCTGTGTCAAAAAAATCCCTTGCTTATTCTGTTAGCAGAAAATAGATGAGAACAGTCCATAAACCATCCCTTTGAATTATTTTATCATCTCTGCACTCTGTTCTCTATAAATAAACCAAAGACAAATCCGTATTCAAAGAGCCAAATCCTGCCTTCAGATGTGGGCGTGCATCTCACTTAAATGTCAGGTAGTCAGGTGCTCAGATCAGAGGAAAGAATTTAATACCAGGATGAAACACTGGGGTGAGGAGCCTTGTGGGTGAAAAGGTCTAAGGGTATTTTTAAGGCAGTAATTTTTAATCCAGATTTGAAAATCAAAAACACTGGAAAAATCCTTTCATTTCAAAGAAGAATTTTCCAGTGCTTAACATTTTTTCTGTTTTTTTTTTTAAAGAATTTCCTGGTGAAGACCAAGCAAATGATCCAGAAAGAGTTCAAGAAACCCAAATCGCTATGAATGAGGTTAATGCCAATTCTTCTTCAACAAGTGGATGATCCCCTCTCAATTGCTTATTTTCCTACTTTCCTTTAAGGTTCTTTTTCCTGCTGTCTGCTCCAAACCACATGGACACGTCCAAAATTTGCATTTGGCTCAGCCTGGTCTGTGATAAAATGATATCCACCCTGTCCAGTTTAACCTTCAGTATTTAAATCAAGAAAAGCTTAACAGGTTAATACTGGGTGATGATAACTGTCAGAGTCACTAAAATAAAAATGAGTGTCAGAACAAATCAGATTTTGGAACTGAGTGTTCTTGAATGTTCAGTTTTTCTCAGGAAGCAATTTCTTGGGACTGGTGTAGTCTGTTTCCCTGGATACCTTTGGCTAATGGAATCCATCTGAGCTACCAAGAAACACACTCTTCAGTGTTTCATCTGGTTTATATATATTATTGTGATCTTAATCTTGACAGTCACAAAGCAGAAGGTACTGTGGTGGTATCCACAGCAGTGAGCAAGAGGATCAACTTTTTAT
This sequence comes from Trochalopteron elliotii, assembly GCA_024734555.1. Lineage (NCBI taxonomy): Eukaryota > Metazoa > Chordata > Aves > Passeriformes > Leiothrichidae > Trochalopteron > Trochalopteron elliotii. The sequence continues at coordinate 8,513,436 of JANPWX010000019.1, forward strand.
TTTATGGAATTTAAAGAGCTCACTCAGAGCTGTTGCATGAAGAGTTTCTACACGATGCCTATTTATAGTGATACACAAGTACTCTACACACCTCAATTAATTTGATTTCATAATACTTCTTGGGAGGAATATTCTTCTCACTAACAGAGAGGGAGACTTGGATAATGAGATGTTTTGGTTCTTCCAAAGATTATGGCAAAAAGCAGGAATTGCAAAGTGGGTCCAGAGTGCTCCAGTACTGCACCATGGCTCTGCTCAAGGACACTGCTGTCAGACCCATATGAAAAAACAGCTTAAGTTTGAGCACTGTTCAAAGTCTGGCCAATTTACTTGCAATGACTAAAAAACTTGACAAGGAGTTCTTGCTCTTTTCTTTTTTTACTTTTAGCAAGTTTATTTTCCAGTCAATTTAACAGTTAGGACAAGAGACTTCAAATGGACTCTCTGAATCCAGGTGCATATTTTCTATACTGCAAAAACAGTAGGAAACATCCTTAAAATTTCTGTTAGAGGGTGGGCACATTCAAGTGATTATTCTGGAGGTGACTATCTTGCACCTTTACTATGTACTGCTTTCTTACAAAATATCTGTGGGAGAATGAATGAGGAAGTGGATTAACAAGAGAAGTCATAATCCTTCACCAAAATCATAGATAATGTGATGTTCTCCAGCATTATAAAACACTTGCAGGAAGCCTGAAAGGGGCTGGGGTTTTCCAGATTCAGAAGACAGGAGTGAGAGCAAAACCAGCTCTTATGAAATATTTAACTGGACTTGGGAACCGGGTTATGATCAAGGATAAGAATGGATGGAAAATCCCATTTTCTTTTCAACAGCTGCCTTAGCTTGTTCATGGATTTTTGCTATCAAGAGTCTATGAATGATCCAAGAAAAAACAACATTAGACATTTTACTTCTGAAACCAGAAAAGATGATGTATTCATAAGAACACAGCTCTGGAAATAACATCATCAAACACAAGCACCCATCCCTCCCAGGCCCATCCAAAGTGTGATCCTACATTGCAATTAATTGAGCTGTATAAGATCACTCACAAACAAGTTGAATACTATAAGATTTTTTGGTGTTGCAGAGCACTTTTTGTACCCATTCTTACTAATATATTTTAGTCTAACTTCCTGTATAATACAGACACAAGAAGTTCTTTAAATAACATGTCTGTCAAGTTGTGTTATAATTTAGTCTTTCTTGTAGGCAGAATTCCAATCTTGATTTAAAGAAATGCAGAATGATAGAGAGGTCACCCTTTTCCTAAACAAATATTTCCAAAGCTTAATTACAAAACCCAATGAACTAAACACACACAAGATACCTGATGATACAATATGCCTGATACAATATGCCTGATTTCTTACCTCATTTTGTCTCACTTCATCTTTCAGCCTCAGGATTTCCTCTTGCCATTTTTGAATGCCAGAGTTTTGCAGCACCAGAAATCTCTCCACTCTGAGATACTCATGCACAGTGATCAGATCACCTCTTAGTCATCACTTCGAGTACATTGTGGACTGAATTGCTTGAATTACTCCAAAAGGCATTATTTCCATATCTCAGGTAATAACTTTGTCTTTAGGAAGAACCAATAGAAGAGAGAAGTGTGTAAATACTTTTGAAAGCACTAAAAAAGGTAAATTTCAGATCTATCTTAATTTATTTAACACCACTATTTATAAGTGAAATAATTTTCTTTTCTTTTCTTTTCTTTTCTTTTCTTTTCTTTTCTTTTTTCTTTTCTTTTCTTTTCTTTTCTTTTCTTTCTTTTTTCTTTTTTCTTTTCTTTCTCAAATATCAGGAAACTTGCAGAAGATCACAAATTCCACAGTTGCCTGCATTCCCAGTGCCTCAGGTAGCCAGCCCATGTGAAGAGAAACCCTTATGTAAGGTGACAGCCAAGCGACCACGAGGTTGATTTGTTGCAAATATAAAGTGCCAGAGAGGTCCTCCATGTCAGAAAATATTTTATGTAGGACAGAGCATAGAAGAATGAAAGAAAACCAAACCATAATATTGCATAAAGCAGAGGTAATGTTTGACCTTCAGACCCTTCAGAAAGGAGTTCTCTATATTGATACAGAAAAAAAACTGCCATATGGAGTCTATCTCTATTTATCATAAACTTGTCCAGAAGAAAGGAAGAAAGGAAGGAAGATTCTTTGGAAAACAAACCATAAATACCCATAAATAAAAACCCTGGGGGGAGGGGGGTTGTTTTTTTCCAGACATGAAAATATTCTTTCTCTAATTCAGGCTAATGTGAGCTATGCTTGCTTTACTTCATGTCCTAAGTTCTACATGACAGTGTGGCAGTTCAGCTGATAGACTGCCTCAGCGAAAAGTTGATTCTCTTGACAAATGACAATCATAGGGCATTAATGTGGGCTATTAGTACAAGACCTCTCTCCAGCTGTGACTTTGTTCCTCCTTTTGATGTGCACCTAAGATACTACCCAAAAAGCTCCAGGGGTTTTTTGCAATTACAGAAAGCATCATCTGTGATTATTACAGATTCTTGCAGTGATAAATTTGATGTCAGATTCATTTTACCTGATTGCAAATGTTTGTAATGCAGGTCCATCTGAGCTTGTCACACAGGGACCACTTTAGAATCAATATAAGAAATTAGCATTCTTAGGGCACCTTTAGCCCATTTTAGCTGTTGGCTGCAGGGTAAGTGCTGATACCACTTCAATGACTTTAGATTTCTGACAATGGTCAGATGCTATGACTGATTCTCAGAAACTGTCAAGTAGGTGGGTGTGATATGTTCCTCATGTTGCCATTTAGCTTTTTATTAACTTAGAAACAGTTTTGTTAACTAGAAACAGTTCAAGAGAACTGTTACCCTCATTCTGGAGTGCCCTGTCCCTGCAGACATTATATGTGGTATTCATTAGCTCTCTGGACTGGGCACTCCTAGTCAGCATCACACTGGTATAGCTTTTTCTGGTATTTCTTTAGGAACATGAGCACAGTCCTACATGAGTATTTGCTGTTGTCACAGCAGCTTCTGCCTTCCTTGCCACCCATGTCTAGGTGTGGTGATGAACCCATCAAGGCCATTTTTGGCCTGACTCTGGTGCCAAGGTCACTTCCCAAGATAGAGACGTAGAAGACAAAAAGGTACTCTTCACAAACATTGGAAGTTAGCAGGTTGGCCAAAATTATGTGAGCACATTAACATGTCACCCTATTTTCTCCTGAAATAGTCTTAGGGTGTACACTTGTTTCACATCATGCCAAATCTTGCTGTAGATATGAGTTTTGTATCTGTCCTGTAAGACTGAGGAGTCTTTGCTAGGAATACAACATGGCATTGAATTTTGTTTGTTTGCAATAGCAGAAGTTGGTTCTTTTTTTGTCTGTGTGGGCATTTTTCTTACTCCTTACCACCTAAATAATATAGAAAATACATGCAGCTGAGCAAGGCATTTTACTAAGTGCCTTTGCTGTGGCTGGTTGTAATGACTACACACTAACAAATACTGTAAATAAAACTGGGTTTCATCCAGGGATGAAAGATATTAAATGCTTTCTTGCTGGAGTGTGAAATCAAGAAAGACTATAATCTGATATGATCTGGCAATTTGCCTGGTTTAGAAGACCCCACGTGAGTCAAGGATCTAGGACACAGCAATGAGATGAGAACAGGAGAAATAAACCATGGACTCAGAAATCAAAAGACACCACTCAAAGATATGAAGCAAAAAAAGGAGAGACTGACCTACATGTTCTATTTCAGTTGTTCCTCCAGTACTGTACTTTTTTATGTCTTCTGCTAACTCATGTCTTCAGAGTAAAATCACTGAGATGGATATTTTGCTGCCTGCCTGATTTCCTCTGGATGGTGGGTAGGCTGGGATTTACACTCTCAGGGGGTCATCAGGAAGTTAACTTTCAGAATTTCTCACAGTAACCACATTACTGTGAGAAGTTCTGAAAAGTTCTAAAAATAGGGGAAATTATTTGTTCTCCAGTGCAATGTATTTCAGCTCACTTACAAAAAGCCAAAAATTACTGATGAAGCTAAAATAAAAAATGGCTCTTCCAAAGCTGATGCCACACTTTGGAATGGAGATGTCCAGACAGTAGCTGGGTTATGTGAATCACAGTTGGGTATTGCCCTTGAGATACCGGTCACTTACTGAAATTCAGTGGGAACTGTGAAATCAGTGAGTTGATAAGTTACTGAAGAGTCAGACTGACCCACACAAGTGTGTCCAAGGAGCAGAACTGCAAAAGCTTTGCTTACAGTTCCTTAACGTAAAAGCTAAGCTAAGCAACAAGGAATGATGTCACACACTGCAAGCCATTAGTGTGTGGAAGCTGAAGACATTTGATGCAAAAATATACCACAAAACCAAAACCCCACAAAAAACCCCAAAAAACAAATAAAAAAAATTAAAAAAAACCCAAACAACAACATTAAAAAAACCCAACAACAACAAAAAACCCCCAACAACAAAAAAACCCCAAGCAACCAAAAAAACAACAACAAAAAGCAAACAAAAGAAGCCCAAAAAACCCCAAAACAAAACCGATAACTTCAGCGCTAAGAAAGACTTTATTCATGATAAAATTTATCTTCTTAATTCAATTTTATGTGCCTGGGGATCACTGTAATTCTGTTTTGTTGGGGTGTTTTTTCTAAAAATGCAGCTAGGAATGTCTATGCATATGTGAATGCCTCTCAGTTATCCCCAAACAATATCTGAACTACTTAGCCAGCTTCAATAATGTTAATAGAGACATAGAAACCCTAAAGAAATTCTTGTGACTTTTATGGAAATAGGTCACCAGACTGAGCACAGACCCTTGTTAAGTGTTTTAACTGAGGGTCCTACAAAAATATAAGACCCCAGAGACTCTGCATGGGGGAAATAAAAGACGTTATAAATGTTCCATGAAAACTTCAAATGGACCCTGAAATGAGCCATGAGACATATTTCACATGGACTTGTAAGTTCCAGCACATAATAGTTATCTTTATCTTTTTGGGTTGCTCACAGAGGACACAGAGGCTGCAACTCTTAGTCCAGGGTGTTGTTAAATAACTCTGAGTTACTGGATGTGGGAAGAGAAGCTGATTCTAAGAACTCAATGAGAAAAATTTGGTGTATGTTTTATTCTTACCTAACTGTATCTATTTCTTACATCATACTTTTAATGAAAGGTTTATACTCTGCTTAATTCTGTTTTTAGAAGGATCATATAATTTCATTTTTGGTGACATGAGAGTAATCCCTCTGAGGAAACTAGTTTTACATTAAGAGAGTGTATTTGGAAACAGAATGAGACATTCTGTGGATGTACTCTGTGTTCTCTGTGAAATTTATACTCCCACCATCTTCACTGTCCTTGGGATCAGGCCCTCAGAAGATGATGCACACGATGTAAGTCTGGATTTTTTCTGTTTTTTTGTCATTTGAATCTAGCCAGGATACGCTTTTTGCCAGGTCCCAAAATAAATGACCAATAATAAAATGTTAATATTTTTTAAATTAATTTCAAATGTCACAGCAGAGATGCCCATCCACTTCCTGACTTGTTAGTATAAAAAAACTCAAAACAATATGCCTTATTAAAGCCCAGGTATTTCCAATAGCAGCTTTCAAAAAAGACAATTCGATATTTCAGCCCTTGTGGTGTTGTTCCGATATAATTTTTCTATTGCATGAACAGGGAAACTTTTGGTAAATTGGATACAACTGTACAACAACATCTACCATACAATGATTTTAAATACTAATAACAACATTTTAGTGTTACAGAGTATGTTCATTGAAATCTATCTAAATTTCTTTTCAGGCCTGTGAATTCAGTATCATGTAATTGGGTTTGGTAATAAAAGCACAGAGAAAATGATTAATGTTTAGATGTTATTGTTTTAATATGAAAGAGACACGAACTTCCTTTTCACACAATTCAATTTTTAATTTGCATACATAAATGCTTTTCTGAAATTAAAGGAATGCAAATAACTTTCCATTGGTCCAAGAATAGAATGGCAGTAAATGTTACACTGAGGAAAATAGCTAAAAGGACAAGCTCTTACTGGAAACAAAAATAGGCAAGCTTTGTTATTTTGGTCATTTCAAGATTTAGTATGTTTTCTAGAGTCAAGTCACTACTATTCCATAATGCCACCTAGCAGCCAGAAGTCATTATATTCATCATCAAATAATTTGTATTTTATTTTACCATGCTTTGTAAAGATGTCCAAGTAATCGGTTAGAAATTAGCACACAAGAAAATAGTTGTGGCAATATGCCCATTACTGACTGCATGCAAATCTTGGTTTATGAAACACTTCTAAAATGTCAACTACACAAACAGGACATAAAACCTGGTTGTGAAAAAAATTCCCCTAAGAAGCTGCATTTGCATTCAGGACTACATGACTGCATTTTGTATTATCAATAAGGATGCTTCCTTACTGAAAATGATCAGTCCTATTTGACTGTAAGCATGATTTTCCTGAAAAGTACAGGTAAAAACATAAGTAACTTGTATAATGCTTCAGAATGGAAACAATAGATAAAGGCTTAATGCTTTTTTCACTTTAAAAGTCTAATTGAAGCACTAATCTGCTTACACAGAGAGATGCAATAATTTTCCTTTTTCCCAGTCATCTGAAGAGAGTCTATACAATAAGCACTTACTGAGTAGGAAAAGACTAGCAAAAGCAAGGATCAGTCACCCAAAATGGTAGGCATGTATTCAACTACTTTACTCCAAAATTATTGTGCTCCATGAGTAAAACAGCGCTTCATTCCAAAATTGTTAAAATGTATTCATTGGAATTAGAACACACAGAACAACAAATATTCAGTCTATTAAATATTTAATCAACTGACTACAGGCTTCAACTATTTTTTCCGATTGCCACTGACCTTGATCCTGTCCCAAAAAATGTCTCAATGTGTGTGTCACAGTCCAGGCAAGAACTACTCTGTGCCCAGTACATTAATGTGAATGAGCCAGTTCTCTGGATATTGTGTATTCCAGGCCACCTCTGATACCAGTGACACTAGAACTTGTGTGTAAGCTTAGATCAATTTCCTGGCAGCTGTCACTGGAGTATCAACCGTTAAAGTCACCCTATCTCATCCCGAGCTCATAACCCTTCTCTGTGGCCTCTTCTACGTGCTTCTCCAAAGAACCAGTTGGGTCTTTAGTGGAGCTGCCTACAGAAAAACGTAGGGAAGGAATAAGACATGCAGAGATGCCTGAGAAATTTCATAACTGCAGCTTCTCTATTCTTAAAAGTATTCCTATTAATGATGAAAATGTTAAAATACCCTTATTAAAAAAAAAAAGAAATCCTCTCTCGATATCCATTTTCACATTTGGTGGGATACATGCATTTGTCAGTATCCAAACAAATGAGTCTTTCATCTAGGTTTTCTTTTGTAGTCTTGGACACTGCAGCTGCCTGCAGCTTTACTCTCCTTTCCTCACCTCCACTGAACATAGCACACAAAATTTTAAGAGAAGATCTTTCCCTTCAGCTGTTGGACTTCTCCAAAAGTTTCAGTGCAATACATTGTCAATGGACCATGTGTAAATAGTCCATTTCTAGGAAAATAAGCTGATTATTATTGGGGGAAATTAACTTTCTGTTACATATCTTGACTACGTAGTCTGAATTTACAGAATATTTTCCATCTAGAGTACACTGAACTGACTCTATGGTGACAGCCCCCACCTATTGCGGTGCATGACTGAGGTTTTCAAAATTGTATACGTATTTTGTATATTTGTCTGTATTGGTATATTCCTTCCAAAGCCCCTTCCCCCATTCCCAAAATCCCTGTGGTATCACCCTGACAGAACCACCCCTTCCTTCCCTCATTGGCCCGAAGTTTTTCTCCTGCCCAGGCTGCGCCTTGGTACTTAAGAGGAGAACAAAGGCCCAAACCTTGCTCTGCCACGTGGATCTGCACTGGAATAAAGCCCTTCCCAAACCCACGTCTGAGCCTGCTCCTTTATCCTGAGCCTGAAACCACGCACAGCCAGAGATTGAGGAACCCACAAACTGTCTGTTTATGCTGGTCTGGGATCTACTGCTTAGTGGGTAAGTTGCCACAGAGACCAGCCTCACCCACCAGCAGGTCAGACATTTCCTCTTAGCTCTAAAATGAACAAGGTGAACCTGTGAAGGACTTGCCAGAGTCTATGCAATTTTTTTGGTTTTGTAAGGGAGCAGGCACCGTCTCTCTAAGTTGTCCATCTTCCTTCATCAAAATAAGAAATATGTGTGGTAAATAATCCAGTTCACTATTTGATATAGACCCACCCCTGAAGTCTGACAAGGATGACTGAAGTCTCAACATCTAGAAAACTACTGAAATGGAGAAGCAATATTTATATCATTATATATCTTCTTTCCCTCCCTTTTCTAGCAAGGAGGAACTCTGTCTGAGATTTGTAACAGAGCCTATTCATTTTTATATATCTGTTCACTTCTGGATGGGACTGGATCTGGAAGTTCAAGTTAGAAAAATATAACTTCATGTTTATATGCCCAAACAGAAGGGAAATATTGTTATTTAATGATGAAAACATATGGTGCTCACTGCTCTTGTGGAAACTAAATCTTTAACATTTTATCAGTCAATGTGCTGGGCATATCACACTGTACTGCATTTTAATGACTGAGTGCTGGCAAGCTTTTTTAGATTAAAAACCAGATGAATTACAGGGTCTGGCTATCTTTATTTCCCTCTATAAACACAAAATTGGACCAATCACAGCATGGGTGTCTCTAACCTAAAGCTCAGGGAAGGAGGAAAATTTGATTATTTGTATTTATTTGTACAAAAATTATATAAATGTATTTCATACACAATTCATGTCTTGTTGACACAGCTGGAGGAGTACAAAAGGGCTTTAGTGTAAATGAGAAATAGGGATCTTGTAGTTCAAAAAGACATGGTTTAAGAAAGAGAATGTGTTTTCTTTTTTTCTCATGGTTTAAAGCATTTTAACATGCACATCATTAAATTTTCTATTGCAGCCCAGACTCCAAAAGTGAATCCTAAAGTTAACAATAGAGTCAGAAAGCAAAATTGCATCAATTACACAACAAGGGGAACTTGAGTCTAAACCACAGAAACATAATTGCATTGATGTTTTCCAGAACTATTCACAAGGACTCCCATAAACAAGACTTTTTCTCTTTCATTCTTTTCTGAATATGAGATCAATAAAAAAAGTTGTAACTAACTGGTGCCACTAGGGCAGTAGCACAGAGATGGAGAACAGGCAGGTCCAGCAATAGCAATTAGATGGTCTGATCTCCCTTTTTGCACTCATGGACTCATACTCCTAACATGAAACCAGTAGAAACAGATCAAACTGCTTCCACCAGAGCCTGAACACTTCCAGAAGCCGCAGAAGCACTTAATGTTGTGAGGGTTTCCAAGTTATATTTAATACATACAGATATAATGGAATATGCCTCTAGCAGCGTTCCATTAGGCCACTTCTCTGTGAAAGTGCTAAAGAATGAGGATAAATAGCTGCAGAGGATGCAGGCTGCATCTTTGAAAGAAATCTGAGATCTTGAAAAAGCTAAGAGTCCAAAGTCTAAATTTATACACCACTGCCGTAATTTATGCAGGCTGCACAACTGGTTTCCAAGCAGCCCTAAGCATAAGAAAGGAGAGATCTTGGAAAGGAGAGATCTTAGGGCATGCATTTCCAAGCATCTCTCCTTTTCAACAAGGAACTATCGCAATGCCAAATGTAAAATCCAGACATAAAATCTAGGACATAAATGGGAATGCACAAAGATGCTGGCCCAGAATGAACTTCATCAGGTGGACTTGTTCCACTTAATAACCACCAGGAACTGTAGGAGCTGAATGACAACTTTGCAGACCTGACTACAGATCCTTTCCTTGGTGCTGGTATTTCTTCTCCATTTCAAAGCTGTGGAATTCTTCCTCAGCAGCAGATGACCCCAGTTTTTACCTTGCCTCAAGTAGAAAGTAATGTTGTTCTTCACTGGAACTTTAATTTTGGGGATTTCAAAGTCCTTCAGAAACATAAAGGAATTTCACCTTACAATCTTCTCTGAGGAGGAAACATTTCTACAAGGATTTTCTAACTGTGATTCAGGCAAAAGCACTGGTAGAGAACAGGAGCATGAGACAAGGGCACTATTCACTGCAAAATGTAACAGCAGAAAAATACTCCTCAGGTCTAAGCAGCCACCACAAGTCTTGCATACAATTTATTTTTCTCTCCCAGGCTTCAGAAAGCAGCTCTTCCTCTGAAAGTATCTGAAGGGCTTTGGTGTTTCTCTCCCAGGATGAATGAGAAAGAAACACGTTAGGAGGCAGTGTTATTATGTCACAGAGTCTTTTTCCTATAAAGTTTTTCTTTTAAAATATGAAGCTACTTTCTGCCACACTCCTAAGGACTGGAATCCATGTCCATCCCTACAAAGCAGGGCCAGCTGCCCATGTTGCCTGTTGGTATGCACAGGGATCTCACTGATCACTGCAGCTCTGATTGACCCTGATACTTTCAACACACAGAGGCACCATGGGTTACCCACCAAAAAACACCAATGTCACCAAGGGTTACGCACCAAAAAGCACCAAAGTCACCAAGTGTTAGCCACCAAAAAACACCTAGGACACAACTTTGCTACTTCCCTTTGTCCCTTGGAGCATATCTCCCACCTGTGTCCATGCAAGGTTCACAAAAAAGGCAAATGGAGGCACAGGTAAGTATTCAAAGCTGCATCCACTGCAGACACTACAAAAATTTTACATGATAATCTCAATTCCACTTGAATCTCCATGACAAAATTAAGTCTCTGAGCTTGCTTAAAAATTGATTAACAGTGACATCTCTCAAATGACTTCTCTCCATGGGAAAAATTGTTCAAGTTTTTCAAGGTTATTGGAGGGGTGTTTTTGTTTGTTTGCTTGCTTGCTTTGTTTTGTTTTTCAAAGGTAGTTTTGAGGATCTGTGTAAAACAAAAGTGCTTGATCTGTAAAGTCCACATCAGTCAGGTAGTCTCAGTGTGAGGGTCTCTGCATCAGGCCTTGGGCTGAGATCATTGCTGCCACCCTCAACTGGGTACAAATGAAGGGCAGTAATTACCTTCATTAGCCACATGACTGAGGAAAGGGGCTATTTCAGTAATGACACCTAACTAATTATAAAACACTTCATGTCCCTGTCATCTAAGAAAATGACTTACATTAAGACGAGATGGAGTAGTCAAAAGATTATCTAGCACCATGGATTATGGCTCTAGCCCACAGTGATAGGAGTCTCCTTTCTGTTTCTCTCCTTCTCTCCCCTGCCATTAATGCTAGACTGCTTTGCATTACACATTCATTACTGGTTACTCCTCCACTGCATCCCAGATTGAGCATGATCTGTTGATGCACACAAATAATAGACTACTGCTTGATTTGTAGTGTTTTAGAGTAGCTGCTGGGCAGAGATCCACCATAATGCTAAAAAGCAGTTAAAGTAAGATCAATGACTAAGTAGACCAAAACCACTTTTCCAATAGAGCACACAAAAAGCATATAATAAAGTGAGGGTGTAAATGTGGGGCCAAGTATGGAGCTTTTTTTTTCCCCCCATTTTATTTTTTATTCAGGCAAATCCATTGAGCTATTTGGAGCAGCAGCTTTTAGCCTATCACCAAATGACATGTTTCTTTCCTCGTCTGAGTTAATATAAAAAAAATCACTGGGAGCTTTTATGATAGAAATGTATTTCTTGACTACAGGAAGCAGCCCCCAACTACCACCTGCAACATTCAGATTTTTTCATTAAAAAAAGCTTTCCCAAGATAGAAAATATAGCAGATCACAAATACACATTTCTGCAGCAGTTAACTCTTGCTTGCATAATGGTTCTGCTCAGTAATTTGCAATGAAAGATGCTTCAGGAATGTTATATATTATTAGTGCTACACTGCAAGTGGACAATCACCCTTATTTCAACTATTTTTTGACACATAGAATATTCCCCTGCAATTTCTTTTGAAGAAATCTCTTTTGTTTCTTTTATTTCAGTTATTCATTCTCGCTCTTCCAATGTGAATGGTAACCCTCTGGGTTTGTGGCATCTCTGGAAACAATAGGAAACTGACTTTCTTTTCTGTCAGCCTTCAGACTTCTAGAGTGAGCTGTTACCCACCCCATGGCCTTTTCTTCACTAATGGGTAGAGCAGCACAGCTGGAACCAAATAATAACCTGTGGGAGAAGGAACAATTTGGTAAAAACTGTGTGAAACAACTGTGCAAGGCTGTTGCTATTACAATAGGTTTCTTTAGGATAAACTTTAACTTCCTTGAGCATAGATGGGTCAGTCTATCTTCCCGAGCAGCAAAGGTACACCATATTGCTGCCATATGCACCAATTTCATTACAAAGACAGAGAAATTGGAGTGTGAATTGTAAAGTGTTAGAAGCATTTTAGTCAGCTGCACTTTCTTCAGCAACTTGAGGGCAAAAGTAGAGAGCTGGACATTTTTCGTTAAAATGCCTTACTTACGTGCCATGCACCATCCTCTTTGTCAAATGTGGCCATTAGCAGCCAGAAGCAAAGCATGAGATCCTGAATAGAGGAAGTACTAGCACTGTCTTAGAGATTTCTTTTGTTGCTTTGACCTAAATAGAAAACCTGTTCACTTTTACCCTCTCTTCTCCGTAAGTATTTTTGCCACCACTGGCCTGTGAATGGGATAAGGAGCAGAAAGTTATTTTGACAAAACAGAAATGTTATACAAACCTTCTATAAAAGCTTATTGCCACTAGAAACTATCAAATTCAAGGAAGGGGGCATGCAAAGGAACACAAAATGGAGGAGACAATTTCCAAACACAGCAAAAGAGCGCTTGTGGATGTAGGATATGGGATTTTAATAGTTAAAGTTGTTAAGGCTTATGCTCTCCCGAAGGCCCCACGGGAAAGGCACACCTGCAGGCTGGAGGGTTGGAAGTTGGTTGAGGGGTGAGAGGCAGACAGGAGCGAGGAGTCAGTTGAGTGACAGCTGGAAGTGAGATTGTGATTGGCTGGAGGAATGCGTGGACAGCATAATGAGTGGGAAGCTGATTGGGTGATAGGATGCGTGGACAGCGTATGACCAGGAAGCTGATTGGGTGACAGGACATGTGGACAGGGTGTGAGCAGGAAGCTGATTGGGTGATAGGATGGGTGGACAGCAGCACTGCAGCTGGGCCAGCCAATGGGAGCCTTCTTTCTGTTAAGTTCTGTTAGGCCTCGGTTTGGTTTCAGTTATGTCAGGTAGACATTAAAGGTATAAAAAAGCAGTGATTTCTGTAATAAAGCTATCTCCTTCGGATGCATAAGGGAGCCCATGTCGCTTTGTTCCCCACTGCTACATGTGGAGAGCTCCTCTTCTGTCCTCTTGAAGCCTGAAGATACACTGGGAATGTGCTCCTGGACTGTATTACCTCACCCAGCACAGAGGTACACTATAACATGAAGCAGGTTGGACATCAGTGGTGGATGTCTGTGGCAAATAAACTTCTGGGGTTTTTAGGAGTGGAGTTAGTAAGAGACCTGACATTCTCTCTCCACATGTTCCTGTTGAAAAGGATAATTTGCATTTGCAATGCCAAACTTTCCTCTCATCTGAAAAATATTAAATTGTAATAACTTCCCTTTTTAGCTGACAGCAGCTATCTTTGCAATCTGTTGCAACAAGGTATCAAAACAGCAGCTCTTAACATTTTTTTCAGCTAAGCTGTCTCAAAACAGCAGACATGTTGGGCTGGAAACTGTAGGACATACTCAAAACCTTCGAATGTAAAGATGCATATGGGCAGATATAACTGCTATAGCTAATTCCCTCCTGCCCCTTATGATGCTTGTATCCCCAACTGTCAGTCCTGCTTGTGCTGGATATTACGTTCTACACCTTTAATACTGGTTCCAAGAGTGAAGGGGAAGAGAAAAAGTGTGCAGTTTGTTTTCAGAAACTGCACCTGCTGTCCCACATTCCTTGGAGTGGACAACCCATGGAGTGTGTTGTCTGCAGCACGGGCAGTGGGAGAGAGCTCTCCTTTGCTTTTAGTTAGTTTTTATCCAGCTGAGACAGAGAAGTTCCCCGGACTGTGGCTTTTCTTTTTCTTGCATCTGATCAGCCCTGCTGTGGACTGAAAACCCAGAAAAACACCGTGAGCTCACACCTGTGGCCCACCAGGGCCCAGGACGTGGCATTTTCCAGTGCAAGAGGGACTGATAAGAGAATGAGCGAGCTGAGCTACACCCCACAAAAAGGACGCTCTCTCTCTGAATTTGCCATCTCTTCAGAACAACGAGAGGTTCCACTGTTTAATATAATTAATGTTTGCATGTTTTTGAGTACTTTGCTGGTTAAATAAATAGTTTTTTCCACTTTTCTCGAAGGAGATTTATGTCTTCTGAAATGGTGGGGGGATGGGTTGGTTGAATCTGCTTTCTAGAGGGACCCCTTCAGAAATTTCCTCCCAAATTTGCCCTAAACCAGGACAAATACTTTTTGGTGCCCAACGTAGGGCTCGATAAAGTGGGAAAAACTTGTACTGATTGCATTTTGGTTTCATTTACTCTGTATTGGGATAAACCAGGACACACTTTTTTTTAAGGGGCTAATAAAAGAAGCAGCAGCTTAATGGCAAAAATAACCAAAAGTGATAAATGTCAGCAGATTCATCCCTTACATTGTTACCCACAGAGGCCAAATGAGAGGATGTCTGAAGGCTGGCTGACACCTGGCACAGCCCTATGGGATGTCAGTAGAATTTACTGTTAGAATCCATCAACATTTCTGTCTCTCTAGAATGTGTTTCCTAGCAGAAAATCTTCAGATAAGTTCTACTGAAAAAATTCTTTTGTACTGGTTTACAGAAAGCACAGACCATAATATCCCAAAGTTTAAATCTCCGTACACCCACCAACATTTTCATTTATTCTGGCATCATGTGTCTCATCTAGGGTTCAATTAATTCCATAAGGTAGGGCTCTCTAAAGCTTATCTGCCACTTTTAAACCTGCACTTTTTCTCACCTATAATAAGAAAGAGGAAAAAAATTAACAGGGACAAATAGTTACGGAAATCAGGAATCTATTTTAAAATGGATTAAAAGAGGACAGTTTGGAGAACCTGTACAAATGATGACTGAGAGGGAGATGCTTAAATCTGGGGACTAATAGTAGGAAGTAGTAAATTCAGAGAACTATGTTCTAGGAATAAAACTTTTAAAACTGAAAATTAGAAGGGCTCTAACAGCAAGGGAAATTCTCTAAGAAGGTCCCAGATAGTCACTGAGATTATGAAGTTTAATTATTTCACCAGGAGAGATCAAATTATGGAAATAGGATTGTGATTTGTTCAAGGGGAGATTGTAAGATAGGAAAAGGGTGAGATAGAAGCTTGAAATTAAACCATACATTATCAAGATAAGATCATTTGTTTGGCTTCCTACAAAGGGAATGAAAGGAGACAAAACATGGTGAGTTTGTTATGCTCTGCTCATAGCAGTATTTAATTAGTTCACTGAATACTTCCCAGCTCTACTGTTGCCCCTAGGCTGTGGAAAGAAATAATATTTTCTTTCTTGTTGTCTAACTTTGCTTCTGGGAGACAGAGAAAATTGGTTTTCTTATGAAATATCAGCGCTTAGCTGCCACTGGAAAAAGTCCCCTGGGCAGAATAGTTCGGTGCCCCAGTGACAGCCAGAAGCTTTCCATATTAGTGCTGTCTCACTCACATGTTCCAGGTTAAATAGTGTTCCCATGTTGAGGTTAGAATAGTATTTCCTGTAACCAGAATCCCAAGGACCTTAGGTGATATGCAGCTGTGTGGACAGGTCTCAAGGTCCTTGATGGTCTCACCCAAATCTGTGGACTAAAGTTATTCACCTACTCAGATTCATTTTGTACAGAAAAAAACACCCAACTCTGCATCTTAGATTGCAGGAAAGTGGGATATTGATCAGACACTTAAAGGACAAAAGGTAGGAGCTTCCTGAGCTTCTGATGAGGATAGATGATGGATTTGTGAGTGTTTTGGGGCTTTCTGAGTTTGGTTTATGACCTTTTTTCTTCATTCCTCCTTCACGATATTTCCTTCTAAAATCACAGGTAAAACTTATTCTCCTCGTAAAAAAATCATTATCACCTCCTTGATGGATCTAATAAGAGCAGACAAATAGTAAGGGAAGAAGATATCATTCTGCTTTTCCAGTTAGTTGGCAATACCAAACATAAAGTCTCTTGTACAAGTTGGGGTTTATCTCTGTTTTCCACTTGCAGTGATAGGGAGCAAATACTGTCAGTTGATTTTTACATCCTAATTGTACGATATAAATTAAAGTAAAACAGATTGCATGAAAAATTTGCAGATTCCTTTCTCTCCTATGATTTATCGTAAAGTCCATGCCAGCCACAGGAAGGCAACAAAAAGCTTTTGAGGTATTTTCAGCTTAAAATAGTCACACACAGATTTATGTTTTATGGTGGATGAATTGACATCTTAGTTCCATTAATTGTGTGGGGAATGAAACGTGATTATTCCTTAATGGAGAAGTTTCTCACTGAATGCCTAAAGTTTGAGCTAAGTCTGAACAATCTTCATCAGCTCCCTGCTTCTGCTATCTAAATAGTATCAATTATTCAGGGGAAAAAAAAAATTCTTTTGGGTTTATAGTGAGTCTGATATAAGAAGGAGACAGCCCAGGTTTTTTTCATGATCATAATACTGCCCTTCCTTTTTTGTGGAGGCCTGTGGGCCCACCAGGAGACTTCCTGGGGCTATGCCTTGGAAGGATGTCCCCTAGACCTTAAACTCTCCTGTGGACCTCCTGACAGGACTAACTGACACGCTGTCAGTCAATCCCAGTGCCACACCCCCTGTTGGCCTATTGGCTATTATTCCTGCAGTTGACCTTATATGGTCAGATTTCCAGCAGTTTCCCTGTTCTTTGTAACCCCACAGGTTTGTATCCGTTTACCCTCGTGCTTCGCTACTGGTCATAGTACACCCTTCTCCCACCCATACCTCTCAGTGATTGGTTGTTACTGTTAGCTCCACCCCCTTCTACCCACATATAAGCCTGGACCCTCTAACTGTCAGCACCTTTGCCTCTGGACTCCTTGGAAACGCAGTGGTTTTCTACGCAAAGGCCCTTCCTGTCCTCTGTCGTCAGCAAGATACCTGTGATGTGTGTGGGTGTGTGACTGCTGTATGTCTGCCCAAACGCTCTCCTCTGGGTGACACTTTTGGGAGGTTGCAGTGAGTCACCACTGACCTGCACTGCAATACTTTTTGGCCAGAGCACAAATACTCTTCATTTTGAAATTTAAAGCATCCCTGGATCATGGTTTCTCTTTATCTTAACTGCACATATCTTTTTTTCAGTGCAAAGATAAGGAGGCAGGTTTGTGCGTATGCATAGACCCTAATAGCCTGTGACAGTCAGATATACAGAAATATAGAAATGTATTTTACCAAGGTCTGTAGTTGACACAACATCAAAGTGATCTAACAAATCAAAAAAAAAATAAAGTTATATGGAAATCTTATTTTGACTGTAACCAGCATGACATTTTCACTTAAATAAATTTCATGAGACAGAATGTGTTACATTGAATTAACACCTTTACAGGCTATGTGCTTTTTAAAGCAAGTGCATAAATGAAAAATATCCCTAAGGACTAAATCCTGCCTTTCTTGAAAATGAATTCTGAAATTTTGTTATCCAAGTTTTCTTTTTTGCTAATAATTTTATTTTATTTTTTAATATTCATTGTGTCAGGGGTCAACATTCATATTCCCTGACAATGATAGGAAAAACCCTCAGTCAATTCAACTCTGTAGCTGCCTTTACGAACTCCTTCCTTTGCTGATGTATGTGGCATCTGTTGTAAGCATACTGTAAAGGTCAGGCTCCATAAATGGATTGCAAATAAGTTAGGAAAAAGAAAAGAAAATCTCTGTTCCCCTCAGTGCCCGCCATGCACCCTCTGTCCCTGCCAGTTGTGCCAGGCCCTGCTTGCTGCCCTCATGGTGGCGCTCCTGGCTCCCGTGCACTCCAAGGGCTTCTCCAGGGAATCTTCCTGCGCCTTTCAGTCTCTGCACGGGGCCCAGCAGAGACCTGCAGAGCAGCGGTTTGCAACGGCCGGGACAGACAAACAGCACCAGGGCCAGTGACTTCCCACTGACAGAGGCGGGCTTAGGCTGGCAGTGTGAAAGAAGTTGTTGCCTCTGAGGCTGGTGAGGCCCTGGCCCACGCTGCCCACAGCTGCTGTGGCTGCCCCATCCCTGGCAGCGTTCCAGGCCAGGTTGGGGCTTGGAGCAATGTGGCCTAGTGGCAGGTGTCCCTGCCCATGGCAGCAGGGCTGGAACAAGACAACTTTTAAGGAGCCTTCCAAGCCAAGCTGTGATTCTGAGATCACGAGGGCCAGGGGCAGCTGACTTTAATTTCTGATTAGAACCAGTTCAGCACTCTTAAGTTCAGTTGAGTTCAAGGAGAACGTGTCTGAGCACAGATTGCCAGTGTGTGAGATTTATCGACACAATAGGTCTGGCTGAGATCAAGAAAGCCTTGCACGCGCCAGATTCTGCAATATTGCATTTTATTGAAGCAACAGCAATGCAGTTTCAGGCTTGCCAGTCAACACAGTACACTAACTATGGAGCATTACTGTGTCCCAGAGAGCGACAGTACAGAGATGACTACAGAGAGCGACACTATCTATGGCTATAATTCCATATGAAAATATTATAAAAGTGATATGCATTATATCTATTTTAAAAATACATTTATGTAATAGGAAACTTGCCTGTCATAAATGCAGTAACTAGAGAACGTTAATATGTGTCACTACAGAGAGTGACAGGACATACCTGCTATACTTATGTTATTATTATATTTATGATAACTTTTTTTTGCTATACAAAATTACACGTATTTAATAAATTTTTGTTATATATTTTTTTTCTATATAATGATACAGGAATTCTTTAGAATTGTTTTTTCATTTCAGTTCCATATTGTTTATTACAGCACTGTTTTTAATGAAATATGTTTATAATATATCTATGTAATAAAAATCTTGCCTCTCATAAATGCAGTCACTAGAGAGTATTAATACATCACAACAGAACACTATCACACTATAGATCACTATCACACTATATCACACTATTCGCACTATAGATCTGCTATATCTTTTTATAAAATAATATGATAATAAACTATCAATATCATATGGATCTCTAAAAGCACCTAAGTTAATAAAAATCTTCATAGTTTTATATCTATATCTACACACACTATAGCTATATATGTGGTAGTCGCAGTGTCTCGGGAACCTCTTCCCGCTTCGCCTGGCCAGCCCTGACACTGGCCGCAGGAAAGGTACGGCTCGGTTTCCTGGAATACCTCACCGATCCTGTGGGCTCTTTGTCCTGCTGGCGTGCACAAAGACAATGGAATAAAGGGAGGACGCTGTCGAGGTTTCAGCCACTGGAGTTTGTTCACCACCAGGGAGTCTGCCTTGGCAGAGCCCAGATCACCCTGGTGCAGCAACTTAAATACGGGGGTGGAACAATGGGCGGGGTAGATCATGGGGCCAATTGGGTACAGGTAGGGAGTGGCTCTGCAACTGAAGGACACACAGTGGAACCAACCCAGGAGGGGAAGGAGGGAACAGCTGGGATCCTGCCCAATCACTCGACGACCTCACTGGAACTTTGTAGACCCAGGGTGAAGCCTTGAAGTGACAGACAGGACCCGGGGGTTATATAACATATGATTGATGAATAACAGTAACTTAGGGGGAACCACAGGGAACAAACTCAGGGGGGTACATGGAACAAACCATTAACATATGTATAACAATATAAGAACAAATCATGAATACATACATTAAACTGATAAAACTAAAACCACACCACTACATATATATACATCTTTTTTTGTCTCTGTAGGCCGTGCATTCCTGTCTTTGCTGGAGCACGGCAAGCTGCTTTTCTGCCTCCAGCTGGCAGCCCCACAAGCACAGCTCTGTGCAGGAGCCCCACCAACAATGGCCATAGGCCAGCACCCTTGCCAGGCCATGGTGCAGATCAAGGTAGGCTGCTATTGCCTGGGAGTGGGCGGCTGGATCCTGTGCCAGGCTGTGGAAGAGGCTGCGTGGCTCAACTTTTTGTACATTTGGGGGCAAACTGATCTCCTCTGGAAGCCTCCAGTTGCCCACAATAAAATTCTCCAGGTGTTTCTCTTCCAGGGAGAAGATCAGCTGCTCCAGGCTATCTGCGAGCTGAAGCACAAAGTATCTCCTGTGCCACCACCACACTGGCACAGTGTTCAGCAGGCGCATTGAGAGAAATAAGCAGCAACCCCACACAGAAAGTGTTAAGAAGTGTTATCAAGTTATATAGGT
>JANPWX010000019.1:8543857-8686548 GCA_024734555.1 Trochalopteron elliotii
GTGTGGATTTTGCTGACCTGCAAAGTCAGGCTGTGAAGAGGAGATCCCTGCATGCAAAGGTTATGCTGCAGCCAAGAAGGGTGTTAAGTAAGAGAATGAAAGTTATTGGTTCTGTTCTCTATTTGTTGTTATCTGTGGTTTGGATTTGTTTTGGTTAATGTGTTGGCTGCTGTTGAGAGGTGGGAGAGGTGCAGGGCTGAAGACTTGACCGAAAAAGTAAGGAGAATGAGACTGGAGGGGGCAGAAAAGCAGGCAATGGGGAGAGAATGCAAGTTCCTGAGTCCTCATCCAATGGGAAACAGGACAGGGACTGCCCCGGGCCACAAAAGGGTAGAAGCACTAGTTTTGTTGGAGGAACTGTGTCTTTGGCTCTTGGGGAAGAGAGATGGGCTCTCAGCTCAGCTGACTGGTTAGAAAGAAACAGGGTTTTTTTTAATTCCAGGGCTTTTCCACACTTAATTGTATCTAAAATTAACAAGGGGAAAGAAAGAGAACAACTCCTTTGCTTCCAAGACTTTGTCCCCATTTAATTGTATCTAAAATAACAAGTGGAAGGGTAGACAACACTGATTTTGCTGCTGATCCCTTCAACACTCAGTCCAGGGACCTTGAGTGCAGGCCTGTAATGAATACGCTGGCCAGTCACTGCTGAACTGGGTTAACTGGTTTAATAAACAGCCAATTACAGAAAAATCTGGGGAGCTAGGAGAGGGGAGCAGCCCCTCTCCCACTCGCTGAGACAGAGGTACAATCCGTCCAACAGTCAGCCGGACAGGGGACCAAGGCTCCCCTCAGCGCCTCATTTTATTTTGCCATTCGCCCTTCCCATTGGTTCCCCTTGGAGGTTACTGCCCATTGGCCAATTTTTCCCGTTTTCAGGCTCTGGATTGGCTCGTGTCCGGGGTCCGCCTCCTGCCTCATGCGACATCGTGTGATTCGTTGTTACCATGGCCTGGACTCAGGAGATGATTGGCCATCAAATCTGTCCATCAGGAGGAGTCCTCATGGTCCCCCTTTCCCTCTATTCCTCCCGTTTCCACTCTGCAACACTGCCCATCAGATGCCCATGCACCTTGCTCCTCCCCCTCCCCAGACAGCACAACCGAAATAAGAAAACCCCAACTCAAACTATACACCCAGGACGAGACCACCTGAACCTAAACCATACACCCGAAATCGCAAAGGTAAATTCATTTATAACAGGCCGACTTGTCCTTGAGGACATGGCCATCAGTGCTGGGCGAAGCACTGTCCTCGTGCTCGCTGGGTGCCCTTTGCAGAGCCTCAGCCCCGGTGTGTCAGGGCCCTTGGGGAGGTGCGATACTCCCAGGAGAGAATTCCCTGCGGTGTTGCAATTGCCCCTTAAGTCCCTGTGTTCATGTGGGCGCAGAGAGGATGGGGGCTTCTGCCTGCCCCGTGCCCTGTCTGCCAGTCAGGCATGACCCAAGGCAGCCGGGCTGTGATTGCAGCCATGCGTCCCCCTCTGGCTGTGCCCGGCACTCCCGGCCGTTCTGCCCTGATCACGGGAGCCCTGTCCCTGGATAGAGCCGCTCCTTCCCCGGGCGCAGCCCCACGGGGTTCTCCCTGCTGCAGCCTGGCCTGGCCCCGGAGCAGGGACGCTCCTGCGCGTGGCATCGGTCTGGCTGCGTGTCCCCAGCCAGCGGTGCCTGGGCAGCTACCTCAGCCGTGAGGGACGCAGAGCCGTGGGACCCCTCGGCTCTCTGCCAGCAGCACACCAGAGCCCCCAGCTCCAGCTGTCAGGGTCTCAGTGCCCGCCATGCGCCTCTGTCCCCCCCGACTGCTGCCCTCATGGTGGCGCTCCTGGCTCCCGTGCACTCCAAGGGCTTCTCCAGGGAATCTTCCTGCGCTTTTCAGTCTCTGCACGGGGCCCAGCAGAGACCTGCAGAGCAGCGGTTTGCAACGGCCGGGACAGACAAACAGCACCAGGGCCAGTGACTTCCCACTGACAGAGGGCGGGCTTAGGCGGCTGATATGGAAGAAATTGTTGCCTCTGAGGCTGGTGAGGCCCTGGCCCACGCTGCCCACAGCCGCTGTGGCTGCCCCATCCCTGGCAGCGTTCCAGGCCAGGTTGGGGCTTGGAGCAATGTGGCCTAGTGGCAGGTGTCCCTGCCCATGGCAGCAGAGCTGGAACAAGACAACTTTTAAGGAGCCTTCCAAGCCAAGCTGTGATTCTGAGATCACGAGGGCCAGGGGCAGCTGAGTTTAATTTCTGATTAGAACCAGTTCAGCACTCTTAAGTTCAGTTGAGTTCAAGGAGAACGTGTCTGAGCACAGATTGCCAGTGTGTGAGATTTATCGACACAATAGGTCTGGCTGAGATCAAGAAAGCCTTGCACGCCCCAGATTCTGCAATACTGCATTTTATTGAAGCAACAGCAATGCAGTTTCAGGCTTGCCAGTCAACACAGTACACTAACTATGGAGCATTACTCTGTGTCCCAACAGAGAGCGACACTATCTATGGCTATAATTCCATATGAGAATATTAGAATGTGATATGCATTATATCTATTTTAAAAATATATTTATGTAATATAAATCTTGCCTGTTATAAATGCAGTAATTACAGAGTGTTAATATATGTCACAACAGAGAGTGGCAGGATATATGTGCTAAATTTATATTGTCTTGAGGACAGATCCCGAGAGAACTGGCAGGCAGGAAGGCCTGTCCTGCTGTCCCAGCAGCAGCAGCAGCAGCGGTGTGCCCTGCCCAAGGCTCTCCAGTGAGGGCCTGTCCCTGTTTGCAGAGGGAGAACCCAGCCCCGGTGCAGCGTTTCTACCCTGGCCCTTGTCCCCAGCCCAGCCTCCCTGCCACATTTGCACTCACAGCTTGCCCAAGCAATGCAGGGTAAATGGGCTGACACAACCCTTGGATGCTTTGCTCACTGAGATCTCCTCTCCTTGGATAGCATCAGTTCCCTTGGCACTGACGTCTGGCCTGGTGACTGTGCTCTTGGGGCCTTTGTGACACCCCTGGATCTGTGGCAGTGAATGTCCTTGTTGTGGGGAAGGGACCTCTGCCTGGCAGCCTCCCTGTTCCTGTTGTACCATTGTGAGAGAACACTGTCTTACAGTGACTTTGAAATATTTTTTGAGTACGTTCTCGGGTGAGTATTGAAATCAATCTTTTCATCAATGTGGTTTTTAATCTGTCTTCTTTATTTCTCCCCTTTTTCTGTACAATGAATTTGGTGAGAATACACAGTCCTGCACAGCATTAGTTTCAGGCTTGCTGGATGTACATTGGGTCTATTATATTATAGTAGCAATATAATCAAGTCCAGTCAACCTTAGAAACCATACTCTCTCTCTCTCTAATCATTGCTATCACTGGGAAAAAGATATGCAGACAGAAAGTTCGTGGACTGTCTTGATGTTCTTTATGGAAGTGACAGAAAGGGACATTTGTGTTGTCCAGTTGTCAAGTTGCCAGCTAAGTGACCGATGAACATACCTGCTTCCTTGCTGTTGAGCAGTGAGCAGTAATTTCAGCAGTGAAGAGAATTATGTTTTTCTGTGTAAAAGGATACTTTTGCATCTGACGAGTCTGTAAAAATGTGTGGAATAAAAGTTTAAAAGTCATCTACTCACTGTCACTGGTATTTCTACTTGGCAATTTTCCGCTTCATAAACAGACAATCTTTCCAAAAGAATAGCTATTGAACAAGAGCAGTGTTGTTTTTCATTTCCATGGCATAAAATGCACTGATCATACAGTGAAAGTTTGCCTGCTGTATTCCATTAGCAATAATCTGTACCATCCAGACAATGCAATAGCTTCTGTTGCTGCTGTTGAGTGACATTTTTAATCTCAGTTTCCAACTAGAAATAACATTCTGAGAGCCTCTTGAGTACATAAAAGATTTCTGGTACATGTGTCAGAGAAAATAAAATTAATCAGCAGAAATTATTTGCAGAGTTTTGTCAGTGTACAAAATAACGAAAATTTTATTGTACTCATTGTTTAGACTTCAGAAGTACATAGCTGGTCTGCCAGTAATATTCAAAAATTGACATTCCTATAAAGACTTAAACATTTCACCAGTATTCTAGAGCCTTCATTAACTCTTGTGTTTACTTCATTTAGTAAGCTGTACTCTTGTTGCAGTTCTAATGAACATGTGTTTGGAAGTCTCCTTGCCTAAACTGAATTTAAAGGTTTTATAAATCTTCTGGAACTAAATTACTCCCAGTGTATTTTGAGAATTGCCAAACGCTTTAAAATATACCATCAAGGAGGATATCAGTCCATGCTGTAACCAACTGTTTTTAAAGGGCTATATTAACTAATAATAAAGAACTAGAAAAACCATCTCTAGCCCTCCAAGACAACAAATAACAAAACCAGAAACTGCTACAAAATTAAATAAAGAAACAGCCATGCACATCCCCATCCACCCACCACAAAAAAAAAAAAAAAAAAAAAAAAAAAAAAAAAAAAAAAAAAGCAACTCAGAAAATCCAGAGGGTCAGCAATAAAGTTTAGAAAAAATCCAGCCATGGTGATATATTCACTGACTTACATCTGCATATTTGCAATGACCTGTCAATGAATGGTACCAGGATGACCTATTATCAGTAGCTGAATGTTCTTTCTTATTTAGTACAGACTGGATGCTTCAAATCTTCTTTTTCTGTGCACCTAAAGAACAACTGTGTGTGATTACTGTGGTATTTTCTTGTCACTGAAAGGAGAACATTATACTTCCATTTTTTAGTCTGAAATTATTTTCTTCTTTTGGCTGATATAAGCAGGTTTTTGAGATCTGATTCAAAGACAAGATACAATCGGTAGATGTTCTTGCTTGGCTAGCCTGGTGAGAGTATTTATTTAATTGGGCTGTGGGTTTTGAAATATTCTTTGTGTGTTTTCCAGAATCCACTGAAATTTGCTGTTAGCAGCTCTGCTAACCATGAGATGGAAACTGCATGTATCAAATTGCTTTCAAATGACTTTTGTTTAAGAGAATAATTTTTAATTTTGTTATTCCTTGTTAATGTTGAAAGTAGGGCATGAAGATAGGTCTGATTTTTGAAAAAGAAGTTTACAGTAAGGATCAGATTCTCCAAGGTCTTTACCTCAATCCATGCTATAAGAAATACCTCACCAGTTCCCACTTGTGGAAATGTATTTGGATGTCTAGTCTCCACCCTTTGCTGTATTTTAATGTCTGTCCCTAAAAAGGTCAAAATTTTTAGAACTTCAATGAGGAAGCCTTGCTCAGCAAAGGCTTCAGGGGGCTCATTCACATTAAAAGCATCAAATAAAGTGAATGAAGCTAAAACTTCTGGATTAACATGGATCTAAAATTCCTACTTTGTTATTTTGGGAGATTTGGGGTTTTTTATTGGTTTTGGTTTTGGATTTTTTTTTATTGATAATAATATGGAAAGGTTATTTGAAGAAATATAATATGTAAATTAACATTTGGATGGTTAATCTTTCTTAGAGGTTCCAAAGTTTTTCAGTGTTTTGGAATGTTTGGCTGGTTCATGCAACTAATTTTTTAATGAAATCGGCCCATAATCTACAGAAAATAGCTTGCTGCCTTTTTTTTTTTTTTTTTTTTTTTTTTTTCTCCCCAGCACAGTGGATATTTTCTTCAGGGGAAACCAGCTCTTGCTGAAATAAAGAATAACAAGGGTGAAAAGAGATGAGTACTGAAAATGCACAAACAGTGTTTTAATACAAGATGCTATAGCAGATACACACTTGTAAATCAGTAATTACTTACAGTCCTGTTTCAAGATAAACATGGAAGAGACATAATGGCTTTGAGGGTTTGTCAGTAACAGTTCCTAAAAATAATATAGGAGTCATAAACACAACCTACAAGCAGTCTTCTTCATCTGTCTGACAATTTGCCAACTCCCAAGGGATTTCTGGTATGTTCTGCCCCAAGCTGTTGATCATCAACCCAGTATAAATCAGATCAGCTCATTAGGAAAGGCCCATAGTCCAGGGAGAGCACCAAAATGTGGGATATGATCATTAATTTTGACAGAAATATGAAGCAGGGGAACAGAAATAGAGGTTGTTGGAATTTTTTGTCAGGAATAGTACGTTTGCTGAAAAAGACAGTTTTTAGAATAACAGAATAAATATGAATTCTGTTCAAATTGGGCAGATTTTTTTTTTAATCTAAAAAGGTATTTCATTTTTCATAATTTATTTCTCATATAGTGGTGGAAACAATTCGACTTTTTATTTTGAAATAGTATGTATTTTTAAAATGCAGCTTGGTTTTAATTTTAGAAGTATATTTTAAAAAGCTGAAAAATTAAGACAACTTTTAAGTTTTTTCAAAACTGATTTCTTGAGGGTTATTGTTGTTTAAAAGAGAAAAAGCAGGATTATTTAATTTTAAAGTAATTAATTTTGTTTGCAGATTGTTTTATTTCTCTCAGCTTCTTATGTTCACTTGACAAATTTACCTTTTACTAATGAATATCATGTTCTCTGCTGCTGAATTTTTTGCACATTTCCACCTTGATTGCACATTTCAGGAAGGTAATACGTGGAATACATGTGGACTAATTCAGATGACAATTCTGGTGCTTTTAGCAAATTTTTCCTGATTTATAATAGTTCGTAAAGGAAGAACAGTTATGTTTTGTTCTGATAGAATATGTTTTGCTTTGTTTTAATACTGTTCATTTAGGTAGAATTAACAGTTACTATCATGACTAAAGCTGGGAAGGAGACTGTAAATCACTTGAGCTGAATGTGTAGCCCTGAATCTCAAACTCAGGTTTCTAATAATAGGTTATGAATGATGCTTAGTATTTATAGAATTAAATGGAATTTAGGTGCCAAGCAACTATTCTCTTCTCATTCCTGGTGTAATAAACTTCTATTTATCTCTCATCAGAGTAGAGAGAAGAGCTGATAATATGTCACCTGTCCAATGAAAAGGTCTTGATAATGAACAATTTACTATTCTTGGAGATGTTTGTGAAAATTAAGTCTCACCAAGGATAAAACTGTGCAGCCACTCAAGTGAATCAGAAAATACTGTGTAAGTAGTTTGAAAATCTGGCTCAGAGCAAAGAGAACTTCATCTTTCTGGATGACAGTCTGTTTTCACATAGCTAAAGGCTGTCATTCATGTTTGTACTCAATATAATTCAGCTAAACAACACTAACATGGTGACAGAGAGAAGTACAAGACAGCACCTCCATCACTGGTAAGGTAAAACATTCTTAAGAATTCACAAAGCCACAGTATATATTTCCAGCAATTATTGTAAATTATTTTGGATGCCTTGTTTACTGAGCACTGTGTGCAAGGAAAGTAGTTAAGGGAAAAGTTAAGTTGCCCTTCATTTTTCAAGAAAATTAGGTCCTTGGGGGTGAGTCCTGTTCAAGTTTTGCTTAAATGGAACTCCAGTTAGATGCTGAAAATAGCCACATGCTTTTGGAAATGCTTGGTTTGAATAGGGGTGAGTCAGATGGAGAGCATCCCCATCTGGGCTGTTATCCAACAGGGCAGATCTCACCCCGTGCTGTGAGCTGCTGCTGTGTGCCTGCCCAGCAGTGGGGCACTGCAAGGCCCTGGTGCCCAAAGAGGCAGGGGGCTGGCATGGAGAAGGGCAGAAGCAGGGCCAAGTGTTTGGCCTTGCAGGTGATGCCATCAGCAGGGACTGAAAGCTGAGGGTCAGCTCAGAGCTCAGCTACTCCCAGTGGGTGCTGGAGGAGGTGACACTCCACCACTTCTAGCACAGTTTGTTCATGCACACATCAGAAACCACAGCCCAGCTGCTCTGTCTGGAGAAGACTTCAGGGAGACCTTATTCCAGAGGGCCAGTACCTAAAGAGAGCTACAAAAATGATGAAGAGAGGCTTTTCACAAGGACATGCAGTGATAGGACAAGGGAGAATGGCTTTAACATGAAGGAAGGTAGGTTTAGATTAGATGTTAGGAAGAAATTCTTTGCTATGAGAAGTTCTTTAATATTCTTTACTACTTTACTGAAACAGGTTGCCCAGAGAAACTGTAGATGCCCCATCTCTGGAAGTGTTCAAGGTCAAGCTGGATGGGGTTCTGAGCAACCTGGTCTCATGAAAGGTATCCCTCCCCATGGCAGAGGGGTTGGAACTATATGATCTTTAAGGTCTCTTCCAAACCAAACCATTCCATGATCATGATCCTGTCTACAAACACTGACACTGCTGCTTCCTGATCTGACCAGAGGTAGCAATGATGAGTGGAACAGAATTCCACAAGGACCCTGCTCCTGCCCTGGAAAGCAGACCAAACACCACTGCTACTCCACTCAACAGCATCTTAAAAGAGTCATCTGGCCTGGCCACAGTTATTCCTTTCTTTTCCATTACCTGTAACTTGAGTTTGAGCAACTTGCTCTGTTCTCCACAATCATCTGACCCCTCCCTGCTTTCACAGAACCAATGTTGTAACCAAGACAGTAACTCAGTCCGTTCTCACCATCTTCTGCATTGAAATGAATGATTAATTTTTTTCAATGTCAAATCCTCACTCATTTGAATATGACCACATTCAGATTTGGGAGTGCAGGAGTCCAGGATGGGAATGAACAGCATTTTATAAAACTGACAGCTCCTAGGCCATTTTCATGTCGTGTCAGCCATCTAAGGCAGTTAGTATAGGAATTGCTTAAAGAGATGGCTTTGCATCTCACTATGAAGTCCAAACTGCCCAATTCATAATTCCTAATCCAAATGCACCAACATTCACACACAGCAATTTACAGTCTCTTTCTAATGTCTGTAAAACATGTTGAGGTACTATAAATCTGAATTGCTTACAACCATTACTGTTCCTGTCAAAAAATAAAAAACCTTCAGCCAGATTTACTAATGTCATATGAAGCATCATAAATACTATCAAATTAGTGGCATTTCCTTACCATGCCTGAATCATAGCTGTTCAGAAATGCTTTAGCTTCATTCTTTTTAAATGTGTTCCCGTCCGGTCACAATACTAAAAAGATTCAGGTTTGATTAATTTTCCTTTTGTGGAAATTAAAACTCAAAACATGACCTTAGAGGGACTCTAAAATTGCTTTGTGGTTTAATCTTTAAATCAGCAATCTGGGGCTTTTTTAATCTTCTGAGGCAATATCTAGAATAAGGAGACTGTTGAAAATGTGAATAATATGAATGTCACTTCCATACTCCTTGGCTTGAAAAAGGAAAAGGGTTTGCTTTTTAACACACAGAAAAGTGTGTTAAAAAAACCACACAGAAAAGTGTGTCCCAAATATAATTGTTGCAAGAAGGGTGAAAAAGCTTCCTTGTAGTGTAAGTAAAGGAGAGCCTTATCTCATCTTCTGTCTCACAAGGCAACAAAACTGTTGTCTAGCCACTGAGCAGGTCTTCAGTCAAGGAAGAGCAGATGTTAGATTTGAAATTAAGAGAACTGTTTCATCCCAGATGAATATGTGGCATTGGATACAAGTGGAAGAGCCTGAGAGATCAGTAACAGCACCACTAAAATAGAAAAACATCTCATTTTCCCCCTCCTTTCTCTCTCTCACATGCACTGATACAAGCTCCAAACCATATCTCAGGCAGTTAAGAGCTTTGACAAAATTGAATGTAATTTGAATGCTGGGGTAGTTCCAATGAAAAATGAAGGTAGCTTAGAGTTAGGGGCTACAAGTTTGGTCTGAGGTAACCAGTGGGATTCTCAGTGGCACTTGAGAACATCAGATCTCTCTGCACTTCCAGGAATGACTCAGGTTTTCTCAGGATGTAATCCGAGACCAGTTGAAACAAGACCTGAACTGCTGAGATGCCCTGGCAGGAAATGTTCACCTATAGGATAAATCCTGGGCTCTCATATTGCTGTGAAGATAATTAGCCCTGGTTTTTTGGTGTTGTTTTTGTTTGTTTGTTTGTTTTGTTTTGTTTTTCTTCAACAACTCTACTGCAAAATATTCACAAGTTCTTGACAGAGGTGAGAGTCTAGACTTCTTTTGCAGGCTGGTACCCAGCCACTGTCTCCTCCTAAAGTCACATAGAGCCCTATAATCTCAACAGTTACCTGGTCTCTGCTAAAAGCTGTGAGCCAGCTACCTACCCATCTTTCAGGCTACAGAGAGAATTGTTGGGCAAAAACCACCATGAATCTGAATCTCACTGAGACAGCAAACCATATAGTCATGCAAGTAAGAATATCCAGTCAGGTCAGTACAGCATGAATAAAAAGCAAGACCTTTTGAATAAAAGGCCCTTTGACACAATGTGTGAGATGATATATTCTAGTCTGCTTAATTAAGAGGTTTTTGAACAATAAACAGAGGCATCCAAAAAAACATTCTGATGGTGCTGGAGAACTTCAGCTTTCTTTAGAAAAATTTTAGAGCAGTATAATCATCCATCAGGTGTTGAAATGTACTGGTTGTGGTTTGGCTCTCCCTCTTTTTTCCTGCCTTGGGAGCTAGAGAAACAACTGGAAGAATGACTGACTGACTCAACTTTCTTTCCAGCTAATTAGGAGGAGCTGACAAAGGGTCCAAAGGTAAGTGGTAATTTTTGAGAAAATGAAGAATAGCATTTGCTACTGTAGAGTAAAACTAGGAAGGGTCTTGTTTGCTTGGTATGCAAAAAGGTAAGTGGGATGTCTGGGGAACACAGTCCAATTCAAAGCAGGCAGGTGATCTGATAGGGGTTGTATCATCTAGAAATCTAGACCTAAAGTCTAGATGTAGATTTATCTAGAAATAAACTCCCCAAGTGAAAAAGATAGGTAGGAAGCAAAGCATAATGGTTGTGGTTGAATTAAGAGCCCTTAAAAGGTTTGAAAATAATGTTGTTTAAAAACTGTACAAATGACTAAGAATGAACATAAATGGATAACATATTGTAAGAAGAGGAAAAAAAACAACCACCAGAAAAATATACAAAGTTATTCTTAGTGAAGGAAAGAAAAATCTGTATAAATACTTCTGAAGCAAGAGAAAAGGAACAAAAACAACAAGGAAAACAGAAGTTCATTACCAGATGGTAAAGAAAATCCTGGCAAAAAGCTAGTGACACAGAGTAGGCTACAGTGTAGTTTGCCTTCTCTGAAAGGCTTCATTACAAAAGTGGCATATGACACAAAGTCAGAAGGAGGTTCAATAAAGACAGAGTGAAAAGCATTAAGGATTATTTAAGGAATAAACAGCTTAACAGTTCATCTACAATTCACTCTTCCGTGCTTACAGGAGTAGCTGGCTAAGTCACCTCATGATTTGTTGTTGTCTTTGGTACCACACAAGGGATGGGTGGTAGAGGGAACTGAGGAGAGAAAAACTTCTGATCATCTCTAAAAAGAAAGAGGGATCTCACAGAGAAATTCAGATGGCTCAGCCTCACTTGGACTGTTGGAATGAGACTTTAACACATGGTTGTTACATAAACCATTGTAATAATAATGTAGTAAAATACAGCCAGCATGGAATTTTCAAAACAAGTCAAATCAAATTATTTTAATTTGTTGTTGTGGGAGGGAGACAAAGAAGGTGCAGATAGTCTATTCAATTTGCATTGTGGATAACTTATAAATCTGAGGGTTTAGGGGTTTGACACTGTCTCCCTTTATATTCCTGTAAAACAGCATGGGAAAAATTTTCTAGATAAAATCATTGTATTTGCACAAGTGGTTGGGGCAAAACATATGTAGAGTATTTTACTGGGAGGTACTGCAGTCCATTTGTTTCTGTGTGTGGCATTTCAATTAATAAATGCTGGAATCAAGCATGTGCTGATGAAGTACTAGGATGGCCTCCCAGTGGGATGAAATGAAACTGTGCACAACCCCGTACATTGCAAAATTGACGTGAGCCAATGAAGTCACACTGGTGCAGAAAGGGTGGGTGAGTCCGTGTCGGCGTGTCATTAACAGCTGTGCTGCGTGTGAAGAAAGAAAAGGGGTAAATACTGTCCATGACTCGATGTTTATGAGGTCCCAACTGCATTACTGGGAAGCCTCAGTGGAGAAAAGGAAAGAGGTGTGTTTTTTGAGGGAAGGTTAACAGACCTGGGCCTGTTTTTCCAGGAAAAGGAGAAATGATGCAGAGCTGTAGCCGCCCGCCTTTCTTTGCCTAAGGCAGACTGTATCTATCCTTTTGTTTCTTAAAGGTTAAATTGATAAGGATATCACTGTTTTCCCAAGGGCTTTATTGCAGCTCTCCATTTTGTGTTTAATATTGCATTTTTCTCAGCCCCCTTATTTTTAGGTTAAACCTCATTTTTTCTCCTCTCTTGTAGGCTTTTTTAGAATCTCTGATCATTCCTTTGATTTTCCTTCTTTGAATTCTGTGCAACTTCCCTAAGTACGTTGCCCAACCCTGATTATCCTCCTTAATATATCCCTTTTAAGGATCTGCCAGTTCTCTTTAACACTTTCTCTGTGCATTGGCCTGCCATAAGCTCTAATTTGTCAATTCCGTGACTGGATTGAAGTACACTTTCTTGCACTCTACTGTTTTATCTTTTTATTGTTCTTTCTTTATGGTCTCAGTGTTGCAAAACCTGTCATTTCACTGGCTGTACTAAATATTCATTCTCCAATCATTATTCCTTCTTTATTAGAAAAAAGACCTCATAAAACCTCTAGGTATCTGCTATTTTAAATTTCCCTACTCAAAACAAATCAAAAAAACCAACCAAACAAAACAAACTAAGACAGCAAAAGCACCTGACCAAATAAAAAATTTCTCAGTGTATTCCAAGGATTGGATGGACAGACTTCTTTTTCCAAAAGCCCCCTAGTGAGTGACATTTTGATGACTTTTATAATATTAAGCCCTATTCTCTGGAGAACTTCGCCAGCTTCTCTCAAAGAGTTTGATCCACTTAGATTGCAGTTTGATGTCCTGTACAAGATTTCCCCTATGACAGCCAAAATATTTTCTTTCTTTCTTAATCGGTCATATATTTTCAGCAGTTTTAACCCACTAGATTTCTATTAGATACTTCCGAATACACAAAAATATTACCAGAACTGTGTCTCCTCAAATGAGTAAAGATTTGGCACAGGTGACACAGCTTTAGTTTGGATGAGTGACTAAAGTTAATGTCTCCATTTTTTCCTTAGTTTCTACTCTGTCAAAGAATTATTTTCTCTTATTAACCTTTGATTTTTTCATGTCAACACGTATCTACAGTTCTTCATATCAAAACAGCCTATTTCAAAACCCTTTCCAAGTTTTAGCAACAAGAGCTGACCTCCCTTTCTTTCTGCCTTTCATCCACATGACATACTTCAGTTTAACTGAGAAGTTTACAGGAAATCTGGGGGTTGAAGAAGCAGAAGTATCTGCCAACTTCTAGCATGAGGAGGACAGTGATCAATTATTCCATGTATTTAGGAGAGGAGAACAACAAATATTTCATAGAATCATAGAATCACAGAATGGTTTGGGTTGGAAGGGACCTTAAAAATCATTTTGTTCCAACCCCATTGCCATGGGCAGGGACACCTTCCACTAGACCTGGTGTCTCAAAGCCCCGTCCAGCCTGGCCTTGAACACTTCCAGAGATGGGGCATCCACAACTTCTTGGGTAACCTGTGCCTCACCACCCTCACAGTAAAGAATTTCTTCCTAATATACAATCAAAACCTCCCTACTTTGAGTTTAAAGGCATTCCTACTTGTCCTATCTCTACATGCCCCTGTGAAAAGTTCCTCTCCACCCTTCCTGTAAGCCCCCTATTTGGATCACTATTTTAGCAAGAGACACAATATTTATTAGGTTTTTGGGTTTTTTTTTTACTTTAAGACAGGTGAAATATAGGGATGGAATTTGTGGAATATACTTCACTAAGAGGTTTTTAAAAATGGGTTAGATAAATGTCTTTTGGCAGTCATCTATTTGAAAGATTTATATGGTGGTGACATATGAACACCGAGATACACAAAGGTCTTGGAGACCATTTCAGAGTGTTGTAAATATAAATATAATTAATGGTTCATGTCATGCCATCTCAAAAAATAAGTAGCCTGCCTAGAAACAAAGGCATTGTCTCTTCAACATAAAAATTAATGAAATAAAAAAGAACTCTTTAACATTCAAATGAGGTTTCACTGTTGTGATACAGAGATTTCAAAAAGGGTAGTAATGAAAATGTGAAATGTCAACACACCAAATAAAATGTTCCTTAGACTATTCACAAGATCCTGATTGAGTTTGAGCTCATTATATGAAAAGTACCTTCAGCAGAAGGCAGAAATCTGCACAGAAAAGCCAAGTAAAAGAACGTTCTGCTGTTATAAATAACTCTAGAAGGCAAGATCAGCATTGTACTTGAATACAATGTTCAAGCCTCTCAAAGTTTATGATGAAAGAAAAATGGCTGAAGAAAACATTTCTCTGGCTGATTTGGAATTTCAGTTTCAATATATTGGGAAAAGAAATTCTAAGACCTGAAAACAAAAATATGTTGAAAGACTGTTGTGGATATATGACAAAGTTAGAAATAAAGGTTATTCTCTGCTCTTGTACTTTCTCATTGGCACAGGTAGCAAATACAGATCAGTGTTTTGTGGCAGGTTTAGCAAATGAGACTCATGTTGCATGATGTCCTATTTTTCTTCACCCTTTGTGTAGTAAAAGTATAGAGATAACAAAGTATTTGGAACAAGCTGAAAAACTAACATGTATTGTAAAAAACAGTGTTTGGTTTGTTTTTTGGGTTTTTTTGTTGTTGTTTGATTTGTTGTTGTTGGTTTTTGTTTTGTTTTGTTTTTTTGGTTTGTTTGTTTTTGTTGGTTTTTTTTTCCCAGCTTCTGGACTCATAACCACTAAAGAAGTAGGACCCTGTGAGGTGTTTGAATTTTACTGAAAATAGGCCTGTTTTCTTTCACCATTTTTCCTCAAGCCCTTTGGTGCCAATTTCCACCATCAGATGGATTTTCAGACTAGTAATCACAAATCCTGGTTATAAAATCTGAATAGCAACCAGAAAAAATATGCTTTCAACCTTTTTCTTTTTAGTTACTTTTAACCATAATCGTTTTATTTTCTTGTCTACAAAACTAAGCAATTTTGCTAACAACTCTTTGGTATTTGGGTGTAGGAAATTATCATGAGCTGAATTATGGTCACTGGGCAGGGGTTCTGCTTTCAGCTGCTCTCCCAGCTCTACTGAAGGTTTGGAATTTGTCTCTGAAACATGATCCTTCTTGCCTCACATCTTTAGCCCTTTTGTTTTTAGCATTTTTTTGCTAATTTACTTTTCTATCTATTCTAATACAGTAATATAAAAGCACATAAAATATAAGCATACAAGTATATGAGCACATGGTATAGATCCATTTCAGATGTATACTAATGTTCAACAATATTCTGTTTATATGAGTTGGTTATAGAATATCAACATTGGTTTCGGCAGAATTAATCTTATTTTACTGCAATGTTTCAAAGGGCATGATTGAATTTGTCCTTCCATAAGAATGAATTCCACCATTAAGAAGCCACTTTTAATAGAATTCCTAGAGAGATTATGCTAAAAACATTGATTATGTATGCATGAAAAGGAAATATGACCACTTATCTAAGGATACTTTCGGAGAATGAATGAGAAAAATCCAATTTTTTCCCAAGAGCTGCAAAGTATTTTAAACTATTTTCACAAAATAATGGCCAAAACGCTGGCTTCTCAATGTAAATGTGTTTTTCTATCCAGCCTTTTGCTTTTTGGAGCCAACATTCAAATCATCTTGTTGATTACATGGAATAATGTGTTCACTAAATAGAATGTTAATGTTGTTTTCTGTGCTTGCTAGGAAGAAATTATTCCAGACACCTGTCTCATTTCCTCCAGACACATCTTCTGGAAAATGGTATGATTTGTGGAATTGTGCTCAGAGTGTAAAAGAAGCCTTTGGTTAAAAGGTGGTGTAACCCAGACTTGGCAAAGTAGATGAAGTGCTTTTATGTCATATCAGGTAAGGTTGTTTCAGTTTGTTCAGGGAGGTTTTGTTTGATAGGTTGGGGTTTTTTTTGTCTGTTTGCTTCATGTTGTTTTAAGAAATAAGAAAGCATGTCACGGCCTTTGTTTCTGAGAAGGTGAATATCAACATCAAAAGATAAAATGAGACAATCCTGACTTCCCTACATGACAGAGAGCTGCAAATGACCAAGAGTAGCTTAGACATTGGAAATTGCTAGACTTACAATGCATGGCTGAAATCTAGGAAATCCAAATTTGCGACTTTCCTCCAAATGGGTTAATACCCATATACGTGTGTATCACACTGAGCATGCATTTACCTTCTAATCCCTTAGCAAAAATGTTGACCTGCTGGAGAAATATATTCAAACTGGTATTACAGCTTCTGACAGGAAGATCACTTGAGCAGGTAATCTCTGTAGCTACATATCATGTTTGTTTGGGGAGAATATGGGAATGATAAAGCATGAAGACTTCTGATGGTTTTTGAGGCTCTCCAAAGCATGGTGAAATCCCACTTCAAGCACAGCTGGTGGCTTTGTGCATACCAAGGGGTCTAAGAGGGCTTCTGGTGAGAATACCTACCTCTTAAAGGGCTGTAAGAAGAGTTCAAGTGTCATTCTGAATAAAAAATAAAATAATGTGACAAAGAAAAGTCTCAGGATAAACATGTCATTTCTTTTGTGTTTACTGAATAATTCTGAGTAGATTGTGACCCTGAATGCATCTATTGCTTGAAATTTGACATATTTAAGCATATTTAAGCAAAAAACTGAAAATACTTGCATTTCTAAAGTTAGATTGAGATTTAGTTAAACAATTAGCTAGCTTAGAGTTCTCTTAGAATCACATGTAGATGAAATTAAATTAAATAAAACAGAGACTACAGCATTTTTCAGTTCATGGTATTTGCAGTAAACAGACCAGAAATATTTATTTCAAAATGCACTCTACTTTCATGTTCTGCCTCTCCTCCCCTTTGTCTCTGAATGGAAGACAACTGTGTAGATAGTGGAAATTTTCTTCTGGTTTTCCCCACTGCTGATATTTTATTTATGACATTTCATTTTTATATTGCATCTTATTTGAATTGAACAGGTCTACAGCAAGCTGTACACAGTAGGTTACTTGGAAATAAAGATTCCAATCTATTCCAAACCAATCTATCTGAGGAAAAACTTAATATTAACTGAAAGTACTTATTGCCTCTTTGCTAATATAGCACATCTCATCACAGCCACAGATAATTTGATCTGATGCAGTGTAATAGAAGATGAATATTTCAAGGGGGATCAAGAACATCTTCACAAACTGGATGCGAGTGTAGAATGTGATCCTTACAGCAAGCACTAGCAATTAATGTAAGTCCTCAGAATGTCACAGCAGATATTATTAGTCACATTAGGCAGTCTTGTTTTGGATAAAATGAAGTTTGTTTGATAAAAACCAAAAAGTTATTAAATTACACTTTGAAGGTTTTTCCAAACTAAAAGATACTACAAACACAAAAGACAAAAATAAATTCCTGAAAGATTAATGAAATAAACAGAAATCAAGGAAGACAAGATTATCAAAGAAAGAGACTGTTAGAAAGGAATTACAGCTAAGAAATCTCAATGCAACAGACTATAGGAAATGTGACATGCAGTAATGGACTATGGTGGTTAGACAGACTGGTTTTCAAGCTAAAAAAGCACATGGTTCTGTGGATCCTTTTGATATCAGAGACAAGGCTGCTAGTCAGATGACAGGTGTCCAAGGACAGCCCTAGAAGAAACCTCAGGGTGTCTCAAAGTCTCAGGACTATTTTGCTCAAACAGCTGAAATTTACATAGGAAATAAAAAATGCAAAATACATCCTCTTTATGTAGCACTTCCCAGGCTACAGTTTGATTCCAGCCTGCTGTGGAGTGTAGTACTGGCCATCAATGGTTTCAGAAATGGCACAAGAAAAGACAAGTGGAGAAGAGGAATGGGCATAGAGGGCTTCCAGAGCAAACCGGACAAGATTAGTTAAACTGCACAGAATATTCAGTATTACATAGTCACAGAAATAGATGTTGTCCTAAACCTATGCTTGCAGTCACATGCAACTGATAGGAGCTTATTTTGTGTGAAAGGTACTATTTAATACACATTTGAGGTTTAAAATCTAAATGGAAATAAAGATGGAGGCACAAAGTTCCTGGAAGCTGAAACTCCATTCTTATACAAAAGAGTGGCATACAAAACCCACCCACAAACCCACTCAAACCAGCAGATTCTCTTTATCATCATTCCCTTCTCATTAAGAAATTATTATGTTATTTGAGCCTCTGAAATTATTAAGCTGATATTGAATACGTCATGAAAGTTTACTTTGAAAGCAGCCTCAGTCAGACATCCTTACTCCCTCTTAGTCCAACACCTACTGTGTCCCAGTTTGATACAGTCCTACACGTGGCCAGAGTGTAATGAACCCCCTGAAGATGTATCAAGTGTGAGTAATGGTAGTAACTCACAAACCTCAAATATGTTAGTTGAGATGTAACATTTTCTGTAGGACTGAAGAAATATAGCCAAAATAACAGTGAAAGGGAAAAAAACCCCAAACCTGCATTCAGGTATTTCTCTATAGATTCTGGTCTTGATTTTATTTCCTTGAAGATGTGGAAGTACACTTATGCATTTTTATGAAATAGGTTATTAATTAATATATTTCACAGCAGAAAACAAAACAAAAAAATAGCACAAAACCCCGCAAACCATCAGTCACTCTGGGGTAAAATTTCAATTAACTGATTCTTGTTTAAATAGTATCTGTTTAATCTCTGTTTTTCTGTAACTATTTAAATGTGTGGCAAAGAAAGAAGAAAGGCAAACAAACAAACCCCAACCCACAACAACTCCATCAAACCCAGCAAATGTGGAGACAAAGGAAGAACTAAAGTGCAGATGATGAAATCAATGTGTAGATATCCATGGGTATGCATAAGATTCTGTTTATTACAGACTGGACCTACAGTCTGTCATTTTCACCCATCGTAACATCCACCAGGAATCATAACAAGGAGGTTATTAAATCCTGAGCTAGTATCTCAAGTGATGATACAAAAGCACCACTGATATCATTAAAAAAAAAACAAACATCAAATAAGGAGGTTATAGAGTTCTGTTCTAGCAAATGTTGGATAAACTATTTACCCTGTCTAATATTCATCATTTATATTGATTTTTCCCTATTATTATTATTGCATTTGCAGTTTAGAAACAAATCCCAGCAATTATTTACTATATTGCATTAAAAAAGGGATTAATCTCATTCTATTTACTGTATCTCTAGTGCTGATATCTTTGTCATAGCTGTTTAGGCTTCTCTTCCAGTAGACACAGACTGGATATATGGAATTAATGTTGTTTCAGGTGTGTAGCATCACGTGAAACTTCAGTGAGTATTGCATGTTTCATGATAAGGAACTTGTGTTCTCATCTTCCCTATTTAATTTGACAAGCTGTCTGCATTAACATATGTACAGGGGTTTGGAGTAAAATACTTTAAAAAATTTTCTGTTGAGCTATTAAATGTCACCTTTTCATGTTTGGCTGTGAGTCTGAAGCATAACTTTTGCAATGCCTTTGGAGGCATGCTACATGAAGCTGTTACTTGTTTCCCCTTCCTACATGGTACATCGACCGACAGCTGCTTTCAGTCCTTCAAACCATGTTTTACAGAAACAAAATTTCTGGATTAAAACAATTTTTCATAATGTCAGGGTTTCAAAAGTGACCTTCTCTGTCCAGGAAAAGGGTAACAGACTTCTCTTGTGTTGGCCTTCAAAGCTAAACAAGAAATGTAGAAGAAAAAAGAAAAAAGCAGTAAGTTTTCCTTTGGATTTTTCCTCTTAAATCTAAATATCAAAGAATAAGAGAGAACTTTTTTTTCCCTTGTAAATGTAGCATACCAACTAAATAAGTAAATAGTAATATACCAACTAAAAAAAAAAGTCTTTGTCTTATTAGGAGAGACCTGTACACATTCAGTAAATCATGAGCTGGGGAAACATGTTGGTTCCTTAAGTTGTAGTTGCCTGAGGTTGGTGAGGATGAAATTTCTCTTTTCACCACTGCTAGTTCTGCAGTCTGTTCAGAAGGATTTTTTTCCATTTTACAGCAGAATATTATCACTGATGTTGCCAAGAAAAACAATAGGCAAAGCAAGTAGGTAAAACTTTCTCTGTCTGTGATTCAGCTTTTAGCATCTTCTTCTAAAAGCGCTGTGAATAAAATAATCTGAGTTTGAAAAGTGAGTTAGTCATGTGTGGATACAAGAAGTTTTTTCAGAAACTTTGTGAACAAACTGTTTTTATCTAATTGATTATGGTAGTTCTTTTTGTATTTTGGAGACAACAATGGCTTTTCCTTTCACTGAAAAAAAATCTTTGCTAAAGACGTCTAAATATTTCTAGATATAAGCTTGTTATGCTCCAATCCTATTAAATATTGATTGTTCCTAACAATTGATCAATCTACTGAGTTTTAATTGTGTCATCCTCTTGGTTTTGCAACAGGTTTCATTTGTCAGGTCACAGCATGGCAAAATTCAGATAATACAGATTTTTTTTCTGAGTGTACAACACAGAATATTTATTTTAAATGCATTTTATTTTTTCTTATATTCTCTGGGGATTTTGGTAATAGAATATTTTTTTTCCCAGAAACTTAAAGAAGTAGAGTTTTATCTTAAAGTCAACTAACACAAATCTGTTTTCTTTTTCCTACAAGTTCATAAACTTACAAAGAAAAAGAAATATTGGACATACAATAGGATAACTTTAATTCTTCTCAAGAGGGATCTGGAATGAATAAATTAAAAGATGTTTTTATGAACAAGATGTTTGATTCTTTAACTTCAATTGAGATTTTTCTTTAAAGTGAAGTAAATTTCAATATTTTGTATATGTCCTTTCCTTGTTCTTCCTTATAACCAGTAGGGACTCTTCTCAGCACTCCAATTTACCCTTCTAATGTTAAATGACATTTCTCCTTACTCAGAAAATGTTACTTTATAGAAGACAACATGCTATGCGAGAGTACAGCTAGCAAGGCTGTATTCTTCAGGTATCCATAATTTAAATTTTGATATAGGACACACAGACAGCTGAGCAGCATTAAAAAAGCTTCAGTGCTGTGGTTTAACAGCACTCCTGTAATGAGTACCAGCCATAGAATCCAAACTGTGAGAACTTCAAAATACAGAATCAATATTCAGTGATGTTTTAGAGTGAAATCAAAAAGACTGGAGTTTTACTAAGCAATAAATAGCTCCACAAATACATAACAAGGTGTTTGAACTATGTGCAAGGAAAAGTGAATATAAGGAACGGTTGCTACTACATGAATGGAAATGTCAAAATGAAGCAACAGAAAATATATAACTTAAATGAAGGAGATTTGCTTAAGGCAGAGAGCTGACAGCGTCTATGCTATGGTTACATAGTATCTAAGGAAAAAAAAAATCCTAAAAATGGCAAAAAGTAGCAAAGCAGGCCAGAAACACAATTCACAAATCAGGGTTTTGTGTATACTCAAAGCCATAAAATCTTACTTTATTAAAACAAGTGCTTTTCAACAGTCTTGAATTTGGCACTACTAGAGCTCTAAGAAAATAGTTACTTGTCTGGCCCAGTTGTCATAGAAACAATTATTTACTTCCATCTGGATAATCTCTATCACTAAAGATCTGAAGCCGATTGAAAAATTGAGTGAACTTCTGTGATTTTGGTTTTTTTTTTTAAAAAAAAGGAAGACAACACCCCTAGATCTTTCTATACTTGGATTAATGGGGCAATTTTTGGGGTTAGAATGATTGGGGTTGGAATGGACCTCTAGAGATCATCTAGCTCAGCCCCCCGATCAAGCAGCTTGCACAGGATCACATCATGGACAGTTTGGGGTGTCTTCAGAGAAGGAGACTCCACAGCCTCTCAGGGCAGCCTGTTTCAATGCTCTGCCACCCTTGGAGTAAAAATGTTTTTCCTCTCCTCATTGGGTCCTCCACCACCTGTGACAAAATGTTATTTCTGATGGTCTGCAGGAGCCTCCTGGACTGTGTGTGCTCTGCAGATATCAGCTGATTGGAATCAGAAGTTGGAACCATGAGTCCAGGGCCTGTGATCTTGGCCACTCCCAGCTGTTTGTAAGAAGGCCTCCTCCACTTCCTTTTCCTGATCAGGTGACCTGTAATGAACACCTAGTTTCACCCATGATAGCCCCTGCCCCTTAATCCTTATCCATAAACTCTCAACTAATTATCCATCTTACTCTAGACTTCAATATACTCCAGTTTCTCTCTCACATAGAGAGAAAATCAACCACCTCACAGAATCACAGAATCATGGAATATTCTGAGTTGAAAGGGACTCAGAAGGGTAACTGCCGTGTCTCTGTAATTGCAATGAGATCATGATTGTGGTACTGCACACAGATCTCCAATTCTTGCTGTTCATCCCCCATGCTGCATGAGTTGGTATAAAAGTATTTCAGAGAGGTAATAAAGCATGAAGGCCTGCCAGGCGGGGTGCAAGAGGATCCACCATAGCTATACACACATTTGAGGTACTTGGCATTCTAATTCTCCTGTGGGGAGGCAGCTAAGGAATTTTGTTGCTTCTGTGGTTGGCTTGGCTCATTCCCAGCTGGACACAATGGTGTGGACATTGTCACTTTGGACACTGGCCCCTGGTCCTTCACTATAAAGCTCACCTCACAAAACTAGCCTGCCTGCTGCCAAAGATTCCCTTGTCTCTTCCAGGTAGATGGATCTCATTCCTCCCTAAAAGGCTATAGTCATCAAAGAATGTCCCCTTGTCATCAAAGTCAAAATCCTCATGAAAGCATTCATGAAGTCAGGTGTTGACTTCCATTATACATCTCTTTCTGGCTGCATCCTTTCCTTTAACTGGTAAAATGGAAGAAAAGGTAATTTGGGCACCATTTTTCAGTTGAATCTCCAGGGCTTTATAATCTTCCTTGATTCTGCCTCGGTTTTGGCTTATGATGTCATTCATGCCCACATGAAAGAGTAGCAGGGGATAGAAGTCTGCATTCTTGACAAGCTGTGGCATCATCTGGGCAACATCAGAGACCTTAGGTCCTGGAATAACCCACATGACTCCCAGCAGGTGGGTACCTTGGCTTTAACCCAAGACTGAAAAAAAAATAATATCTGACTGGCTCTTTACTTTTGGAATATCTTTTCAGGTGCAGATTATGCTATTATGAATCAACTTTAGTATTACTTTTACTTAATGACAAGCCCTAACGTAACAGTGAGGTTATTCCTGTTTTAATTAACTTAGCACTGTATGATTATCAGAGATGACCTGCATCCAGAGAGCCCATGGATGCATTTGGTTAAGATATGTCCCATTTTCTTACAAACAACAAAAACTACATAAGCTGGGAAAATTTATAGCTAGGTCCTGAAGGAATAGTCTTCATTCAATAGGTGTCGCAGAATGATAGAATCACAGACTGGATCAGGCTGGAAGGATACAGAGTGGGTTGCCTGGTACAACTTCTCTACTCAAGCAGTGTCATTCCAGAGCACATGGCACAGGATCATGTCCAGACAATTCTTGGATACCTCCAGTGAGGAGACTCCGCACCCTCTCTGGACAATCTGTGCCAGTGCTTGATCGCTGCACAGCAAAAAAGTTCTTCCTCATTTTCAAGTAGAACTTCCTGGGCATAATTTTCTGCCCATTGTCTCTTGTCCTTCTGCTGGGCACAACTGAGCAGAGCCTGGTCCATCCTCTGACACCTCCCTACAAATTCTGACAGACATTGATGAGGTCCACTCTCAGTTTTCCCTTTTCGAAACTGAACATGTGCAGCTTTCTCAGCCTTTCCTCCTGAAAAGAAAATCTTAATCATCTTTTTTTTTTTTCCTCCACTGGACTCACTCCAGGAGTATCTGCCTTGTACTGAGGAGCCCAGAACTGGAGACATCACTCCAGGTGAGGCCTTGCCAGGGCTGAGCAGAGGGGCAGGATCACCTCTCTGACCTG
This sequence comes from Trochalopteron elliotii, assembly GCA_024734555.1. Classification (NCBI taxonomy): domain Eukaryota; kingdom Metazoa; phylum Chordata; class Aves; order Passeriformes; family Leiothrichidae; genus Trochalopteron; species Trochalopteron elliotii. The sequence continues at coordinate 8,567,854 of JANPWX010000019.1, forward strand.
CTGGCGATGCTTTTCCTGATGTACCCCTTGGATGCCCTTGGCAAAGAAACAAAGTTTACTTTCATATTCTCGAACTAAAGCAAGAAACTTCATGCATAAGAAAATTCCCACATCTAGCTGTCCATCTCCAGCAGCAACATTGCAAGGCACCAATGTGTGAGTTGTAACACATCCCACTTGCACAGGGACATTTATTTAGTGATGCAATGAACACAATCTGGAACTCACTGACTCATCTCATTAAAACCTGTGTTGTCACTTTTGCAAGCTGACTAGTCAGAGTAGACCTCCAGTTCAAAGAAGCAGCATTTTAAATCCTAAAGTGAAACAAATTACCCTTAAAACAATGTAAGATATTTCAAGGGTGTCTGCTATGGGCTGACAGGGGATTAAGGAAAAGTGAATGTTATGTTTGTCATTAGAGAGATATTGCAAGAGTCACTTATAGACTGAGCACTCTTATCAAGAAATAATTTGATTCAGGGAAATGTTCCTATTAATTTCTATTGTAAATCAGCCATTTGGATCAATAATTGTCTAATTCAGCTCTACTCCAGCAATACAGCTGCTTAATCCTCTGTGCTAGTGGGTAAATATGGATTGGACTAGACAAAACATAAGAAAAACAATTTTAGTTTATTTATAAAACAAACAAACAAAGCAAAAAGCTGGTAACTGAACAGAATAACAAAAAGAGTTTGTTCTTTAATTATTTCCTAAGCAAATGAAGAGTTATCTGAAGAGTCCAGGCCCTTGCAGCACACAGACTTGGAGGGACTTCTACCACTCTGCTGAGTTGGATCTGCAAGACAAATTCAGGTACTCTTGAGACTCTGTAATGTCTTTGCTATTGGCTGTGCTCTCTAAAATGCTTTGCAGGAGAACATTAAACAATCCAGGTGTTTTAATCACATAGGCTTGAGATTTTGCAAGTGAATGCAAAATAGACAAAAATAAGAAATAATAATTGTATAAAAAAATAAGAAATGAGTAGGAGATTTTACACTATAGTGATAGTAACATCGTGTACTCAAACATATACTTATGTGATCACTGAACTCCAGAAAGAACTATTATTTAATTCAACCACTCTGAGTTTATGGAAAACATAATTATGAAAAGCTGTTAGATAATAGGTCAACATGCTGTGGCAGTGTGTTCTTGCAGCCCAGGAAGCCAACTGTGTCCAGCAGTTGAGGAATATGTAATATATATTCTTCCCCTATATTTTGCTTTTATGAGACACCACCTGGAGTCCTGCATTCTACTCTAGGACTCACAACATAAAAAGAACATGGGCATGTTGGAGTGTGTCCAGAGGGTTACAAAGATGATCAGGGGTCTGGAGCCCTTCTCCTAAGGAAACAGGCCGAGGGACAAGACATTAAGATGGCACAGATTCAGATTCTAAATAGTTTCATACTGTAAGAAAACTTGTGGTATCGTGTCTGTCTGTTGGTGGGATAGCACTGAAAAATGCTTTACCAAACTTGCCTTTGTTCAAACATCACAGTCCATCAAGCCCACCTAGAAAAACACTGTCATTATATATGTGATTATGGTCATACTGGCTTTTGCTATGTTAAAACTAAATGTGCTCAAGGATATATATAATATATATATATATATATATATATATATATATATATATAAGATATATATATAGATAGATATATATATAAGATATATAGATAGATAGATAGATATATACACCAGAATTCACTGCATATCCTGAGCAATAAAGCAAAGGTTTGTTTTGAATGGTTGAGCAGCTGCAGATTGGATGTAGATGGTGTAGGCTAGAGTTTAAATGAAAATACAACAATATTCTGAATACTTCAGAAACTAGATAGGGACACTGGGATACCTTACTATCTAAATGTTTATAAACTCAGTGTAAAAAATTGGCTTTGCCTACTTATTTCCTAGATTCAGTTTTCAGATTCACTAGACATTACTGGTATTAAAAGCATGAGAAAAGCCATACTGAATTGTAGTAGGATTGCTCTGCTCTCATATCTCGTGTAAAACTGCACAAGTTTGGGGAAGTTTATGAGAAACTTGCAGCAGCTGAATGTATGGCATAATAACCCAATGATCAGATTACCATTCAAAGATTAACTCAGGGCTGGAAGCAAGAGATTTACTTCCCTTTAAGTCTGTGCTGTAGTTGTAATGAATGATGGGTTTTGTAGACAAAATTGTCACCAGTCCTTTTCTAAATCCTCCAGCCTAAAACTGCCTCCTGCAGCAAAGGATTCTATCAGATAATTACAGTATGAAATGGAATGTGTTCTCTCTTTGCAGTTTTCAGTTCATCACATTTCAACTTCATTTAACACCCTCACATATGTTTGCTATGAAAAAAGGGAAAAAGAATTCTTTGTCGGACCTTTTCCAGATTATACAGTATGTGTACATTTTGTCTTATGACTTAATTTACTTATTTTCATTCAATGGTAAACAACCCTGTGGTTTTCACTTCTTCTTTAGTTTGATATTTATTCCAGGTTATTTGACCTTGGTCAGCACTTCTCAGGTTCTCTAGGTGTGCTACAATATCCTCCTTAAGACGAGATGAAGAACAACATACTCCATTCAAACTGAGGTCACTTATTACATAGCAAAATAATGATATTTTCATTCTTTGCTTTCATTTGAATCTTTCGTTTTATTTGGGTTTTTTTCCTGAATGTGAAATTGAAAGTAAAACAAGGATCTCTAACAAATTTTTGTGTGAATTTAGTATATAACTAGCTGAATTTTATTACTGTATTATGCACTACTTTACATTTAGCAACAGTTGGTTATATCCAGCACTTTCTTGATTGCTAAAACAGCTTATTTGAATTTTTGCTTTTTCTTTCAATCATCTCTAGGTTTGACTAACCTGTCTATTTTTTGTCACCTATGAATCATTCTGTGTTCTTACTAAATAATTCTAAATGAAAGGTTTTCATAATATTTAATGTAAAGTGCAAGTACTAAATGCTACATTTGATTAGATAATCACTACATTAAAGTTTGATTCATCCCTTGTATAATTTCAGTGACAGAGTTAGGATTTCACCTAGGAAGCTTCCAGCCCAGCTGCAATGTAACGTGTGTTTGTGCAGAAAAAATATTAGTAATTGACTTGGATCCTGATTCAGGATGCCATTTGATGTAAAATCAGAGTTAATAGTAACTGACTCAGATCCCAATGAAAGGTTCCATTTGAAGTTAATGGCTTCTGAATATTGTCAAATATTATGTTGAACAAACACAAAAGGATTCAGAACTGCTTTAAGTTGCTCATCCCATGTATTCCTTCCCTGTCCCTCCCTAACCCAGACTGCCATGTTCTTAAACATGAACAAATGGTGCTACTGGGACAGAGAGTTACAACTACATATGTCAGAAACAAATGACAACCAACGATTTTTCCTACACTTTGCAGATTGCAGACAAAAGTAATGGAAGAATTTTAATAAATATGTGAAAGCAAAAGAACAGAACTCCAGATTTCTACTGAAATCATTGACAGGATTACTTCAACAGGTTTTACACTGTGTAAAAACTGTTCAAGTGCCTGTGTGTTAATTTTTTTGTACTGGTGTATAGTTCCTTAAAGAGATGGCACAAGTGTAGTGAAATTAATGTCTTATAAAAGATGAGATTTTAATCTTGGGATTGGAAAGCACTTGGAGATTATTTATTGCAAATCAGCATCATAAAACTGCATCACTTCACATGGTAATCACATCATTCAATGTAATTATGAGCAACAAGTGAATGCTTTCTAATGTGCTTAGGATGCAAATTGGAGGCCTTTATTATTCAGGTAGAACAGCTTTATTAATAAAGACTTTATGTTAAATAACTTTCAGCCTCCAAAGTGATCATATGTCAGAATTGAGACACTCAGACTTGCTCAGAAGAGACTTTTGCTGACCATGAAGATTTTTTTTAATCACATGGCAATTAATTAATTGTATCTTAGAGGATTTGAAGACTCCACGTCTGGAAATTACAATCAGGTACAAAATCCTCTTTACATGGCAGTTGTAATAAAGAGGATAGTCCTGAACTTAGCCCAAAGCCAGCACATATCCTCAGTTTATCAAAACTTCTGTCTGCCAGGTTTCAATACAGACAGAAGAATGCAACTGAGGCATGTGTGCTTTGCAAAGAACATTTTTTTTTCAGGCTGCATCCCCCAACTTTTCTACTGTTTTTATTATTTCTCTTGTTCAAACAATGACAGTTTCTCTCCTACCTGCAGACTGGTCCCAGCTCTTTATTTGAAAATCCCCAAAGTAGTAGCTCTCCTGCCTCTGTGACTTTATCAGGGAGCAGATCCAGCTGGTTCTTGGCACATCCCTGCCTCCTCCAGTCTGTGGTTTCTCAAGTGTCCTGTTTACACCAAGGCCAAAAGCACAAGGACAGAATAGGAGCTACCTCTCCTGGAAATCCTCCTCCAGTCCAAGTGCTACTTCTAGAACTGTTCTGATTCTAGACAGAATAGGAACAACAAAGGCAGAGAACAAGGCCTCTTCTATCAGCTGAGGATCCAAGTACCTTGTCATGGTCAAGGTGACAGAACTTCAGCTGCATGATCTTTTTAAAAAGAATTATAAATCCTTGTAGACCCCTGAAGAGGCGCCACTGGTTTATGCAACTAACCTCTCTACAATATACCAAATACCCAACACCAAATGCTCCTAACTCAATCAAGCAGATCACTGCCCTTTCTCTCAATCAATACCCTGTTCAAAGATAAACTGCTGCATTCTTATGCTTCTAGACTCTAAACCTCAGTGTCTGAACAAACAAACAAGGGGAAAAGCAGTTTAATCAGTGGTGTGTACAATGTATAGGTTGTGGGGAGCAGGCTGGTTTTCTTTTGGCAATGAGTGCTAATAACATTTAAATCTAGATTACCTTTATATTACGAATTACTAAATAAATAAGGTTTAGTCTGAGGGAAGCTGCAATAAGAATCATCATAATAAATTTTTATCTCTAACAGTAGGCATCTAAACCAACACAGGCACCCTTGACAGAAGCAGAGATCTATTTGTCTAGTCCTGAAGGAGGATTTGTTAATTTTATTTATATCCCCTGCTAATCTATTAACTACAGGGAGATCCCAGAATCTTAAATTGGGTGAGGAAATCCCATATTGGTATTCTGTGCTTCTATCAGAATACACGCACTTTAGAATTTCTGGGCATCTTACAGAGAAGATCTAAAATACTAATAAAATTATATATATATCACTTGGAATAGCTGCAGCTTCTGTATAAAGCTTTTAATGTATTATTGCAAGAAAATTCAGCTACATTGGAAAAGATGGCGATCTAAATGTTAGATCTCTTAGGAACTTAAATGAAGGTGATAGAGGGTCATGTTGAAGTATCATGTTGAAGTATAAAGAGAGTCTGAACACAGAATCAACACCACCACTGAGTACCTTAACAACAACTCCATTTATAATTTAGTAAATAAAAGAGAGTAGGTAATTCTGAGAAGGTCAAAATGAGAGACATTGTCAACAGGGTAAGTTAACAATTTCATTAAATTACATGATCTAAAGTAATAGTGTAATAGAAATTGGATCAAGTTCAATAGTAACAAATGCAAGATGTGTTAATTGAGGACTGTTAAATATCCAGCTATGAGCTAAACAAGGTTAGATGAAAATTACCAAGGAGAAAAAAAATCAAATGTATTTTATAGCAGCAGACTCAACACGATAATGTTTGACATTTCTTCTAGTATGTTATCTGAAATATCTGTTTCATTACATGTCACACATTTAAGAGCATAAAATACCACGAAATGAAGAAACCCATCAACTTTTTTTCATTAGAGAGTGTTAGAGAGCAGATGTACTAAACATTCAGATCACACTGAGCTGGGTCTATCAAGTCAAGCAAAAGGGCAAGGAAAGGACATATTTTAGCTGGAGCTTTATAAAGACTAATGGCTTCCAGTAAAATTCCCCGAAGTTGTTTTCTGCAGTATATTTCAAATACATTCAGAGGTGGGTCTGACCTCTACAGGCTGATGATGCTTCCACTTGGCAGCTGATTGGCTCATCATTCTCAGTCTCTCGAGCACAAGGGGAAGACTTTACTGTTGCAGAGAAAGGTTTTTAATCAAGATGTGCCATCATCCATCTTAATCTTTAATATGCTGGATCTGTCTTGACTTATGAAGAACCTTAATGACCAGAAAAAAAAAAAAAAAAAAAAAAAGGCTTCATCAGAATAGAATAGAGGACACTTTGTTTTTCATAAGGTTGTCTATCAAAAGAAATTCACCTTCATTTATGATCAGAAATGTTAAAAAAATCAGTGATTTATTTGCTAGTACCAGCTTTCAAACACATACCAGAAAGGCTTTATGGTTCTCTTCCAGTAACAGTCATCACACTGATTGCCAGGGTTGCTTTAAGTAATGCAGCTCTTGGCCATACAGGCCTTTTTACTCCCCTTATTATGGGAAGGAGTGAGGAGGGATGGAGGGAGAGAGGCAGCAGTGGTGAAACTCCCTGGAGTCTGAGCCCGGACGTTCAGACCCCTTTGAGCTTCCTTGGGACTCAGCCCTGTGGAGACTTCAGTGGAGAGAGAGACAGCTTTGTTGTCCAAAAAGTAACTTAATAATACAAAATAACAAACAATAAAGCGTCCACTGTATTGGAGGGAATTGGATCAAGGCAGTAACAAAGGGCAAAAGATAAAATGCCAGAGGCAGGGTTTGGGGTCAGACAGGGGTACTTACACACCCCAGTGTAGGTGGGGAGTTAAGGTGGGGTCTGAGGGAAGGGTCCACTGGGGGACAACGATTAAGAATATTTAAATTCTTGCACCAAAAACAAACCTGTGATAACACAGAGAACTGAGAGCTTTCTAGTAGCAATTTGCATTTGCATGGCACTGAAAACGGGGCATTTTCCCAAGGCATTTTCCCAAGGCATTTTTCCAGGGTTCTCTTCTTCCCTGGGGAAACTGCCCTCTACACAGTAGTATTCTAAAAATAATCAGAGTTGTCAGACTGATACAGATGGTCAACAAAAGAATAGGGATTTCCACCAGTAAGATCTTAGTTCTGCTTGAGAAAAGTGACAAAATTTGTCAATTCAGAATCCATTTTCAAATATTGTCATATTTTGCATAAGTCTGCTCAGACTGGATGAACAAGTTCCCCTGGGCATTTTTAAACATCCAACACACCAATACTCTTAGGATCCTATGACACACACAGGAGACCCTTTCCCTCCTTCTAAAAATATTCATCATTAACTTAAAACAAAATTTGCAGCCTTCTGGGGGTGTGGGATTTGTCTGAACTTGTGGAATGTCAGAGTGGCTGAAGCCTTCTGTATCTACAGCTCCCACCAGCAGCTCAGTGTGAGCACAGCAAGGGAGGCATTTTTGAATCTGTCCATGAAGCCATGTGCCACCCCTGGAGGCTGTTGAAGACAGAAATGCTTTAACAGTTTCTTTATGGAGTAGTGAAAATAAACCTATAAACAACTTCCTTCTGAGTATGCCTCTGCAGAATTCATGTCTTATGGTATAAAAGATACTTTTTGCATTGTGTTTAGGAGCTGGTTTCCTAAATACATCACAGTAAAATAAATACATTATTTCAGAAGCAATCAGCCTTTTATAGCTGTGTTATCTAGACAGAAGCAGCTACAAGCTATGGCAAAGAACTGAAAGGCGAATCTCTCTCAGTCTATTCCAGTTGTTTTCAATCTGCAATCTACATTTCCCTGGAAGTTTGCTGACTGCTTTTGAGAAGTCCACAAAAGATGGAAAAGAAAGCCCTAATTTCAGGCAGTCTATATGGGCACAGAGTCTCCACAGAAGGAAGTTCCTCAGCCTCTCTGGTCAGCACTGTTTCAGTGTCCAAACACTCCTTTTATGAAGATTCCTTTTTTTCCTTATCAAGAATGAAAATGCAATTTCTTTGCCTTACCTCTTGTGCTTATCACTGTGCACCTGGAAGAATATGGCTCCCCTCCAGTGTAACAACTCAACAGGCAGCTGTAGAAGGAAATTCCTTTCAGTCTCAGTTTATTAATAAACACAAATTAAATTTATTCTAAGAGATATCAAATCCATGAATGAAGTTTAATGAGGTGCTCACTATTATTCATGTATTATGTCCTTAGTCACAGCACTGATGTGCACACTGTACCCACAAAGTCAATCCTACTGCATTATTGGTACCTGCTGCCCCAGATTCATGGAGTGTGACGCTTCAGCTCTGGTATATTTTGTGAAAGTATTCTGCCACCTAAAGGAGATATTTCAGACAATACCTCCTCAAGATAGTTGGTTTGCTATGATGAATTGAGACTACATGTAGTTCTCCCAATTTTAATTTTATTATTTAAAGATTCAGTTTTCACACTCTAAAACTATTTCTCCCCCAAACATCTAATCCTTTACCAAAATTATTTTATTTCAGTAGGCTTCATGGCCTCAGCCTCTCAGTACCTCATTTCCTCATTTTTAAAATGTAAATACCCTAGAATTAAAACAGTATTTGAGATTTTTGTCAATGACTTCTATGTCTTCAGAAATTACTGATTTTTTTCAAGGCCTTGGGCTCCTACTAAAAATTAATTCCTTTCAAAACATTTAAAACAAAATCTCCATGTCTTTTGGCATTATAAAGGACTACAGCTTTATCCCTAATTAAAAAAAATGTAGAATTTCTGAGACATTGGCTGAAGGAAAGAGAAAAGGCCAACTTAAAAATACTCTGGACTGTGAGCCCAAAGATGAAGGTAGATGTAGAGATGTACAAATATAGAAAACTCTTCAGTTCCTTGACATATGGAGTAGTTCATTAAACCAGCTAATTGATAACAGATCTATTATTCATGCTTCCCCTAATGAGCCAAATATGCTTTACATTAGTTCTATTGCCAGAGTTCCTTATTCTCAGCTGAAAGCAGTGACATCCAAACCAATGTTAGATAGAAATATTCTCAAAGCCTGAAATTCAGACACAGTCCTAAAGTAAATGAGATTTTACTCACCAGGTGAATCCAAACTGTGTTAAGTGAAAAGATTTGGGACCAGGAAGATAAAGGGTGATAATTCAAATAGAACAATGTATTTATATTTTCTGACATTTTTCCATCTTCTGCAACAATTATACAAAAAAAAAATCCAATTATTTTTCCATATCTTCAAATTAGTTGAACTCAACAGTAGTTCTTACTGGAATCCAAAGAAAAAATAAATATATGTTTGGGTACACTATGTTACTATCATCATGGTCCAATATTTATCAATATAATTCTCACATCTTATAATTTTTCTCAAAATTGTATACATTTACAAAATCTCAAGCCTACATGATTAAAACATTATCTACATTCATTCAATATGTAACATAAATTATAGTTCAGAAGAGAAATTGCATTTAATAATTTATTTTCTGTTTTAGAACACTGGGATAGCTATTTAGATTTTTGCACTTGGGCATTATGCAATTACTTACACTGAGACCCAATTTTCAGGCTTGCATGGAAGTAGAATTAAAACCTTCCCTTATTTTTATGTATATTTCAATAATCAGAGTTCTAAATAAATCTGTGAGATTATTAAGTAATTACAATACTGAGCTGTGTATATCTCATGTTATCTCTTCCACAATCAGTCATCAGTGGCCACATCATCCTTGTGATCCTGGGAGACCTTGCTTTTGTGGTTTCCAGGTTTTGTCTCTGTTGTCTTCAGTAAGGCAAAGTTAATTAATTTACCCAAGATACCAGTAAGGATACCAATTCATTCTTGCCCAAAAATTTAACAAAAAAGACTGACTGTTTTTTCAATATTCATAGGAACCACAGGCACAGGTAGCAAATGTACTGTCAGGCTTCTCAGTTCCTTTTTCAACAAAACACTTTGTTTACTTTTTTAATTACGTGGTAGATTTTTGCAGTGCAGAGATGAAATTCAGTTTGTATTTTTTTAATGATCAAAGCAAAATGTCTACATTGACATTCAACATTGCATTTTTTGAAAGCTTATCAGCACTTTTTATTAGCAAAACAATCCCATTTCATGTAGACAAGGCCAAGTTTTCCTTAAAATTGTACCAAAGTTGCTCATGATTTCCTTCAATATTCTATGCTTTGTACATACTGGCTTATGCTTTCCCTTAAAATCAGGGAAACTCTTCTTTTTACCTATAGCTCTGTTAATTTCAGTTTTATGGTGTAATCCACTTAACATGATGCAAGTGGCTACCTTTTCCTTTTCTCTTTTTTTTTTTTTTTGGTATAAATGTATTTTTTCTGAGTAAAACAAACCAAACACTTTGCATAGTTTCTTTTTTTTTTTTTTTTGCCAGCATCATCATGCAGTCACTCTAAGATTTTTTGACTATGAAGAGGAGTCAGGCAGGAACACAGAGAAATCGAGATCCTCTTAAAATTGTTAATGTGCTGTACGAAGTCCCACCAAGCAAATCTGTTGCTTGAGACCAACAGGGTGAGGTTCAACACGGCCAAGTGCCAGGTCCTGCACTTCAGTCAAAGCAACCCCTGGCAGCACTCCAGGCTGGGGGCAGAGGGGCTGGAAAACTGCCCAGAGGAATAAAAGGACCTGGGTGCTGGTCCACAGCCACCAGAACATGAGCCAGTGTGTGCTCAGGTGGCCCAAAAGGCCAATGGCACCTGGCCTGTGTCAGCAATAGTGTCACCAGCAGGACCAGGGCAGTGATTATCTCCCTGTACTGGGCACTGGTGACACCCCATCTCAAGTGCTGTGTCCAGTTTTGGGGCCCTCATGACAAGAAACATCAAGGGGCTGGAGTGTGCTCAAGGCAACAGAGCTGGGGAAGGGTCTGGAGCACAAATCTCATGGGGAACAGCTGAGGGAGCTGGGGGTGTTCGGCCTGGGGAAAAGGAGAATCGGGGAGACCTTATCCTTCTCTACAACTCCCTGAAAGGAGGCTGTAGCCAGGTGTGTGTCAGTCTCTTCTCTCAGATAACAAGAGACAGAACAAGAAGAAATGGCTTCACATTGCACCAGGGAAGGTTTGGATTGCATACCAGGAAAAATTTCTTTATGGAAAGTGTTCTCAAGCATTAAAACTGGCTGTGGAGACAAGGGGTAGAGTCACCATCCCTGGAGGTGTTCAAGAAATAGCTGGACATGGCACTGAGTGTCATGGTCTATCTGACAAGGTGGTGTTCAGTCAAGGGAATCACTTGGTGATCTCAGAGGTCTTCTCCAACCTATTTGATTCCGTGATTCTGTAAATCAGTAAAATTTTTGAAAGAAAGTGAAAGAGCTTGGTAGCATGGTATCTCCATGCAAACATATCAAAAGATTTTTTTGTTTGCTTAGCACACAAGTTGTATACAGTTAAGAAAGTTTCATAAAGGTCAGATTTATCTTCACACTGTGCTGTCTAAATGAGATAAAAATACTTCTAAGGCTCAACAAGTACAAAGGATCTTATATAGCCTCCTGAGGAAGTGTCAACTAATATACGATGCAATTATAATATGAATCAGAGAATATTCTGAGTTGGAAGGTATCCACGAGGATCATGTAGTCCAACTTCTGGTCCTGCACAGCACCATCCCCGAGAATCACACCATATACCTGATAGCATTGTACTAACACTTCTTGAACTCTGTCAGGCTTGGTGCTGTGATCACTTCCCTGAGGAGCCTGTTCCAGTGCCCAACCTCCCTCTGGATAAAGACTCTTTTCCTGATATCCAGCTTGAACCTCCCGTGATACATCTTCAGGCCATTCCCTCAGGTCCTGTCACTGGTCAGGAGAGAGGAGAGATCAGTGCCTGCCCCTCCACTTCCCCCCATGGGGATGTTGAAGATCACATTGAGGTGTCCCCTCAGTCTCCTCCAGGCTGGACAGACCAAGTGACTTCAGCTGCTCCTTCTCTGGCTTCCCCTCCAAGCCCCTCACCGTCTTCACAGCCACCCTTTGGATACCCTCCAGTAGCTTACATTAATATTAATTTATTGTGGCTCCCTAAACTGCACATACTTGACGTGAGGCAAGCACCTCAGATGAAACCTGTCTCTAATTGATAGTCACAGGTTTTTAGGGCAGCCTGCATTCTTTCATAACATCTTTTAGGTAAAAATTGAAATTTCTCTACATTACCACATCAGTTTTCTGAAGGATCATTTCTATATTTACTGCTTGCAAAGGAGAATGGCACAGAGGGGTCCTGAGAAAAGCAGACTCATTAATAGGCAGAGTTGCACACTATGCCAGTCAGTGATTTCTACTTGATGAGGTTTGAAATATTTGGAAATTGAGATTTTTTGATCAGTGTTTATTGATATTAGGTTTTTTGTAATAAAATCTTTCAGGTCCCCTCATTTTCATTTGAAATCCTATGTTAATACTAACATCTTTTAAAACCCCTTTCTGTATCTACTCTGGTGGGGAAATTTTTTAGAAAGATGTATTCAGTAATGTGGTAAAGCTGAGTGGAAATGATATAAGGAAACCTAGTGGAAGAAAATCAAAACTGACTACCAGGGAACTCTCCCTGACAATGAGGGTGAATAGGGAGCTGTGAATAAACAGTAGGGCAACAGTGGAAGCTTCATCACAAAACCTGGTGAAAAGAAGAATAAATGAAACCATGAAACTGTGGAAAACCACCTCATATGATAAGAGTGAGGGATCACTTAACTCTTTTCCTTTTCTATAGGCCAAACCCTGATATATTTTAAAGTAAATGCCATGGTGTTGTCCATGGGAATCTTGCTTGTGTAGTAATATCTGGGTTTTACTTTATGATTTTACAGATGCAATTCAGCATGGGCATAAATGAGCATAATTACTGTTGACACCAGTGAGCTGAGACCTAACACAGTGCATGACTTAATTGGATGATGGGATTTGCATTCCCCATGTATACAAGCACTGCTCAGTGGCACACAAGTGTGATTAGAATACTATCAAGCATTAACCTTCAGTTTGTGTGTCTAGTGCCTACAGTGTCTAGAATAAATGCTTGAACATTCACAACTAAAATTGGAGCCAGCTCAGATACTGATTTTTTGAAATTTATTTGTTTCCCCCTTTTTCGGAAAGACAGGAAGAATATTTGTCTATTAGTTGTTCTGTACTACAGATAGAACAAGCAGCTCTCCTCTCTGTGAATATCCTAGGATATCTAGGAGTATCTTAAAGCCTCACAGTCCTCCTCAGTTCTGCCCTGGATATCTCTCATGTCTCGAATTCCCTCAAATCCCAGCAGGAGCTGTAGAAAGAAACACAAGAAATTTGCATTGCTCAGCCTTGAAATGTGCAGTTTAACTGCATAAATAGAAATATTTGCAAGTCATAGTTGCCAGCTTTACTGGAAGGCACAGCTGTCTGCTTAACCCATCATAGCGAGACTCTGCCTGTATAAAAACAGTCAAATGTAAAAATAACTTTGTGTCTTCTAGCAAAAAAACCCACTGTGGCAGAAAGAGCACAGTGCAGTCAAAGAGGTGGGTAATTGCTCAGGTCACTGCTTTTCTGCTCATTATAAATCAAAGCCAAGAGGAAGCTCTGTCTGGCCATTCTGTGCAGTCTGTGGCTGTGTTTATTCAGCTTTGAGTCACTTTTGTGTTGCCTCTATTTCTTTGCATACAATTCCAGTTACAACCCAGCACAGTCCTGGAAGTACAAGGGCAGCAGCAGAAGAGCTCAGCTCCCAGATGGGTAAAATCATAAACATCCCTTTGCACCTCTTGCTGTGCCTGGCAGCCCTTGTGAAGGTTGACTGACCAGGTTGGGAACTCTTGTGAGCTGCTGTTTCACAACTCAGACAAAGCTGTGCGTGCTGCTGTTGTGATATTACATACTGCCACAAAAATTGGCACATAGAGAAAGGGGTGATGTTTGCAGAGAGAGGAAGATCAGCTGGAAGGAAAGACCAATGTAGATTGAGCTCTGATTAGCCAGCAAATTCTCTCAGCCTCTAATTGGACCTCCCTGGGAAGGGAGAACAGGTATCAGTGATTCTCTCCACATGCCTTTCCAATATGACATGAAGAATGAGATCGGGCAGCTCCTGAAAATTTGTGTTTCTTACAGTCAGTGACTGCTGGAAGATGGAGTTTTCTGTCCTGGGCACATTTTAGTGTCACTTGCTAATCACCACTCTCTGGATGCTGCTTGGCATCTCTGAGAAATGTGCATATATTAAAGTATGACCCTTGTTGACCCAAAACCAAGAGGAGAAATGCAGGTATTCTCTTCCAGGTGCCTGGGCTCCTCAGCTGGGATTGTTTCACATGTGCCCTGAGTTTGATGGTGATCATGTTTACAGGAGAGCCACTCTGACCTGAGTCTGCTGCAAGCTGCTGGTGGGAGTCCTAGCTCAGAGAACCAGCAGAGTCACAGCATAAGAGAATGAAAAGAATGTTGTATTTAAAACCTCATGGAGTTAATTAATTTGCTGCTGCTCACATGAAAATTTGGGGCAGAACTAGAGGGGATCCAGAACTGTTCCATCCCACTCCAGTGTCTCCCAGTGTAACTGTTCTTTGCTTTGCTGAATCCAGTGAGATAGAATCATCTGTTTTTCTGATCTCTGGGGCTGTCAGTGCTGGATGGTAACAGTAATAGCAATAGTCAAAATGTCATCCTTTGAGAGATCTACTTTATTTTTCCATGCAGGAGTTGGTCTATGAATTAGGGATATAAAATTCTAAGCCTGCTAATTGCAGAGTCATTGTTCTTTCCTGGAGATGTCTATGTCATCATATTACTGCTAAGCGTAGATAAGAGAGAAAGAGTGGATCTATGTCCTAATGATAGAGTCACCCTGGACCTAAAACTCACAAGCCCATATTTTATTTCCAGTTTAAATAAATATTATGAATATTTTTGCATCTCAGTAGTGCCCAGAATTGACCAGGTACCCTCATGGGTCCTAGGAAACAGCCTTGTTTCATGCTGTTGGCAGACTTTTACAGACAGGGGTACTTTAAGGGTGATTAAGCCCTTGAGAGAGGGGTTGATGGATCCTGGGTGGGAACTACCAGTTCTTCTACTGCTGCTTAGAACAGTTAGATGTCTGAACTAAGTCATGTAACCTGAGATAAAAGCAAACACATGGCAATGTCAAAACAGAGATGTGAATGGAGGAAGATGGTATTTCTTATAATTCTTTTTATTACTAGGTGTTTTTTTGGACCTGTGTTTAGTATTTGCTAGGGAGACATTCATGCTCCCATAAATGAAATTATGGCAGTGCTGTTAAAACAATTTCTTTCCTTCTGGTAGCTGTTGTGTTTGTCATAAATATTCTTCCTCCTTAAGGATGACAGTTAAGTGTTTTGTTATCCATATCCTGATGTTTTCTCAATGAGACAAACTTTCTGTGGAACATTTCAGAAAGTTTTATTTTTCTGTTGTCCTTTCTGTGAAGCCAAATATTCCTGCAAAACCAAATTGTTGCTTGACCACAAAATTCCAGCATCTCTCTAATGCCTTTCAGACTTTTGAGAGACCAATTCTCTGATGATTTCTCTGTAGCAGACCTGCTTCCAGCTCCTGCTTGGTGTTGATATCATTGTAGTGTAAACTGAGCAATGACTGTAATCAAAACTTCAGTGTTTTCCCCAGAACACAGCAGGTTGCTATGTGGGTGGCAGCAGGGCAGAGAGAGTCTGCAGGAGTGTTTTTTTGGGGGACTTATTGTTGTCAGAAAAGATTTAGCCTGGGGGCTGTATTGACAGAAAAAGAAGCAGAACACAATAAATTGAAGAATGAACTGTATTTTCACAAGCTGCTCTCTGTTGGTCACAGAGAATTTCATGCTAAAATTCTGCTGTTATCAGATCACTGAGCTCAACAGCTCCTTTCTGCAGAAGGTCTTCTTTCAATTACAAATATGTTTCCCTTTACAGTAGTAAAGTTGAATTCAATGTCTTTACTGCTTTTGGTGTCATTTTAACTCCCACAGACCTGGATTAATGTACTATTTTTATAACTCAGAATTGAGCCACTTATGATTCACAAGTCACAGAAGTAACAATATTTTGAACAGACTAAGATTCACTGACAAAATAATACCCAGATACTTCATTTATTTAATGGCATGTGCAATTCTGCTAGGTTGTTTCTTTACCATTAGCCGGATATAGTTCTCCCTGCTAGTTTGAACCAGAGTTTTTTAAAATATATACAGTACTGTGACAGCCTGCTACCTTTTAAGTGTTCCATGGCACTGAAAGAAATCTCCCAATCCCTACGTAATGCTGAGAATATGTCCCAGACTTGTGACTAATGACTGAGTGTTTACTTTGCTCAATACTGAGGATAAAGTTTTCACTCCGTGATTCCTCCAGTCAGTGAGAGCAATGCCTACATTACCTGTCAAGCATGAAATCCAAGGGAGTTCTATGGCCAGGTTGCACCTCTTAAGCTCTGGTTTCGATCCATTGGATCCATTGGAAATGGATCCATTTCCAACCATGCCTTGGCACAGGCATATATATGCACAGAGTGCTTTGTGCTGCAGGAGGATGACTTTGCTGCACAGGCTGCATAGGCACCCTGATTACAGCAATAAATTAGATAGAGCTGGGGAATGTTCTTGGTCATGGAAATGTGACAGATTGTACTGTGAGACTGTTTGAACAGTCCCTGGTGCAATTTCAGCCTGTTATTAATGGTCTCCCAAAAACTCCAGAGCACTGCCTGCACATTAATGTAGTCTGGGGGCCATTCCCAGGACATGATGTGTATGGAGCCACTCTGCTTTGGAGGCTGAGAGGGTTTATTAAAAACATGCCAGTTGGCTTCAGTGCCTAGGAATATTTCTGGGCACATTCATCTCTAAGTGCAAACATTGCCAGAGGGTCTCCTCAGCACTCACAGATTAGCTACAAAGGACATGACTACAACTCTGGACTTTCTGGGCCTTGTTCAGATTGCCCACCTCACCCAGGGCTCAGAGGAACCAGATTTTCTGTCTTCACTGTCCCTTTTGAGGACTGTCCTGCCCAACACCAAGATCCCTATCAGTCTTTGCAAAGCCTCCTTAGACTTGTGAAAATCCTCCCAAAAGGGTTGGTCACACACACCAATGCAAACAGGACCAGTAAATGTCCTGAACTATTGATATTCCACAGTAGTCAGCGTGTCACATATAAATAAGGTGGGCTGGATTTACAACTTCCTCTGCCAGCACCTGAGCATCAAGGTGGGTGAAGTCTCAGTGGCAGCAAACCAAAGTGAAGCCAAAGCCAGAAGCCTCATTAGTGGTCAGTGGTCTCAGTGTGAGTTTGCCACTGTAAGGTAAATATCTGATGATGGAACTGGAAAAGAAAATATCTGTGCTGTCACAGGGCCTGCAAAGTTCCACAAATTGCAGTGCTTCACACAAGAGAAACGACTTTAAGGAAACCAGAAGCAGAAACATCTGATTCATACTACCAGTTAAATCTAATTTGTGAATCTGTGCTATTATCAATTACTTCTACATGCCAGGAGATTTCTCAGTTAAACATAGCATCATTTCTCTCTACTTAGTTTCTCCCTAATTATTTCTAAAGAAAGAAACTGCAACACATATAAAAATTAAGTTAAAGCAGGCATGCAGATAGCCAGACTTGGCCTGAGGTTAATCTTGCAAGGTAAAAGTGTGAGAAATTATTCATCACTGCAAGCAATGGAAGAGGAAAAACAGGTGGCCTAAGCCAAAGTGGACTTAAGCCAATAACACAATAATGGAGAACCTAGGAAGTAAAAAAGGAATTAAATGAGTATTAGGAACTTTAGTGAGTGAAAAATGCCAAAAGTTATTAAAATTACTGTACTGGCTTATCAGCAGTGACTCGTGAAGGCCAAGATTGTCACAGGAGCGTTAAATCAGGAAAGCCAGGCCCCACAGAAAAGAGGAACACAGCAGTGAGCTATTCACCTGGGAAGGAAAAAGGTGAGAAATGTGGAATATGTGGTGGAGAAAGTGATGAGGTTGTGGTTACTTGAGAAGTCCCTGTTGAGCAGTGTGGCATCTTATCCCTGTGGAGGGCAAGTAGAGTTCTGATCTGCCCAAATCATGTGTATCTGCCTTGTTTCCCCAGCCAGGGGCACCTGGGTTACCTTCCTCAGCACAGACTGAGGGGCACCATGGAGAAGATGGAGTGTGGACCAAATATCCCAACATTCAATCTCTGAACAATGTGCTGAGTACAAGGACTGCCACAACATTACTCAGAAATTCTGGTCAGAATTCAATGCAACAGGCCAAAATAAACTGTGGTGCCATTTAATTAACATTTCTGGGGACAAAATTGGCCTGGTTTAGCAGACTGGGTCTTTTAAAACAGTTTTGATTTCCAGTAGGATCAAAAAGGTAGGAAAAGAAAAGTAAATTATCCACCTAGGCCAAAAAAAAAGGCAAGGGAAAATCTAAATGATACATTTTCCCTTCTGTTAAATAAGATTGTAGTTTCAGAGTACACACACACACACACTACTTGATGCATCAAGAGCTGTTCAAGAATAGAAAGTACAAAGTGCCCTGAAGTGAAATCTCCAATTTGAGTTGTTTTTCTGCTGCAGGCAATGGGATTTGGAGCTGTGCCATATAATTCAGTGCACAAGTACTAAACCTGAGGTATTAGCTCATATAAACAGAGGATGGAAAAGACTCAGGCTCTGTAGATCTGCCTCAGAACAAGGCATCACCCATGTTATCAACAAGCCCACGCCTCAGACCAAACACAGCACCATGGAGCACTCTCATCCAGGGCTCAGAGACATGCTGAGGAAATCTACAGATTCACTACTGGATCTGCCATCTCCCTGGGAATGTGCCTGGCACCCTCAGCCATTCCAGCTGCCAGCAGACACTTGCCACTCTGCACCAAAAGTCTGCCTGAAGGTGACTTCAACAGATTCCTGGGCTCCACCAGCTTGAGGGTCTGGATCTCCTTGGGAGCCCAAACTCTATACCACAGCCAGGCACACACTGCTCTTTTTTTCTTCTTTTTTTTTTTTCCACTTTCAAGCAATAAACACAGAGTGACATCAGGACCACTTCCAGCTAGCCAAGACATCCTCATGGGAATTAGATCCTCCCTAAGGCCTATTGATGACTCATGCTTTCTTGGGGCTGGGACAGCCCACAGAATCCCAAAGGACAAGAAGCTCATATTTAGGCAACTTAGTTAATTGTCCTTATGATTACCTACAATGAGGTGTTTCTGTTGGAACAAGAGAAGGCCAGTGTGTTCCCAGCTGCATTACAGGTCTGCAAGACTTCAGACAAGCAGTTTTAGTTTCTCATTTTTCATTTTGCAGTTTATAGGGAGTACAAAAAACTTCTCAAATTTAGCTGAAGAAGATGAGACAGGAGTTAAATCATTAATGTAAGTGAAATGAAAGTTTTATGACATTTCTGTATATTATATCAACAAGGAGGTAATGGTTAGTCTTGAAGGCTTAAACATATTGAGCTTTTTTATGTCCTGTTTGGAGGCCAGAAATAATTCTCAAAATTGCCCTCCACTATTTTCCTGACTTGTAGAAATGAAATGTTCTGGATCTACTCTGGAAAAAAGAAATTTAAAGTAAAAATAAAAATAAATTCATTAATGGTGACAGCCTCTCATTTATCTTCTGGACAAGTTTGTTTTTTTGGGGGTTTTTTTTGTCTTTTATTTGCAGTGTTACTTACACTGTTTTCCATTATTGATCCATATTGACCCATCCTGTTAAGTGATTTAGTGTTGTATAAACACTTCCAAAAAATCTCCATGTTTCTTGTTACTGCATCTGTGCTTTAGAGGTCAAAACAGAGATAAAGGCAGTTGTAAAAGGCATTTTTACTAACTTTCAAAATGGCTGATTCTTTGACTTTGGATAAGCTAGGAGCATTAGAGATTTAATATTGATGTTTTTTAGAAAACATGCATTATATATGCCTGACTCAGTGACTAAGGCAAAAAAGATCACCAAGAACTTCATCTGTTCTCTGTGGGTTAGGTACTGTTAGTACTTAAAAAGCAAAGTGTGTGCAAGGGTCAGATCATATATTCACAGAATCGTTATTAGGAAAAAAAATCTTTATTGTGAGAGTGGTGAGGCACTGGCAGAGGTTGCCCAGAGGAGCTGTGGATGCTTCATCCCTGGAAGTGTTCAAGGTCAGGCTGGATGGGGCTTTGAGCAACCTGGTCTCATGGAAGGTATCCCTCCTCTCCATGGCAGGGGGGCTGGAGAAAGATGATTCTTCAGTTCCCTTCCACCCCAAACCTTTCTATATTCCTATGATTATGAAGTTTTGTGTCTATTTCTAAGGTACCCAGCACCAGAAAAATATATAGTCTTGCCACTGGCAACATCAACCTGTCTCACTGAAATAATTAATCTGTATGTATGATAAAGATTAGAAATTCAGTTTCAAGGCCAGACTGGATCTGATTCCAGTGTTCAGCTATTGTTTAGAAACAATCTCTACCTTGTGTAACAATATGAATTATTTTGGACACCTTAGCTGGCAAAAATTCTACCCTCAAAACACCATCTCCAGAACACAGGTTGGCATTACAGATCAGGCATTTTCTCCTATCATCTTCATGATCATGTGTAGAAAAAACAAAATAAATATGAAGTGGCATGTTTTAAACTGTCATCATCACAACAAAGGAAAGATATACCTTGCATCTACCAGTATTAATAAAATGGAAGTCAAACATTGAGATGTGAAGATAAATAGCAATGATGTAGTGGATTAAAGTAGATAAAATATATTTATAAATGCTGAGAAGCTTGAAGTTACTTGTTAAGCATTAATATATGGTAAAGACATACATGGAATTTGACACCCAGCTAAGTGGAATGATTTCTAGGAAGTCTGAATGGATGGTTGAAAACTCTATCCAATTAAGGGGTCCTGACCTGTGTGCAAGAACAGTGTTTAGAGAGGAGAGTGGAAAGGGCAATGGATGTGACATCCGAAACAAAATGAGAAAAAATATGATGGCATCCTAATAAGAACTACAGTGTAAATTTGATTGAGACTAATTTGTGCAGAATTTTAATAGGAATTTCAGAATGTGACAGCAGAGGAGTGCAGCCACTCTGTCAGAAAGGAGTGCCCTCTGTGTTCATATGAGTGGCACAGTTTGTGTGTGTGTTTTGTGTGTCAGCACACACACCTCTGACTAAGGCTGTATCTGATGAAATGCTAAATCCTCTGCCCCTCACTTGAGGCTGCCTAAAGCCAGTGCCCCTCAGGACCCAGTGTAATGTGAATCCTTGCTCTAAATCACTGCAGCTGCAGAGATGCAGGTGCAGTTGGACAGAAATTTGTTACAGCTTAAGACAAAGAGCAGGTATTTGGATTGCCATCAAGGTGGTTGCTAATAAAAGGCATTATCCCAGAAGACTAAGGCAAATAAAAGCAGTGCAGGAAACACTGGTTCAGTTCTAAGAGCAAATCAGGGCGATGTGGTGGTATAGACAAATCAGCAGGTCTTGTCCTTCAGCAGAACTAATTACTTCAGACACTGGGACAGGCTGCTTAGTTTCTACAGCTTCCTGGCCTGTGGGTGTTGCTGGCATCTCCACATCATTTTCCTCTGCACAAAGACATTGCCTCTAATGACTCCACTCAAGGATAAACAAGCTCAACCAAGGCTGTTCACATTAGGATATAACAGGAACTGTCATTAAAATTTACAGCCAGTGCAATGAGTGGATCAAACCAGCATCTGTCTGTATTTGTGGTGCTGCTCCAGCATGTCAGCCAGGATGGCTGGAGCTCCATTTCCCCAGCAGCAGCTCGGGAAGTCAGGCAGCAGCACCCCAGCACATAGTGCTGTGCCAGATGTGACTGTGGCGCAACAACAACAGCTTCATGAGCTAACCTTAGGCTTAAGAACTGACAGCAGAGGACTGGAGGCTCTGTGGAGGCCAGGGCAATGAGGGATTACAGAATTTACCCATCTTGTTGGGTATATTCTCAGTTCATAAGGAAATCCAAGAACCTGATGTAACTGGACAGGGACTTCTGTCTATACATGCTCCCAGGTGTCTTGACTTGCAGGACTGGGATCAAAACCTGGAATACACTCCAAGCTAAAACTACTACAAAACAAAGCCCATCTAGGAAATAGAATCTAGGAAAGAGATCTGAAACAAGTTGCTAATTCTCAAAGACATTAATAAACTATTCTCTTCTCCTCTACCAAGGCAGACTTGGTTTCCTGAAGAAAATCATCCCCGATCTGTCTTTGACTATTAGCTCATATAATGGATCTGACAGCAGATGGAATTTGTGCCTGGAAGATGTGCCGATCCTTTCCCAAGAAATGAATAAATCTTTTGTTTACCAAGCAGACTCTATCTAAACAGAATGCAGTCAGCAAAAAGGAGGTGGTCTCCTGGGAAGATAAATAGCTGGTTGTGTTCCTGACAGCAGGAATACAGTTCAAGGAAAAGTGCTTTCATTTATTTCACTTATAACAAGTGGGAAATGTTACTAAGGGATACTGTTTTCTGAAGTGATGTCTATCTGCCTTGGCCTAATCCATTTGGAAAAAAAGATTCTTAAATGGACAATGGCCCAGATATTCTCTGGTATTGTAAAACTGTGAACAAGCAGGACCTGCTCCACTTCCTGTTATGCTGTGCACCTATTTGTGATGATTTCCATGGGCTTGCTCTGAATTTTCACCAGTTCCAATAGTTATCATCCTGCAGCACGAGAGCTGACAGTGGCTCAGTACTGAATACTAAACAGCCCAGATATTAAACAACTATGCCTTGGCTTTGCTCTACTTTCTCTGTTTTGTCTAAGGTTTTACAGACCAACAGAAACTGTTTGAACACATGGATGTTTTCAGTCTCTGAGATGCAGAGACAATCATAAAACAAAATTGAGCTTAAGCCAGCTGGGGTCATACTAACAGCACTCTCAGTTGCAAGAGCGTTTAGACAAGCTCAAAGTCTTGTTTGGTAACATTCAAATTTATTTCAAGTAGAAGTAAATACTATTACATTTGAATCAACGTGTTGATAATCACTCCCCCTGTGCTTTGATTTAAGGAAGAACAAATGAAATTTTGGTGTTCTGAGGTATAGTTGTAATTCCTCACGTCTCGAATTACCAGTTGAATATACAAGCACAGTTACTTTTGGCTAATACAGACTTTGCTTTGTCTATTTTTTTATACTTTTGTCCATGTTCCTGTAACATAACTTGTAGGTAGATAAGACCTGAGCTTCACTTTGTGGAAATCAGTGGAATGAGAAGAGGAATAATTATCTATCTTTCTGTATGGATACACAAATACAACAGCTGTGTGGTTCAGCTGACACTCAGGAGGAAAGGGATCCCACCCAGAGGAATTTTGACACTCTTAAGAGGTGGGATCCTGTGAACATCAGGAAGTTAAACAAGGCCAAGTGCAAGGTCTTGCACCTGTGTCAGGCCAATCCCGAACACAAATACAGAGAACTGAGAGCAGCCCTGAGGAGAAAGTCATGGTGGTGAATAAAAAACTCAAAATGACCCAGCAATGTGCTTGTGCAGCCCAGAAAGCCAAATATGTCTTGGGCTGCAGCAAAAGCAACATGGGCAGCAGGTCAAGGGAGGTGATTCTCCCCATTCATTTTTGTTAGACTCCGCAGGGAGTGCTGTGTCCATCTCTAGGGCCCCCAATATAAGAAGGACCTCGACTGCTGGGGCACCTTTCCTGTAAAGACAGATTGAGAGAGTTGAGGATGTTCAGCCTGGAGAAGGCTCCAGGGAGAACTTGTAGTGCTTTCCAGTACCTAAAAGGGCTACAAGAAAGCTGGAGAGGGATGAGGCATACAGTGATAGAAAAGGGCAAATGACTTTTAACTGAAAGAGAGCAGGTTTAAAATAGGTGTTAGGAAAAAAATTCTTTGAGGGTGGTGAGACACTGGAACAGGCTGCCCAGAGAAATGGTGAATGCCCTGCCCCTCAGAAGTGTTCAAGTCCATGCTGGGGCTCTGAGCAACCTGGTCTAGTGGAAGGTGTCCCTTCCTAAGGAAAGGGGTTGGAACAAGGGGATCTTTAAGTCCATTTTGACCCAAACCATTCTATGATTCTGTGATATATTGTTCAATATTCAGATTTGGTATTAGCAATTATGATCCCATCCAGCTTGATTTCATCCTCTTTTTAAATCTAGACTTTCAGCTAAAACTCCCATTGGTTTTACTAGGAGCATTTCAATGCCCATGTGAAGAGTAGGGATAATTTTAGAAATGAGATAACTCCTTTCATATTACAGACAGTGAACTGAAACTTAATGTCATTCCAAACTGTTAATAAATTCAGCCCCTTTCTGAGAATCCCCTTGAATCATATTTGTCTTCCCAAAACATGCAGACTAATAATTGAAATATTAAATAGTATAACATTTTAATTTAACAAACTCAGATTCTGATAAAAGGACAAAAAATAGAGAGCAATCCCATATCTGGTGCAAATCCTCTAGGTTCTTGAGAGCTGCTCTTTGTCGTAACTTGTTTTTTTAAAATTTCCTTTAAACAGAGAAAATTATACTATGAGTTTCACCATTGCCAATGACATTTACCAATGAGCTGATTATCAGAATATTCATGGTTGACTTTTTGGTGGGGTAAAAGGGGTACACAGACATAAACATATTGCTGTATTCCAAAGAGGAAAGACAGAGGGTGGAGCTATATGAAATTAACTACCCCAAAAGACAGAGCAAAGCATGGTGAGAAGTTAAGGATTGTAGTTTTTTTCAATCTCTGTTTAATTTAGAATTTCTTACCATCTAATGCTATACAACAGCCTAGAAGGAGAAACTAAAATTGACCTGATTCCACCCTTTTGATGTATGTGAAACCCAGATAAAGTCACGGTGTTTTGACTATAGAAATGGTACCAAAGAAATTATTCCTCAAGCAAGGAGCAGGAGAGGAGTGGAACTGCTACTTACCCCCATGCCCTGAGGCATCCTCCAGTGTGATAAAGAGTTAAAATAGGTAACAATCCCTTGTATTTTCCATTTTATACATCCATTAATCTGTGACTGCCAGATATTTCTGTAAATATCTGAGGTTTCATACATCCCTAAATAACCTGAACTAACTAGACATAACGTCATATCCATCTTCCGTAAATGGGCAGTTTGAAAGTAGAGAGATTGTCTCCAGAATCATTAGTGTAGGCTCATCTTGTTTGGGGAACTTAATAAAGTTTTCCTATTACAGTTCTGTCCATTCCAAAGATCTCTTTTTTAACACTCAGGAGTGCTCGGATTTGTACAGCGAGAGATGAATGGACAAATGCTGCTGACTAAGATTTCCTCTCCTTTCCTCCTTTTGCATGGGGAACTATTGTGACACTGAATCTTTACAGTTGATTCTTCTGTTTTCTGCTAAGGAGTTGTATCAAGGATAGTATACAGTCAGTGTCCTATCTAAAAACATTTGCAGGTTTCTTGGTTAGAAAATTAATAATTGAAATGTTTTTTGAGGTTCAGTTGCACAATTCTGCTTTCATATGGGAACAGATATCCATGTCATCTTTTTGTCCAACCTCCATTTTTTCAGGGGGTCTTTTCTCAGAATTCTTAACATTTCATTTATTCATATTCTCTCCATCTTCTGCTTTTGTTCCTGTTTAAAAAAATATATAATAATTCTGTTGCAGTGCAAAGCCTTGCAGGACTTCATCCTTGAAACACTTATTTGTGTGAGAGCTCCCTTAATGCTGAAGTAATTCAGTGAACATCAACAGGTCTGTGGAAAGGGGTATGGACAGGCACAGGTGGGCAAGGCACCATCCTCTCCCTTGTCACAGGTTAACAGGAATTGTGCGTTTTCAGGGATGGCAAACCCATTCTATCCCTGTCTAAGAGAATAACTGAGAGATCCAAATACTCAGTTGAGTTGCTAAGAAACCTAAAGAATTTTAAAGTATGCAAGGTTACAAGGCTAATCTAAAGTTAGACTAATACTGTGTAGCATCTCCATGACAACCAGGAGTGAACGGCATGTGAGGTGAAAGCAGGGAAAAAGACAGAATAATAATCAGCAATAAAACCTTGGCAGGGCTTATTGTGATTATGTTATCAATGAGTTAAAGAATGCTGCTGGCCTGCTGAAGTTCAGCTTGTCTGCTGGGGACACAACTTCTTGCTGGTCTGGAGCAAATGGTGGATGTCATTTCTAAAGTAAGGCTTTGCTGGCCAGCTCTGAAAGGGACAAATGAAAGAGAAGTTGACCTGAACACATCCAATGTCACAAAACACTATTATTTAATATAAAGAAGAAAATTTCCATATCAGTTCAATTTATTGTGCTACTCCTCTCCTTAAATTTCCTGCAGCCCTGATCATTTGCTGTGTTATTTCCTCAAAAGCACAATCTGCTTAACTTTGCCAGTACTTGTACTATCTTAAGTATGCAAACTCTGTCTGAAGCAGAACCTGGGTACAGAAGTCAGTTTGAAAAATCAGCTTTCTCCAGTATTGTCTTACAGCACTGGGTTTTATCTGTTCATGTTCATGCTCCCACGTAAGCAAGGGGCAAGGCTCCTGCCTGAGGAGATGTCTAAATACCCTGCAGACCAGTGGGTCAGTGACTTCAGGCTTCATGGCCACTACCATGGTCCAGCAGCAGAGCTCACATTTTCCAGCCTCTGCCTTGTGATTCAGCCACTAATGCACATGAGCCACTGCGGTGTTTCCTGAATGTCATGAGCAAAACTCTCCCAAGTGGTCAATTAAAAAACTGGCAATGCCCCACTCCTGAGGTTCACTCACTCAGAAAAGGTCTGATTTTTTGGTCTTTGAACTGAAGTTTATTTGAATGTTTTCATTGCATTGAATGGTAAATTAAAACATTTTTGAGCAGACTTCTCAATGCTAGATAACAACTGCCCTGATACTTCACCTGAAATCTTCCTGGTTCTCTTAGTGAGTCATAGAGAAGACAACATTGGTAAATCATTGGAGGATATAACTGTGTACTGCAAAAATACTGAGCTGAATATTTCTCAGTCAGCCATCATCATTCAGATGCTTCTGCACTTTGGATTTATCCAAACACTACACTGGGACAGGTTGATCTTCTCAGCTTGACCACCAATGGATGGATGGATGGATGGATGTGCATGAGGTACATTAATATTCTTTGAATCAAACTGGGTAATGTTCTTTTGTGTTTCACAGCTGAATGCCATTACAGAGTGGGGATCTGAGCTCCAGGCTGCCTTCTGCTTGCTTCTCACACCCCACTGGCATAAGACTTACATGGAAATGCTTTCTGTTCATCCTACCTGAGCTGTGGTACTTAGCAAGTTCAATCCTCATTTCTACTGAGATTACAAAGGCAAGCAAAACAGGCACTGTGTAATCACCACCTGCTCTGGAATGAATAAAATACAGTCTGTGAGAGTTATGGGTATCCTGAGCATCTGAGGCATTAAGACTCCTATTTTCTGCTTGGTAAACAAGAGTCTCACACAAACAAGCACGGCTAAAGACCATTTCCCAAGTTCCTGTTGCCATATAACATTAGAATATCTTAGAATTTTTGGTTTTGGATTGTTCCAATGCAGACATCCACACCAAATCACTTTAAACTCGCATTCGAAATCTTTACAAGGTTCATCATTCATCTTAAAGCAGTGCATACAGTTGATCAAACAAATCACATTCCTGATTTCACCAACTCACTGTATCTCCACCAAGTGTAATAGAGGGTCCCAAACACCCCTGTCATAGGGATGTAGTATAATTCTTTTCATTGTACTAAGTTCAAAGATAATGAGATGCCATTCTAGCTGAAGATTGGGATATAGAGAATGCTCTATTTTCTGTTCTTAAAAATAAAGAATGTTGCCAACAGCTCCAGATGGGGGTAACCTTGAAAATTTTTGACAACCTGGAACCTATGCAGGTTTGATAAGGTTTTGCTGCCTTGGTTTCATGACACTGGAAGTTTAAAAGAGGAAACAATTAGTCTGCTAATATGACAGTGAATTACTTGTTGAAGGTTACATAATAAGACTGAGGTATAGCAGAGATCTGAATTCAGTCTCTGGGAGCCTATGGGTGCCATAGAATCATAGATTCAAATGGTTTGATTTGGAAGGGACCCTGAACACAATCTAGTTCCAGCCTCCTGCCAAGCTCCACCCTCTAGACCAGGTTGCTCAGGGCCCCATCCAGGCTGGTCTTGAGCATCTTCAGGGATGGGGCAACCACAGCTTCTCTGGGCAATCTGTGCCAGTGTCTAACCAACCCCTGAGTAAGGAATTGCTTCCTAATATCTAAATTAAATCTCTTCTCTTTTAGTTTGAAACCATTAATCTTTGTCTTTTCACTATTTGCCCATGTAAAAACCACTTTCTCTTCTTCATAAGCCTCTTTTAAGTACTGAAAGGCTGCAGTAAGATCTCCTCTTCTCCAAACTGAACAACCTCATCTCTCTCAGCCTCTCTTCATAGGAGAGTTTTTCCAGCCTTCTGAGCATTCTCTTGGCCCTCCTCTGATGTCCAACAACTGCTCTGTCCTCTTCCTCATTGTGTTTTTTCCTCTTCAATCCAGTGACAGTGATATGACTTCCATCCATTGGGAAAGTTGTTCTTCCTGACAGATGAATTTTTCACTGGCTCTGACTGACCTGGAGCTTCATCAAGATGACGGAAAAAAACAAATTGTGGAAATATTGAGTTCAACTCAAACCTCAAAGATGTCAGTAAAAGGCTTCCAGCGAGTGTCAGTGAGCAATGGAACAAGTCCACAATGTTTAGGCAATAAAACACTGTGACATTCACATTAGATAGTCAATGGTCCATGATGCCACATGTGGAAATTCTCTTAACATCATAAAATTAATCTATTCCATAATGACAGTCAAATATTTGTTATAACTATAGAATCAAGAACTCATGAATTTTTAATGCTTCAGTCTTAAATGCTTTCTATGAAATTGATCAGATTTTCTATGTTTTAATCTACATTTCCTATGCCTCCAGTTTAATTCATTTAATATACGACTAATGCTGAGTAATCAAAATGCATACAGAAAAAAAATCAGCCATGAACTCATCAATGAAAGGACAAAAATCACTCATGAATTCTTTAGTGAAAGTAAAAAGCATTAAAAATATTTGAATCAGGTTATTTGAAAGGACCTAATTTTAATGTAATTGAGTAATTATGCTATGTTAAATAAATAACAATTGACTTTGAAAAGTGGCTAATTAAGCTTGCTGATTAGGAATTTAAATTAAGAGAAGGTTCCATTACAATATTTCTGGGTAATTCCATTAATATTTCAAGACTTGGGAAAAAAAAATGAAAATCAAAACAAAAAACTAAACCATCATGGAACTTGATTTGAAGTGTGAGGAAATAATTCAGTGATTTCTGCAAGTTTTCAGACAAATCTTACTGCTCCAGGTTGGGATTCTCTAGGATGCATACCAAAGGCTAATAAATGAGTGATTTACTACCCTTTAGGAATCTGTTTTAAATTTTGGTAGAAGACTAGGATGCTATTCTAAAAAAGTTTTCTTTAAAGTATTTCTACCCTGGAAGTTTCATTGCCTGAAGATTTCATATATGATGCAAAGAGCTGGTTATCAGGTGATGAAACAACTTATTTCAAGCTTTTGAGGACTGTTATCAAAATATTTCCAGCCCTTAGTTGGATCCCAATATTTTAAGCTTGCAGTGATTTTCTAAATTAAAACAAATCAGTTCTGTTTTTAATATTGTTTCCTTTTTCAAACATTTCCTTTCAATATAATTTGCCCAGCATAACCACAAGCCATTATCAGGAGAGATGTCATTCCCCTGTGTGGCAATGTCCTCTTCTTTTGCCTTTTCAAGAGACTTTTTACAGATTTATTATCTACCCATCATTCTGTTTCCAGTGCACTTTACGGTATCTGGGTTTAAGGGTTATTTTTCTTCCCATTTTTAAAGCATTTTCTTCTTAATTTGGAAGCTGCTGCTGCCACAAGCCATTCTTTCATTCAGCTGCATATCCCTGGTCTGAAATTCATCCTAGCATCTGTTCCCTGAAACTTGAGCAGATGGAAGAGTCCAGGAGGGACTAGTTGTGCCAGCAAAAGGTAGCTTTGTTTTTCTGTGGTAAATGTTCTGCAAGAGTAAAACTGAGCCCCAGACAAACTTGCAGAAGTTAAGGGAAGGGATCTGTAAGTATATACAGTAGTATGTATGTCTTTGGGGGGAAAATAAACAAGTTGATATTAGCTAAACTACAAAGAAACTATTTTCAAATGTATTTATGGCCGTATTGAGTAATTTTCCTTTAACTATCTTGTGATTGTCCATATGATCACCTTAATTTTGTGTCAGGGGCCCTTGAACAGGTCCTGAGCAAGAGATGAGTAGAAAACCTAAACAAATTTTCAGGAAAATCCAATTAAAATATGCAGTGACCCTATAAATATAAGAATAAAAGGACAATCCAGTGCAAAGGTATGCAAGGACGCTGGATACCCTGTAAGATGGAGAGAAAAGAAATCCAATATTTCATCTGTTTGTTTGGTCCTGCTTGCAAAGCAAACTAGTGACCCTGGAAACCCCGGAGAAGGCTGTACCTTCTTTGTACCAGATACTTGGGTGCTGAATTGTGTCTTCTACTGCATGGTATCTTCTGAAAGTCTCTTTGGGATGACCTAACCCCCATACAACTTAAAATGTGGTTCTGTGTTTTTTTAATTCACTGAATAGGAATCTGTGGTGCCTGAGACCCAATCAGAACTCCTCAGTCATTGAGAGAGGCCTGGCTGCTGAGATGAGCAGAATAAGGGACATCAGTTTTTTTGATGAAAACACTGCTTGAGGAAGAGCAGCTTTAGCTACATATTATTACATTTCAGCTATTCAAATTTCCTGTGTTTCTTTCAGAAGGAATGCAGCATTAACCTTCACATGGAGCCTAATTCTGAATCCTGGGAGTGAAAGGCTTGGTAAGAGTGATTTGTCTAATTGATAAGGGCATAGTCATTTTAAAGTCTCTCAAGAGTGCACTTCTTTTAATGGTTATTTTTTTCAATTGTGCACATAGAATTACAACATTGATTTTATATCATGCACAATATAGCATAAGAATATATCAACAAACATCTCCTGTAAAACACAATACCTCTACTTCCTGACTGACCCATTGACAATACCATTCAATTCAGGATTTAATTCTCCCCATTATGTACTCCTTGCATTTCTTGACTTCTTATTATCTCACCTTTACAGTTTTCACTGATTTATTCTGTTCTTGTTTTGCAGTGAAATAAGCATAATGCCAACTTTTTATTGACTGATAAGCTTTCCATCCCTCCTGACTCCCCCCTGGGTGAAGACACTGCCCAAGAGGAGCTCCTGGAGGTGGAGGGCCTTCACCTTACAGAGTAAGTGAAGGTTACTTACTACACAGTGAAGGTTTACCCTTCTAAAGCTTAGGAATCCTGTAGTCATGTGTATAGTAGCAATTCCATTTGACATCCTGAATCTGTAATCCATCAATGCTGATGTGTTGGAACCCTGGAGGCTGAAAATTTCAGGGTTTCTGAGCTGAGGGGTGCTGACCCTCAGGCAAGCAACACATTTGACTTGAGGCTTCCGAGACTGAGTGATGGCACAAGGGTTGTGGGTGTGTAGTTTGAATAGTTTTGTGTGATCTCACAGGATTAAAAACTTAGATTTAAGATTTTAGTATATAGTAATGTGTGTGAGTCAAGATGGAGGATTTAAGGCATTGTCTAAGTCCTTCTTCACCTTCTTCTTCCTTCTTCTTTATGGATTTGGGTGGTTTTCTGTAGTGGGGTGAAAAAGGTCCACATTGCAGGCCTTGTGTGGTCATTATTGGGTCAGAAATATAAATAATATAGGTATCACCTTGGTATTGGGCAATTATCACTTAAGTAACCTTGGAAGGAGTTAGAAGCTCTCCATTTTTACCTCGTTTCTCTAACTTGCTAGTTGGAGCTCATGGCTCATGAGACTGTACATAGATAAGAAACAGTAAACATCCAAGTCCAAACTTGACATCTACATCTCTCATGTCTTAATCCTGACCTTGGCAGAGAAAAAAGAAACCAGAACTGTAACACTGACAGATCTTTAAATGGTTTTGTAAATTAAATTTCATTTGAGTGCTTTTTTTGATTCACTTAATTTATAAGTCTCTGTGACAGAAGTCACCACCAATTTTTAAAAATAATATGAATTGACTCTTTTGATCAGAAAGAGCCAAATGACTTAGGATGTTCTGGAAAATAGAAGAGGGAAGTCTTGTTTATATTATTAAAGAACTAAAAAATACCCCAGTCTTATTAACAGGATTTTGCTATTAAAATAATAACTTATTCAGAGACACTTTGCATTCCTAGCTGAGCAATTAGACCAGGCTTTTGGAAGCTGTGCTTTAATTCAGCTGTTGTGTTGACTTGCATTGAGAGTTCAAAAAAACTTCCATCATCAACTTTTATGTGT
The DNA here is from genome assembly GCA_024734555.1 of Trochalopteron elliotii. Lineage (NCBI taxonomy): Eukaryota > Metazoa > Chordata > Aves > Passeriformes > Leiothrichidae > Trochalopteron > Trochalopteron elliotii. Next base: position 8,600,351 of record JANPWX010000019.1, read on the forward strand.
AGAAAAAAGAAGATTAAAAAGTTTGGTAGAAGCACTAAGATTTTTCCATACTTCTACTTTGGTGAGTACCAAAGAGAAATGCAATGTTCTTATTTTCTGACTGATCACATTGAGATAATCACATGTCTGGATTTGTCCAGCTCTCTGCGTTTATTCAGGCTATGTTAATTTCATCCTTGTTAAAAAGTGACATATATGAGTAGCTTTAAGTAAACAAGGTATTTCCCTTACACTCTGAATAATGAAAGATTTTCTGCCCACTGAATTTCATAACTTTTAGCACTGTAAAAGGATGTTATTTTAATTTTTTCTAAACAACACCTAGATTTTATTTTTTAACTTCATCCAGTAATTTTTTAAAGAAACCATGTTCTTACAGTTTTCATCTAATAGGAAAATACCATTCCTATGCCATCTTCCACTTATAAACCTTCTAGTTCTGTTATCCTTGGACAGGGGAGAATATACCTTTTATGATCATCCACATAAGGAAAGACAAAAATAATTGTTCACATGGACCCACATGGAGGAAAAACCTTCAGTAGCAGGAACAATTTTTGCTTTACTTCAGCAGCACTTAAAATAATGTGAGATGAATTCCACCATGGCTGCTTTCATTCAGCCCATTGCAGTACAGCATGATCATCCACCTCAGATTTACCAAACAAAAGTTATGCCACAGTAAACTGGTCACCTCCCACAACAAATTTTGTCTTCTTTTGACATGGGGAGAGCAGTGGCTGTTTTATCATGGGCAGCAAAGCATTCCAAATTGACTCCCAGTCTTCTTCTAGACAAACTGGCAAGACACAGACATGAGGTGGTCTAACAGGAGTGGGGAGCAATGTTTTTACTCAGGCTGGCAGCCTGCCACAAGTGGGGTCCCCCAGGGATTGATACTGTGGTCCACACTTTACAACACCTTCCCAAATTATCTGGATGGCAGGATTGAAAGTGCTCTCCTCAAGTGTTCTGATGACACCAAGCTGGGTGTTGAGGAGGACACATCAGAGGGAAGAGATCTCACAGAGAGACCTGGAAAGGCTGGAAGAGTGGGTTAGGGAGAACTGTATGAAGTTTATCAAAGATAAGTGCAGATTCCTGCCCCTGGGGGGACATAACCAAAGATCCCTTGTGTGGATGGGGAGCAGCCTTGCTGAAAGGCTGGTGGACGAGAGGCTGAACATGTGTCAGCAGTGAAGCTGCTGCAGTAATGAAGGTAAAGAAAGAAAATGAAGATAAATGAAGATAAATGGGATCCTGGGCTGCATCCACAGGGATAAAGATGAACTTGTCAGGCCTGGAGTACAGTGTCCAGCTTTTGCCCCCACAACTCACAAAAGACATGGACAGACTGGAGAACATCCAAAGGCATGGATGATCAAAGGGCTGGAGAGCAACCTCTGTGAGGAAAGACTGATGGAGTTGAGTCTTTTAACTTTGAGAAGAGCTGGCTCAGGGATGACATCATCACAGTATTCCAGCACTTAAAAGGGCACCTAGAAAAAGGGTGAAGACTCTGTGTTCACCGGGAGTCACAAGGAGAGGACAAGGAGCAACGGGGACAAATTGCACAAAGAGAGGTTTAATCTCAACATAGGAAGTGAACACTTTACCGTGGGAACAATGACTCACTGGAACAACCTCCCCAGGGATGTGGCAGGGTTCATATCACTGGTGGTTTTCAAGAAGTGATTGTATGGTGTACTAGATGATCTCCTAGGCTCCCTTTTTCATGGAAGATTGGATCAGGAGATCTATCCTACCTGGGATACTTTATTATTATGGTTTTGCCTCACCCCTCACAGGGGGGATTTAAAATGAAATTCTGACCTACTGTTGTAGAATATAAGCATACCCAGCATGCACATCTCAGCTGATGATAAACAGTAAGATACCACACCTGGACCTTAAAAGAAAATCTTGCAGCTGTAGGACAGATCTAGGTATCCTTAATGAATTTTGCCAGACCATTTTTCTATAAGAAGTCAATGGCTGCTTTCTTGAGTCATTTCACTCAGTAGGAATAAGGACTGAAATGAAAATTCTGAAGATCAATAAAAACATTTTAAAATGAAAGAAGAAGGATCAAACCTCCCTAACCATTCCATGTCTGAACAGGCACTGTAGTGCTCATACTAATAGAAAACAAGCAGAGATAACTGAAAAATAGATTAAGCAATTGAGAAGGCATACTTATAGCAATTTTCCCACACAATTTTAATGCAAGAAAGAATCTTGTCTATGTACTGAGCTGAGTTACTCCCAGCACGTATAAGCATGGGCAGCAAACTGCATTTTGTGCTACAGATGGCTTCTGCAATTTTTACTATTTGAAGTATCATATTGTCCTGTGTCACTGAGTCTCCAGGGTACCAAACCTGTTCTTTTTTTTTTTTTTTTTTTTTTTTTTAATATATAACAGAGAACATTTTCCCCTCCATTTAACTCATGGAAAAAAAAATCTTAAACCAGGAGCTCTGTGAAGCTGAATTAATTTGTGTCTGTGGAGCACTGTGAAGTACTGTGGGGAGACATCTCTTAAAATTGCAAAATACTTTTGCTGTTACAGTCAAACTCTCAGTGGAGTGATATGAAAAGAATGTTAAGTGTGAAAAAATGTGCAGTTTGTGAATGGTGCAGACATTTACTGACTGTGGTGAACAAGTGCTGGTGTCTACCTCATTCCACTCAGCTACAGAAACAGTCACTCAGCACTAATTGCAGCTTTTCTCCTTGGCAAACACGTGTGCTGAGCCCTTCTTAAAATTCAGGAAGGAGGGTGGCATGGAAAGAGTTTATTTCTTTGGTGCTGACGTTTTGCTGTTCTGGGTCTCACAGTGTAATGACATACTGTGAAATGATTAAGTGGAAATTAGCATGTTTGCTTCTCTTCCTTCATTTTTGTGCTTTGAATAAATACAGTTTCATGGTTTTGCCTATTTCTGTGGGTCACTTTTTCCTCAAGGTTTGAACCAAACTGCTGTAAGGTTTTCTTGGCCTAATGGGCTTTGGTCAGGCTTTTTAGGACAAGGTCAGGTACAGCACTGGTTGTGGTGCTCAGTGTCTCCCTCCAGACCTAGGGTGTCTGTGCTTGTGTCTAGATAACTCTTGGTCATTCTTCAAAAACAACCCCACAAACAAACAAAAACCCAAACAAAAACAACCAAAACCCTCAGGAAAATATGTGAAAAGAGAAAAATCTGGTACTGAGATTGATTAACAGCAAGCAAGACCAAGACACCTGCAAACAAGAACACTTTAGACATTGGAGATGTAAAATATTTCAGGATACTCATCTCATAGTACTTTTGCTTATAAAAAGATTGGCACCAAGCATCTGATGTCCCTGTTGTGCTGGATAACCCCTATGAGATGTGACTCTACAGGGCACAGAGGAATCCCAGGTCACAAGGCTGCTCTCAGGGCTGTTCTGACCTGACCAGCAAGGAGGTGATAAAAGTGCAGGAGTCCCTCTGTCCACAGCCCTTTGTGTTCACAAGGTAAAGGCTCCTACCAATCCTCTTTGGTACCAGTGATCATAACTGTATGGTCTCCATGGACCATGGACATGACAGCCTGTGACATCCCTTCACAGGGTTCATATAAAATAACTGATAAAAGCAATTTTATTGTAATTTGGATCAGCTTCCTTATGTAGAGCTCTGCACTGAAACACTGCTATGGTTTTATGAGTGAAAAATTTTATGAGTGATCTGTAATGATCTGTAAACACTCTTACATGATCTGTAAACATTCCCACCTTTACTAACAGAAGAAATGAGCCTAAGTTTTTCCCTAAAATGAAATCTGTGTTATTTATCTTACCCTCTTTGGCTGGACATTTTCCTAAAACACAATAGGATAAGGTCATCTTTCACAGATTCTGTAAGTGGGCTGGGAGCTGCCACTGAACTAATGACTAATTTTCTCTAGCTGCAGAACAGAGACAGAAACAGCAGGTGTTTATTTTTTTTTCCTCCTTCTGATGTATCATTTAGGAAGGAATATATGTGGAAATAATGAGAAAATAATGAAAAGATAAATTCTTTGGGCATGACAAGTCTATCTTGTGACAAGCTGGTGAAGACTAATAGAAGCATCAAAACTTTCAGAGCAACCAAAGTTTACAGAGCAGTTAAAAAGAGACAAAGATTTTATTTCACAGTCTTTAACTACAATAAATATCATCATCCAACACCTTCCCAAAATGATTCTGACATTTGCCATACAGTTGAGAAAGAATGGCAGGAATCCTAGATGAGAGAGGGGACATTCATATTTTCAACTCTAAAACAGTATTTCTCTAGGCATGGGTAGCTGTATCCTACATTTCTTCCCAGGTTTAGTGTTAACAATATGCTTAAAATCCTACCAGAAAATATTTTCATTAGGGACAAAAACTGTGTATGGATTTACAAGTTCAGCTTCCTGCATCTTACAGTCAAGCCCTGTAGAACACAGTAAAAATGTCATGGAATCATGGAATTATGGAATGGTTTGGGTTGCAAGGGACCTTAAGGATTAGCTAATCCAACCCCCCTGCCACGGGCAGGGACACCTTCCACTAGACCTGGTTGCTCAAAGCCTCATCCAACCTGCCATAAAACACCTCCAGGGATGGGGCATCCACAGCTTCCCTGGGTAACTTGTGCCAGTGCCTCACCACCCTCACAGTAAAGAATTTCTTCCCAATATCCAATTTAAACCTACCTTCCTGCACTTTGAAGCCATTGCCCCTTGTCCTACCAGCTCACTTTAGGCAGCTCGCTTCACATTTTGTGGATGTACTTGCTGTGTACAGCTTCTGACCCCTCAGCCCTCAGCAAACACAGTCTCTGCATCTTCCCCGCTCCTGCAGAAACCTCAGAAGAGCTGAAAGCTTGGATAAATTGCCTTTCCTCTTAAATGTGCTCCTGGGTCATGGTGGTTTACACTGTTTCTAATCTCTAGATGGTAATTTCTTTTCCTAGGTGGAAAAACTTCAGTGCTTAAATCGACAGATGTGTTGTTTGTTACTCCTGTGGTTGCTGTTACCTCTTGTTTATGAGCTGGGATGCCAAACTTCCAACTCATTTCTCATGCATTCTCTGCATCATTAACTATTTATATTTCCTGTGCTTGGACAGCTTTTACTTCTCTCTAGCAATTCCCTCCAACGTGGCTCTGTTAAAATGCAGAAACTGTTATAAAATCACAATAGAAAAAAGACCAGATGGCATCAATAACTGCTAATATACCCCCATGTTTATGCTCCAGCACATGTCTGATGGATGGGATAAGTGCTAGTCACTGGTATTCTGTTTTGTGTCATTGTTTGCTGAATTGTTTTTTTATTTTAATTAACCATATGCTCCCTAGGAAACCTTGAAAGCATTTCACATGGCTCCCCAAAATACACCTGCATTGTACCTTAGAAATGGACGACATTTTAAGACATAACCCCCTTTTCTTTTCAAAAAAGAAAATATTTTATGAAAAGAAACTGAGCTACTTTCTCTCCTGAGTTTCTATTCCTGTTTTTCCCCCAGCTGCTTTCTAATGAAGAGCTATCCTTTCACATGTTTATTGGTTTTTAAGCTGCACAGGCACTAAAGGCATGGTTTTGCTATGCATTTTTTTAATCCAAACACCAGAATAATTATCAATATGACCAGACAATAACTAGAGTCACTTTCATTGTTCAGTGTCTTAAGATTCCTGACACTCCTTAGATGTTTGTGAAAGCAGTGCAGCACACAGACTGTCACACACTAATTCTCTGTGCAGTCAATGAAAAGAAGCAGTCATATCCCTGAAATCTGGAATCCATAGTAAATGACTAAATATGCCATTCTAGTTATTCTTTTCCATTACTCATGCAAGTCAGCTTTCATCTGGCAGGTTTCTGGATTTGCCCCTTGGTCTCACTATTTTCTCTCACATGTACTCAAAGCGGAGAGGTGACACTCATGACAGAGGAATTGTTTCTGGGGTTTGTGGCTATAGGTAATTCTTAGAGGGAAGGGATCACATTGATCAGTTGATCGTAGCAGGGAGAAAGGAAATTTTACGCAGGCTTTACTGATAGTTTGATTTTAACAAAAGGGTTAGAACAGTCTGGTTTTCGCCAGCTTAATGGGGATTCAAAAAGCATCCTAAATCATAGAATACCCTAAGTTGGAAGGGACCCACAAATATCATCAAGGCCAGCTCCTGGCCCTGCACAGGGCAGACACAAGCATCACATCATGTACCTGAGAGAGTTGTCCAAACACTCCTTGCACTCTGTCAGGCTTGGTGCTGCAACCACTCCCCCTATTCCAGAGTGTGTTACTAGCATTTCACTGTGGCTTTTTAGGGCAGGGTTTGTATTTCTTCGCTTCCCAAAACTTTCCTAACTAAATTAGCTATCCAGCAATGTAAGCATTGACATCTGAGAAAGTTTCCTGTGTTCCTGTTATAGTTAATAGAAAACAAGTCCACAGAGTCAGTGAAGCATAGGGTGAGTCATTTAACCAAACATAGGTATCGACTTTACGATGACATAAATCACACCCTACTCTTCATTGATCATCTAGAAATCCAAAGGCAACTTTTAAAGATGCTTCCGCCACCTTACATTGTCTCATATGGTAGCTTAATTAGCATGCTTTGCCTCCCACCTTAGTTTCTTGACTTGTGAAAGTGAGATTGTACAATCAGCCACCCAATTTGTGAGAGATGAAGATAATGAGTTCATGTTTGTACAGTGCTGAGGAAATGTTATATCCAACAAGCTGTGCCTTAATGATATAGTCTTAACCCATACTGATGAAGACATACTGTTTACACAGAGACAGCAAGAGAGCCATAAGCTCTGGTTCTGCTGGCAGCCCTTCAGGGTCTCTACATGGCTTTCAACATTAGGTATTTTGTAAATAGGAACATTAGGGCAGATATGTTGGAAAACTTGCCTAGAGTAAAGCAGAACGTTAGCAACTGAGCTGGGATAGTGATTTTTTTGTGTATAGCTCTGGTGACAATTGCTAATTGTCAGCTATAATGTAGCTCTGTTTTCCTGTGATTCTCTAATTTACTCCAGAGCGAGTACAGTCAATTCTTACGTCACATTTCTATGTTGGCTACCAAAAGTCTAAGAAATGCTTTCAGATATTTCAGGATGAAAAGAGAGATAAATATTATTAATTTTCATTGCAAGTAAGGTCATTTGTTCCAAAATTTCTGCAGTGTTCATGTATCTAATGAGTCAGGGTGTTTCATAACTCATCAGATTTTCAGCTGATGTTTTATAGCTTTCCCATGTCAGAAGGAATAACTGATTGTGGTTGTTAAAAGCATGGATCAGTGCAGAATCATTGCTACCCTGTATGTGTTACACAAATATCTTAAAACAAATCTTGGCTACAGTATTTCATCAAGGCAGCTGAGTATGATAAATCAGTAACAGTTGAAATCTGTGGTATCAAGACACAAAAGTTGTTCACTCATTCTCCTGGCAAAATTTTCAGCAGCAGTTAAATTGCTGTATTTAACTGCTGTTGAAAATTTTGCCAGGAGAATAAGTGAACAACCATGTCCTTAGAGGTGGGGTAAAATATTGTAGACATGAGATAATCTCTGAGGTGATAAAGTCAAATGATAAAACTTTACATATAGCCATGTATATAAAAGGTGACTTGATGGCATAATTCTTGTAGAAGAGTAAAACTACCAACATAGATCTAATCCACTGAGTAGCAGCCTGATTTTCCCTTCTCCTCCCTGAAGTAATCATGAAAATTACAGTCAGAAAGGCTAAACAGCACAACCACATACTGCTCTCATGGAATAAAGAAAGGCAATCAGGATGGATTGCATAAACACATCAGGAGTAAAAAAAAAAAAAAAAAAAAAAAAGAAACCACCAAAAAAAAGAACAAACCCAAAGGGAAACGTCAGCCTATTCCTTATCTGAAAAGAACTAATAACAAAAGAACAAGATAATTTAATATTCAGTATCCAAATACTAGTTATGTGACATTGGGTTATTAAATCTATTCTTTTTTAAGAAGAGGATAAGGGTCCAATATAGAATAAGAAAAAATAGATTAAGGAATTTTTCAGGAAATAGGTGTGTTCCGCACAACAGTAATAGTTAGCATCCAATAATGAGTGGTATCTCTCAAAAGTCATTACTAGGATCAGTACTAATTAATATATTCATCAGTGACATAGTGAGTGGGGTCAAGTGCTCCATCACCAAGGTTACAGAGCACCAAGATGGTGCAGCTTGAGGGAATGGATTCACCAGAGGGACCTGGACAGCCCTGAGGAGTGGGACCATGCAAACCTCATGAAGTTCAACAGGGCCAAGGGCCAGGTGCTGCACCTGGGTTGGAGCAATCCAGAAACAGACTGGAGGATGAAGGGATTGAGACCAACCCTGCGGAGGAGGACTTGGGGGTGCTGGTGGATGCAAAATTAGAGGTGCACTGGCGAGGTGCAGTCGCAGATCAGAAAGCCAACCATGGCCTGGGCTGCATAAAACAAAACATGAACAACAGGCCAAGAGAGGTGATTCTGCCTCTCTATTCCACTTTTCTGAGAGCCCACCTGGAGTAATGTGCCAGCTACAGGACCCCCAACATCCTGTTGGAGAAAGTTCGGAGGAAGCCATGAAGATGCTCAGAGGGGTGGAGCACCTCTCTGGAAAAGACAGGCTGAGAGAGCTGGGTTTGCCCAGCCTGGAGGAGAGAAGGCTCCAGGGTGGCCTTATTTTGGCTTTTCAGTATACAAAGGGGGCTTGTAAGAAAGATCAAGAGAGATTTTTACCAAGGCCTCTAGTTACAGGACAAGAGGACACAGTTTTAACCTGAACGAGGGCAGGTTTATATTGGACATAAGGGAGAACTTTTTTATAATGAGGATGGCAAGACACTGGAACAGGTTGTCCAGGAAAATTGCGGATGTCCCACCATCAGAATGGTTCAAGGTCATGTTGAATGGGGCTCTGAGGACCTTGATCTAGTGACAGATGTCCCTGACAGGGAGGATTGGAACTAGGTGATCCTTGAAGGTCTCTTCCAATTCAAATCATTCTGTGATTCTAACATTGATTCCTGCTACAAAAAGCAATTTCTATTCTGAAATTATCTTCCATGTATAACATATTCAAAACATCAGTCATCATTATTCCACTGTAATTAGTAGTAGTGGAGGCTGAGCTAGAAATCAGTCACTGACTCTGGGTTCAACATGCTACAAATATTTCTAAAATATTTGAGAGACTGCAAGAGATACAAAAATCCCCCAAAACAGGATAGCAAGAACGTGGTAAGCATCACCTATGGGAGAATCAGAAAGAAGTGAGATTATGGAAAAGTATACAACAGTCCTCAAATATGAAAAAACTTGTATTTCTTGTTCTTTGTGAAAGAAAAGAGGAAATCCATAATAATTTGTAGGAAGAATAACTTAGATACAGAATGACATGTATGAGGATGGTGACATGGAGTGACAAAGCTGCTGTCTTGATCACTGGATGTCTCCAAAAATGCATCAGACAAGGTCAGAATATCTAAACAAGAAGATTGTCTGAACAATCACTCAGGGACCCAGCAGTTACAACTCTGTTCCCCAAATACATTCTCACTGTTTCGTGTGCAGAGAACAGAGAGGGCAAGAGCTAACAGATGGGCTCTGCTCATGGAAAGCTATAACTGGATCCTATACAGATTATCTGAGTTATACAAACGGATCCTTTTAAAAACTCTCTTATTACCCTGTTCATAGAGGAGCTGATGTGGAGGTTGTCAGAGACAGCCACATTATGAGAAAGGCACTAACAAAGGAGGTTAGATTAGCCTGTGTTTGGAGCATCCTTTCAATTGCTGTCCAGATGCTTTTCCTATAACACACAAAACAAGAAAATATCATGAGTACATTCTGATATTCTCATATCTGTATGAGTACATTGTCTGTAAGTAGCAGGAATTGACAGAAGTAGTTTTCTCACTCAGACTTTTTTAAAGACAGGTTTTCACAGATATTAGTGTAAGTTTGACAAAGAGTTGACATTAATTTCTGGTGGAACAGGAAATTTTTTATGGGAATGTATTTATCATGTTTCAGTTAATGGCCCGTGGAGAAGGTATATCTTCAGCTAGTTATTCAGCCCCTGATTTCCCTCTAAGTATTCTGCTCCATCTCAGAGTCAGTGTCTGACTCCTTGCATCTCCTTGGAAGCTTCTGCAAGTTGCAATCAGTTATCAGATTGCCCTGCCTGGTGCAGCACCCTCCTCACCAGAGCCCATTCCTGCTCACCCCTACCCCAATCCACCTCTTCTTTCAGGTCACTTCTCTGCCTTTAAGCACAAACAAATAGAAAACACAGCGATCCTTCCCTCACTGTCTCCCAGCCTCCAGAAACCAGGGATGTAGAAGTGGCTAATTGAGTGTGGCATCTTGCTGGACTTGAATGGCATTGAGGAAAAGCAAGTGTGATTCAGCTAAAGGCTATGTGGGTATGTCGGCAATTACAAAACCCCAACTGGACAGCACAGGAGTGTGAAATGGTGCTTCTTTAAAAAGTGAGGCCCTTGAGGTTTAGCAACACATTCATTAAATACGTTGGTGCCCAGAAGTTATTTTGGTTTCAAGCCTTTGGCCAGAATGAGGTCACTCTACATTTGCTTCCCTGTTAAAGGAATTTGTTAATCTTGAAATATTTACGCTGAGCTTTAACAGTGTTGCTTCTTCTTTTGTGACAGAATGCTTTTTCTGTGCTTTATTTCTATGAGGTAAATGCATGAGGAGAAACCAACTCTGGATCTGGCTATTTATACAAGAGAACACATGGGATCAAACCCAATATCTGCCTCTCAGAAAGCTACAGAAGGCTGCTCCCAATTTTCCACCCACCAAATTTCTTCTACCTAAGACTATGAATTAAATCTCTTCCCATGTATCTCCTGGAAGACTGTATAAGAAGATTTAAATAAATTATTTTAAACACCTTAAGGAACATAAAGAAATGCAAGCTGTGTTTCTGGCATGTCTTCACCTGAAACAGAGCACACCTCCATTGAGAAAAAGACCATTTAAACTGAAAAAGAAAACCAAAAAATTATTACCAAATTGAAATATATATATGAATTTGAAGAAGTAAGAAAGAGACTGGATGCAATAAAATCCTGCCTCATTTCCTTAGGAGAGGATAGAAAAAAATAGTATAGAGATCAGTGACAGCTCCTTGAGGGAGCTGGTGACATATTTTGGAAGGATGTGTGGAAACAGACAATGTAAAAGGCTGTGGAAGACAGGTTTTATGAATAAAAAGAAGCATCAAATTCCACTTTTGACACATACCTTCTAAAGTTCTGTAAGTTTGTGGCTCTCAAATTGGCCAAGAATAGACAGTCATACTGACAGGTCTCAAATGGTCAATTTGAAAAACTGCTTCAAATCTACTTACTGTGGTATGAGATCCCTATCAGACCCAGCTACACCTTTTATAAAATATTTATTGCTTTTCTGTTGAAGACTAGTGCAGCTGCTCATAACTTCAGTCCTCGATGAGGAATTCAGAGTGCTTCACACTAACTAATTTAGCTTCCCTTTTGCCTAAAGCAATAAATTTAATAAAATATACTGGACAAGATATATGTTCTAAGTTCCACTGTGGTTTTGTGACTTGAAGTGACAATTTTCAAGGGCTGGGTAAGGTTTAATCACCAAGTGAGACCTTATCACACAAACTCAGCAGTAAGACAGTTGCAGATATCAGATGGAAACTTTTAAAGGTGCTTTAATTCAGATGAAAAGAATGATTTCCCTAATCAAGAGAGACTGTAGGCATTTCTCCCAACATAATCATCATCAGCTGCCAGATCAGGATGCACTTTCCTGGAACACTGTTCCTCCCACCAGGTGTTGTTACATGGAGATCAGAGGAGAAGAACATCCTTAAGGAGCAGGTCCTCATTGCCTGATTGCTCATTCTGCCGTAGCCCTCACTAACGAGATCTCCTCTCCTGTTTGGAGGTACACAACTATAAAGTAAAAAAATATCACTTTCTTCTCAGACTGAAACTTCTCATGGCAAAATCAGAGTGACTCCAAACTAGCCCAGACCCTAGGGGTGAATTCTTGGCTAAATAAAATCAAGAATAAAATTTACACCTTAACTTTCAGCATCTTGAAGCAGCAGGAGACTTTCCATGGATTTCAGTTGGCTGTGATTACATGGAGAAAACAAGCCTTATTAGGCAGATGAAACATGTAAGTGCTGAATAGGAAGACAGCCCACCTGTCACAGCTGGGTGTTTTAGCACAGGGCAGCTACACACACAGAGGGCTCAGCATAGCTGTCCAAAGCTCTTCCATGAAATTTTATGGGAGGGACAAGGTAGAAGCTAAAGTGTTCTGAGGCAGGAAACAAAAGGGGCTGCTTTCCGTAGACAAGAGAAAGGAAAATGTCTTTCTGATTAAAATTGACCACAGACAAAGCAGCTGAGAGCTTACAGAAAGATTACACCTCTAGGAAATAGCCTGCTCTCTCCATACATGCCATTCGATTCTTTGCCCACTGTTTCCATGACTGGGATAAAGATGTGATTGCTGAAAAACACCTCTCACAACCCTGATATGGTCCAGAGGCAGATTATGGGCATGAAAGGTCTGCACCAAGCCCTGTCAGAGGCCTCTACAATCTCATGGCAATTAACCCTGCCCCAGGGGTGTTTCCTCTGCTCAGCTCCAGCTACTCCTCTCCCACTGCCAGTGAGCCATTGCTGAAGGCCACTGGCAGCCAGCAGTTCCAGGGTTCTGTTGTCTGCAGGGATCAGCAGTGAATGGCAAATGTGGTGTGAATGGGGTGTAAATGTATGGTAAAGGTGATGTAACTCTCTAGTAGATGTATGGTAAATGTGGTGTGAATGGGGTGTAAGTGTATGGTAAATGTGGTGGCAATGGGGACAGGGCACACAGGGCACATACCTTCTCAGCACAAATCCACAGCTCACCAGACATCATTTCTCTTGCCCAGGCTAACTGGAGAACATGTCAATGGCCAGGCAGTAAGCAGCCAAAAAGACAGAGGAAAAATTGCTGAAAAAAAAAGAAATTGCTTAACTAGGAAGGCAGACTGATTTGGCATTTTGCAAAGCTTGAGCATCCAAACCAAAAATTGCAATTGTTTTTACCTTGATTTTGGGAAAACAATAAGTCAAGAATGTAATTTTTTCACTAAATTTACCTCCATCTGAGTACCTGTCATCCTCATTCCTTCTGTTTTTGCCACTATTGCCTTCCTGTCCTCATCTGTCTGGGAAACATTCTCATCTGAGGTCTTCTCTTCATTTATCCATAGGGCACTGAATACCCCACAGCCCAGATTTCTCATAGACTGAGCACTCATTCAACACACATTATTAACCTTCTTATGCCTGTAAATTCTCAAGTGAGTCTAAAATCTTCAGGTTTATAGTAAAACAAACAAACAAACAAAAACCCTTCCCCTCAGAAAACCCACACCAAAAAGCACACACACCAAAAAAAAAAAATCCATAAAGAATCCATCCACAACTTTTCATGGCTCAGAGCTCAAAAAATGATTGCTTCTGGAGTAAAATTCTACTGAGAAGGCTGAGAACTAAGGAAAGGCCAGGGGATCACAAGTAATTGTGTTATAGCTACTTAATGAGCTCCCAGTCACCTACCAAATCATAGTAAAATTTGATATTTATTTTCATATGCTTTCCCACCTACTGTGTGAGATACATTATCTGAAATCACTATTTGACTTTTTAAGTAGTTAGACCACTTGCAGATAACTGTTAATACTCTGAGGATATTTATTTACAATCAGGTCTCTCTCCATTTAAAATGCATATATGAGAAGCAATAACAAAACCTTGCTAGATGATTCACATTGTTTCTCTCTGCTTTTCATGAAGGCCTCGGTGAATAACAGAGCAAATTATCAGTAAATTTCCCATAAGAATTTGAAATTAACTTGTTTCATCTGTGCTTATGCAAGTTTCATTCTCCTTTCTGCGAATATGCAAGTAATTGCTTTTTATTGTCCATGGAAAGTGAATTTAGAGATGCAGTTTTTACATGACAGTATTTTGCTGGCAATGATTGTGTACATTCAGTAGCAGCTTGAGAAAGAAATGCAAGTTACCTGAGACAGCAGCACACCTCAGTGTTTGAATATCCCAAATCAGCCTGTAAAGTTAAATATCAGTTTAAAAAGTCATTAATTAAACTATCGTAGCAAGCTCATTGGAGAAAGTGAGAATCTGTTTTCCTGTATTCTAAACCCGGAAAACAAGTCACTAAATTAACATATTATTCATGTACACTTCTCTTCAGGTCTAATTGCTGCCCTCTTTACATGTCTTTTTTATGCAGGAGAGTCTAATGACTATGAATAGACAATACACTCTTGGGGAAAAGATTACATGGTTTCAGACTTGACTTCCTTGATTATAGAAAGAGGTGGCAGATTAAACTTTATGGGCTGTCATTCCTTCACTCTATGTGGGACAACACCTTAATGACATTTTCCCGGGCACTGGTATCAAAGGCGTGGAGCATTTAGGAGAGAAAATTGCTTTGAGACATGAATTCATTTAAAGTGCAGTGGCATTTATGAGAGGGGCAAGTCAGATCCCATCCAATATCACACTTCCTTGATCCGAGGTGAGAGAGGCACTATGGTTTGACTATGCAGGAGCTGTGCCCAACTTACAGGTGAGCAATGTGTCACCTCTTCTGCTCCTGTTTTCACCAAGCCTCATGGCCTGACAGGTCCCTGGGAGTTTGTTTGCCTTGCTGAGTTTCCTGGACAGTGGTTTACACATGCATACTAAGAAAACAAATTAAAAAACCCAAGACAGACAAAGTGATTCTAGAAGGATATTACTGCTCAGGGAACGTCATTACAATTTTGTTTTTATGAAAATGCTGACCTACATAGTTTATACTCAGAAGTGTGAGTGATATTGTAGATGACCCATCTCCTATTAGATCTCAGCAATGGAGCCTGGCATCTTTTTAAGCTGATGCATTAGTATGTGTCACATTCAGAAATCTAGTAATCTGAAATTACTAGCTCTGATTAATATAATTAATTATGTACCATTATGTGTGCCCAAATTTTGGTAGAACCCTTTCAGAGAGTGAGATAATTTGATATATTAGCTGGAAAACATCCAGACATTTTATATCTAAAATGATTAGGAAGTAATAAGACACATTTCCTGCTTTCACAAATAATTCTGTAATGAGGTTGTAGAAAAACAATGAAGTTTACAAGTAATAAATCAAAGCAATGTTAAAGCTGTTGATAATTGCAATGCAAATAGAACCTGGATACATTTTCTGGTAAAGAGCTTTTGTCATGACTGAGCAATACAGCTTTGAGGACTGACTATTCACTAACTGAGGGGACAGATTGGTCAAAGGAAGGGATGATCCTTTGGTGGAGATGACACGATATTGCTCATCAGTGCTTTTATTTCTTAAAATGGCTTTTTGTTTCAAAAGTGAATAAGCAACCTGAAAAGGCTAACTAAACCCAAGTAAAAATTATGCTTTTCCTTGTGATCGATCTTTGTTTTGTGACACAGAAAGGAAACAAAGAGTGGGTTTGCTCAAAAAAAATCCTGTCAGCTCCAAAATCATATTATTAAAATATATTTTCTTTCTTGAAAAAGTCCAAAATTACTTCACTCCTCCCCCTTTTTCTAATGTTCAGGTGAGCAACAAATTATTTTTTTTTGCTGCCTTAACCCTGACCCCAATAGAAATTTCTTACACTTTGACACAAAGTGTAAGATGCATTTTATACTCCAGTAAGAAGTATTTCAGGCAGAACAACGATTTCTCCATCATATTAAATTTTCACCACTGTCTGCAGTGCTGCACTGGAAGCACACATTGAGACCTGTCTGTGAAAAAGAGGAGGCAAGTTACAAAGGGATTATTAGGTAAAAAAAAGCAGGAGATGCATGAAGGTTATGCTGTCCTTATGAGCAATGTAGTAAAAGCAATGTACTTCTGTTAATAATTATACAGTGACAGAAATAGAGCAAAACACACAACTTTTTCACAGTCACATTCATGCCAGGAAGCAATGAAGCAATACCTCCCATTGTACTGCCCCAGATGACATGTCCACACTGTGCAGGACTGTAGGATGAGGTTCTGGCCCAGGCCTGAAATATATTTACAACCTCATGTGCCTACTGACAGCTCCAATGCTTTTTAGCTGCTGGGGGTCTCAAGAAAATAATGTAGTGGGCATGAATCTGTATGAATGTTTATAACACAATGTAGAATTAAGAGAATGATAACATCTAAAGAAAGAACAGAGAAGGTTATCCTTTGGAAAGGTCCAACTAACAAGACAAGACTATTTATTTGTTATAGACTGGAAAGCTGAGAATATTGCCATTACCTAGACAACTCCCTCCTGCAAACCCTTTTTGTGCTCAGCTCAGCTGGAAAAATCCTCTCTCTCTGAGGGTTGTGCTGGCACACAGACACACAGAATCTCTGCAGTGTGTTAGCACCTTCACTAAAGATACATCAGTATTCAGGTACATGGATATTTGCCACATGTTGTACCAAGTTGTTGTAAATCTTTACTTGGGAATTTTGTCGACTCCATCCAAGTTCACAGAAGATGGAAATGTAGCAACAAATGAGCTCAAATAAGAATGTGTAGGATGAACTTGCAAAGTCCTATACAAGAATGTGGATCCTGTTTTTACCCCCCACACATAACCACTAAATATTCTCAGCCTGTTAGTATTACCTTCACCAAGAATGGCATCTGCTATTGCTGTTTTATACAAAACGTTTATCTAAACCTTTGGTGTGATTTGGCCCTGCTGCTTGCCACTGCTAAGGCAGAAAGCAAGGAAAGATTTTGAGGCTTGTAAAGTTCCAGTGGGTTGAGTTGTGCTATCACTGAAGTCAGAACCACCCCTGCATGTGACAACATGCTGAGACTAATTATTCTGACTTTTGGTTGCTTACTGTGTGGTAAGGACATTATTTCATTGCACAATTGAGATTATCAAGTTTTTGTATCTTGTATTATTACAAGATAGCCTGTTTGTATTAGACCAGGTTTTTTGGAGTCAGATTATCTGACAGAGTATCCTGTCTCCAGCAAAGATCAGCAAGTAGATACAAAGGAAGCAGCAGAAGAAAAGAGCAGGCATGCAGTGATTCCTCTCCAGGGTGCTCTGCCAGTCTCCAAATCATTTATAACTCACAGACTTCTTGGACAGTTGCCTTTGCTGTTGACAGACTCCATTAGATCTGGACTCCATGAAGTTGCCCAGACACTGCATCTAAACTTCTGGCACCCACAGTATGCTGAGAGAGGGAGTTCCCTGTTCCCACTGGGTCCCCACCAAAGAGCTTGTTCTCACAGTCCAAGCAGCTCTTTTCTTTCTCATTGACATCTAGCTGCTCAAATTTCAAATAAGCTGCAACTCTAAAGAAAGGAAAACAAATTCCAGATGACCAATAACCCATGTTTTGAAAACCAGAGTGCCCAGAATTTTTTTCCATCTCTTTCTAGCTCACCCACACATCTCTTCTGGCTGCGAGACATTTGAATTTTAATTTCTCCAAGGATGACAGACCCGTTTCCTAAGCAGGCTGCCAAAATTTGTCAACTCATTTGTCCTTCTGCCAAATCTCACCAGCAGTGGATTTCTTCTTGCTGTTCCAGAAAGGAGCAGCTCCATCTTTCCTGCTCTCCCACCCTGACCAGAATTTGAGAGGAAGGGTCAAGGCACCAAGCAGGACTGGTTCAGCCCAAACTGGGGCCACAGTTACCAGTGGTACTGGTTTGCTCTTCCCAACTGCTCCATATGCAGACAGCTGCCTTCTTCTGATGCCTGCAGCCTGACATTTGCTGGTTGGTTTTACGTCAGAAGAGTTAAGGCCTCCATCACAAGCTAAATGCCAGCAGAACAACTGATTTTAGAGATGTTCTTCTACCATTTTCTGCTTCTAAATTTGTATTATGATAAATATTTAAGTGCAAATTATTTTTTCCTCCTTTGATAAAAAGTAAACTGTGAACTTCCTGTGAATGAAAAACAATGTAGCGATTGAAAATAATTTTAACAGATGACTCATAAGTCTACATTGGTTTTTGCATCAGCAAATAAAAATTGGTCAGGATAGATGGAAAAAAAGTACATTGAAGTTTAACTACCAAATGCATCTTCCAAGCCCTCATTACTGAACCCTTTTCAAATGAAGTCTTTTTCATCATAAATCACCCAGCTATGTTTTGCATTTGCAAATTTTTTTTTAATTAAAAAGTGGAAGAAAAATGGAGTAAGCACTCTTAGTGACACGTCTCAAGAACAAAGGGCTCTCCAAAATGCAAACAATTAGAGAAGTCTAAGTTATGTACTCATTCACACAATAGGAAAAAATCCCCCCAAAACCAGTGAAGGATGAATTATTGTGCCAAGTGAAGGCTTTTCCAGCTTTTACTTATTAACTCTTTCTCCCTTACGGTCTTCTGTTGAAACTCTTATAATTCATCAGCACCCTTTTAACTTAGGGCCTCTTTTTCCCATGGAGCTCTAAACTTTGCCAAATTGGACTAAAACAACCCATTAATATGGTCAGCTATTGTCTATGTTCTTCTGCTAATATTTGCCAGTATTGACAATTTGAGCTGAATATTGAGTGGGTGGGGATGATTTAAAGGCTGGCTAGAATACTGGAGTATTCTAGTATTCTGTTTTCTCTTTTAAGAATATTTTCTCCCAGTCTCTAATATTTGGTAATGGGAAGAAGAGACTCCTTCCCTTGAAACAGGCATCTTTTCTTTCACAGTCTTTTCTGGAACTGTTTCTTCTTCTACCTAACATTTTGTTCTCCATTATGAAATTATTTGCATCCTAGTCAGCCCACAGAGAAGGAGGTGTCCCATCTTTACAAGTCCTTGAGAAGAAAAAGGGCATGTGAGAAACACAAACATAAAGAAGTCAAATGATTTTCTCAGGATTGTGTCAATGGCAGATAGAAAAACATTTAATAAGGACCAAATCTTGAATTTCTTTTGCCATGAACAATTTGATTTGAAACAATAAGAGCAGCTGTTTTGTCTCAACTAAATGAAGCAACATGATGGAGTCAGGTATTTTATTTAGCTGACACAGGCCTCCAAGGATTGACCAAAGAGCCACATAGAAATGGCTGAGAGTAAATGCTGCTTATCACAAGGCAATGTTAGGCAAAGAAATCTGAACATGCTGCCTTCAGAGCTTGTACATTTACTTTTCTCCTGAGCCCAGATTGGTGAGCAGGACTCACACCTGCTGCCATCACTCATCACCTGAATAAAGCTTGGTGCTTACAGCATTCACCCAGTAACTTCCCAGACAAAGTCCCTCCTTAGCAAAGAGCATTCATTGCACATTTCCCACATATTTGAGCACCAGGATGTATCAAATGGATCACCATCATACTGCCAAGCCTCTGTTGAAGCTGGGTCACTGTGCCAGACTACAGGAAATAGAAAACTGCTGAGTGGGTGTTGGGGTCATGTCCCTCTTTCAAGGCCTTTTTATACTCTTCATGTTAGACAGCTGTTGGTTGTCTCACTACCAGTACTATTGTATGCTGACTGGTGTATTTCCTGAGGATCTGAATCCCTGGTATTGCATGTTTGAAACCTCCCTATAAGATCAAGTGAGCCTTTCTTAGGAGTTAGGATTGCAGTGAGTATCCTCTTACCTATATGCTGAACACAGAGTGTGCTCAACACCATTCCTCTGTACTTTCTGTGTAGCCAAGAATCCTTTGGTGTTACTGCACTGTCTTTTTGAGAGATTTTCTACTGGTGGGTTGATAGGAAGTGAGAGAGGATTACCTGGAAGATGGCAGCAACACATTGCGTGAGCACAAGAACCATGAAAGCCATCCTGCTTCTGACCTACTGCAGTAGGGACATCTGGCTCTGTGCCTGTTCATCCAACAGGTAAGGACATCCCAGGGATCTTGGCATGACTCTACCTGCATAGTGGCCTCTGCTTTCAGCCTGGACCCACCCTTCCCTGCCTCTGTCCTACCCTAATGTTTCTGTCACAGCCATCAATGGGAACTTCCTAGACAATAGTCTAATGATTTCTCCCTGCTTCTGAATCTGTGGGGAGAACACTCACCTCTACAGGAGGCAGCTGTAAAGTTGTTTGTAAGCTGCCCTTGCTTGGTGCCTGTAGCATCTCTGGAGTTCCCAAATGTGACAAAAGAAATTAGACCTGGAAGGTGAAAGGCTGGAACCAGACTCAGAACTGGGACTTCAGCAGAACTTGCAGGATCTAGCCAGATTGGCCCCAGGAGTAGAGGCTGGGAAATTTATAGTCAGGATAGTTGTTGGCTCTGGGCATCAGGCCAATCTCATTATCTTGGACACAGTCAAAGACGATGAACTCACAGAGTACAAATCCTGCACTGCAAACCACTTATACAGCTCTGCTGTACTAATTACACTGGTATTGGTCTCCCTTTCAGCCTAAGCAATTGCTGGTCCTGCCTCATGTGGCACCTGGAATTCAAACTCCTGCTCGACTCCCACACAAGCCCTGCTGTTTAGTGACCTGCTCCCTGTTAACAGCCACTGTGCTCATGCCAGCAAGGCAGGTGTTTTGCTTTGGTGGTAGATTAAGTTATTTCCATATACAATTGATAAAGGGCTCTGTGATGAATGACAAGATGCTACATTCAGTTATTGAGGCCAATCTCTGAACTGTTTTTTCAGGTTCCGTAACAGCTTCTTCTCATAAAGGGCTTGAAAAACTTAATCAGGTGAATAATTAAATCCACATCAAGAGGCCTGCACCAGTTCAGCCTACTCCTGCTAACAATGCTCTGGATCAGAACATGGGGAAAGTCTCATAAAATTCGGGTTTTTTTCATCAACTGCTGTTAGAAAAAAAGCTTTTTTTCAGCTGCCTGCTACATCCCCTTCTCTCTTCCCTGAATAGCCTTGTTCAGCTTCCAACTCACAACATGACCAAACAGAGGAACTGCTTTCTTTGCTTTCCCCACAGCCTCAGGAATTAAGGCCCACACAGAAAACAAATGCAGGAGCACATAAACATCTTTAGCACACACATGAACCCATCTTTTTAGATAAAAGCTTGCACACAGTTAATTTTTTTGTTGAACTAGGCTTAGTACCATGAAAATTATCTCATGAATTAGGATTTAGAATTCACTGCATTATTGCTTTTATTTTAATTACTGGCACATGTGTCTGAAATAATTTTTGTCAGAGTCCCACAAGGGCCATTTTAATGGTAGCTGGGCAAGAGAAATACAAAGCTTTCCAAGGAAAAACAAATGTTATGCAGATTGTCTTCAACACAGGAAATATCCCTCTTAGTCATGTAACATTTGTGTTTCTTGGGTTCTCTGGCATCCAGCAGCTGGTATTTGCTTAGGGTAGGATGACATTGGTTCAAGTCTCTGCCATGCACACAGTCCAGCCACAGGATACCCACATCTGTCAAGGGGTTAAAACAGCAGAGTGTGCCTGCTCACTCTTCTGAGGGCTTAGACCCAGGCATCAGGGCTAAATTAGTGGATGGCAGCTGCTTCGGAGAGAAATTGAAGTGCTGTCTCTGTAAGATGGAGCTCTAGACTGACTTCAGTGATTATTCATTACAAATAAACACTGAAAATTATTTAAGGTGGTGGTTAAAACCTCCCTGGAGCTTAAAATGAGCATGCAAGATTTCTTTACGGTCTGAGGAAAGAAAATCTTGTTCCACTGATGCCTTTAGATCAAGGATTTCTGCCTCTCTCCCAAGGACAGATAAGCACACACGCTCTACCATTAAAGTGTCTCAGCTTTGTTTTGTAATAAATATTGTAATAAAAATTCTATTTCAGGCTGGAGGCATTTGGTAAGCAAGGGTGAGGAACATTGATCTGAGCTACTTAGCTAATCAATACTTCTTTTGCATGCTTATCTGGAAACCTTTGATCCTCCCAACTCCAGCTCCATTTCACCAATTACAGAAAGAAAGGTTAAGCTTGGATTTATTTTTATAAGCAACCTGATTAAGAAAAAATATTTTTTGCCTCTTTTTCAGTACTTAAAAAGTTCATAAAGCCACCATCTAAGTAACATATTTGCATCTGAGAACTGCATTTCTTCTTGATGGCTCCATAAAACAGCATGCTTGTAATGCAGATAACACATTAACTACTTCAGGAACTGGCAACATATTCCTGCATATTTTGCAAAATTGTGAAGTCTGTTGTGCTGAGTAGAAAGATCCAGTGTTTTAATGTGTTTCCACTACAGAGTGCTGCATCAAGAAGAAGTGAAGGAGGCTTTCAGACCATGGGAAGAAAAAAGGTCACAGGCCTGAGTATTCTTGGGAGTTTCAATGACTCCAATAGCAGCTGCTCAGTGAAGAGCAGTGGAGAACTCCTGAGTGATGCACTGGGGGAGTCCCTGAACCAAGGGAAGCTCAAGAGGGGAGTGGAGAGACTCCCCACGAGCCCACAGCTCAGCACCAGGAGACCCGTGCAGGGCCAGGAGTGACTTCAAACCCTCTCCTCATAAAAGAACCCCTTAGGAAGTGCTGGAACCAGGGACACCGCAGCACTTGGCAGGCAAGAAGGGCACTGTAGCTCTGCCAGCCCTGCCAGGGAGGGATGGTGCCCAGAGGCAGAAGTCCCTGTCCTCTCTCAGCTCTGTGCCCACCACAGCTGATGCAGCTGCACAGGGAGAGCTCAAAGGGGACACGGTGCCATCCCAGTGCCAGAAGGAAGAGCCCGCAGATCAATTCCTGGCTCTGAGCCTGGTGTCACCAGCAGAATTTGGGGTTTTTTCATCGTGGGTCTGTCTATATGACACCAGGTCCACTGGAACAGATGTGGTAGACCAACGGAAGAAAAAGGAACTTAGTGCAAAAGTGAGCAGGGCTGATCAGAAGAGCTTCAATCTGGATTTGAAGAGGAAAAAAGGTAATATTAAGTTCACTAGAGATAAACCTCTCTAGTGAAGTGGCACACAAATGTTTGGGGGATAGTGTGAGAGTGAGGACCTCCAGGCTGCTCCAGGCTGTGCTGAGCACACTGGAGCCCATCTGAAATATCCCTGTGAGAACCTGCACAGCCCCTCAGCCACTGCCAGGGGCCCAGGGGATGGAGATCCAGTGGCAGCAAACACATAGGGGTGATTCATGGTCTCAAATCAGGCTATTTGCAGGAAAATAAAGACATTGCATTCTGATAAGAGCTCTCTGAATTAGAAGTTTGGATTTAGTTGTCAAGGGGATGTCATGAGTTCATTTCACACTTCAACCCCATGGTATTTCCTGTGGACGTGAGTAGCCTGCTGCACTGAGGTACAACCCAACCACTGTATTTCTTTGGTTATTTCTCAGTATCCACAGTGGTTTCAGACCAACAGTGGAAATGAGAATAATCACAGGATGAGGTTTGGAAGGGTGAGGAGAGTATGAGACCTTATTCTTCACTTACGTCAGTGAACTGCAGATAAAGTTGGGGAATTCACAGTAATGTACTACCCATGGACAAATCCAACCAACAGGATAAAGCATAGTAGAGAGATAAAGGTAGTAGAGAGATCCCTTTATTTTTCAAAGATATACTTGGAATTCAAGCCTTTAAAATTTCCAGGTTTCAGAAAACTGACTAGTTTAAGCTTTTGTTGGCAGTTTATTTTTTTAGGTTGCTGTAGATGGCAATGTCTTTGATAAATCATCTTTTTCGAAGTTCCTCCTAAGTCTTTTTTCTTTCAAAGCTCATTTCAGTACTAACAAGGAACAAACAATGAATTTAAAACAGAGAGTCTTAAATAAAAAGAAAACAAATGGCCACTACTACCTAGCTCTTCCAGGTCAAAATGGACAGTCACAATATCACTGTGATGCTACCTTTTTATATTTTAGATAAACTTTAAGGAAGACTAATAAATTCATGCTCTAGCAAAAAAAACTTAAGACAGGCATTTCCGAAAAAGAAAGAAGTAATAAGTTTGAAGTTATATCTCATTATTATTAAAAAAATCCATCCTTATTTGAGTGGGAAGGAGAAAATATTAATATTTTATAATTCCCTAAAAAGAAATTAAATATTCCAAGTATTCTAATACTTCAAATAAAACTGCCTTTGCTCAAATATTTTGTGCTTCTCAGTGGATAGGAAGCATCCACCATATCTCTGTCTTACTGTAAATTTTGTCATAAGCTACATTTCAGTGATATTACTATAAAGTCCATAATTTACCTTCAGAAAAACTGAAGGTAACCTAAATCATAACAACAAGGAAACAAAACTAAAATGTTGCAACTATAAACTGAACAAGGACAAACAGTCACTGGTCAGTTTCTCTTATGATATATACTCTCCAAAATGAAGATGTATTCCCCAAATGTATATTTAAACAAGGTCTAATTTTACTAAAAATCTAGGATTATTTGTATTGATGTTTGAAGGAAAATAGAAGACCCATTCCAGAGGATGAATGATTCTGAATTTTGTTTTTCATCTGAGACAGAGTACAAAGCTTCTTCTAAATTTTGTATTTTGAACCAATAAAAATATTTTCTTCAAAAAAACTGAAATACTATACTCCAAACACAATTTCTTCCATTTAATTAATTAAATCTAATTAATTAAATCTAATTAAATTAAATTATTAAATTTAAAATTCAATAAATTTTAAATCAGTTACTTTTAGGTGAAAAAAAATTGAAATTATTCTATTCTGAAAGAATCAGGACAGAGCATTAAAGGTTAGGAAAATACATTCATTTATGAGTCAGGGAATTTCTCCACAAAAATATATTTCTTCAAAATACTACAACACAGCCATTTTCTAGTGGTAGATAGCTTCTGCTGATGGTATCCAAACTGGCTGCAGTTGCTGTGTGTGATGAACTGCTTGCTCAGTTTGCTTATCTCCTTTGTACTCTCAGTCCTCTTTGCAATACACAGCTTGTCAGAATGATTCAGAAAGTGTCTCCTTCCCACCTTATACTTAAAAGCCCAGCATAAAAATACCCATTAAAACCCAAATACTATTAATCTCTCACTTCTTTTCTGAATCCTAAAAGATAAAAAGAGGAAAGATCTAATTTACCCATCGTCTTGCTTCAACTTAGGGTTAATTATATGTAATTATATATAAATCAAGAAACATTTATCATTTTTTCCCCCAAAACACCCAGTGATTGAGACACCAGAAATCTTTAGACAACCTGTTTTCTACTTTGTGATTATTTTTTTTGGTGCTAGTTTAAAGTTTTAAAGACTGTCTAATCTTAAACACTGGAAATTTCTTTGTTTGGAGTTTGAATCCAGTAGGTCTTCCTTCCATAGATCCCAGTCATCTCAGCAAGCAGGTTGTTGCCTGTTGTTCTTCAGTCTGGCCTGTTATACACTTGAAAACAGTTACAGGTTGTCCATCCAGTTGTTCCCTTTCAAGGCCGAGTAGTTGTTGTTTATTCAATTATTCCTTGTAAGCCATGTTTTCCAGACCTCTAATTATCATGTGTAGGTTTTCATCATTTAGTCCATGTTAGTCTACTGCTCTCTGGATGCTGAAACCTGGGCTTTGAGCTTCATAATACATGTCCCAGGTAGTTCCTTTCAAATGTCTGGTACAGTATCAGCATTTCTTTTTTTCTTCATTTTGGTGTGGGTTTTGGGGGGGGTTTGGTTTACAGTTTTATGGTTTTTTTGGTTGGTGAGTGATTTGGGGGCAGGGGGGCATTTTTTCGTTTTGTGGAGTTTTTTTTGTGGGTGAGGAGTGTTGGATTTGCTGTGGTTTTTGAGGTTTTTTTTTTTAAGCAGAATAATACTGTTTGATCATATTAATGTCATCAAATTAGTGAAGGTACTTTTCCCATATCCCCAAATTCTCTGAATTCCTCTGAAGTTTGTTCTGAAAAATATGTGTGCTTCAAAATCATACCACATGATCTGGTATGACATAACATCTAAAATCAAATCTCTTTTCCAATAACATTCTTGTTTTTGTTCCTCCAAGTGCATTTGTATTTGCTGGTTTTTTCCACTTTGGGAGAAAAATAAAATACATTGAGAAAGAAACTGCACTAAAACCTTGCAAAAAATGTCCAAAGTTGCAAATGTATCTGGAAAAAAGCAGGCAAAGGAAGCATAGACAAGAAGTAATTATACCAAACACTTTTAATAAAGTATGGACTTATTTGAGTGAAAAAAAATATATAAATTTTCAAGCTTCATTAGGTTGCTATTAGAAAGTTCACTCTAAAAAAGGAAAAGAGATAAAATTTCTGAACACTGTTAGAGTTTTTAACATCTCTTTAGGCAGAAGCATTTATAGAGATCTGAATGTTGAGAATTTTTTCTTGTGAAGCAAATGATGGTGACAATGGCATTTTCTCCAAACTTTTTCAAATAAGCTCTAGACAAATTACAAAGAGAACTTTTTCCTGCTTAAGGGGGTCTTACATAGTAAGACCAGTAACCTGGAGAGTCTTAAAATATGCTGGGGGAGACAGCAGAGACGTCAACACCCTTTTGTGCTTAGGAAATCAGACCTTCATCATGTTCCAACAGCAAAGGTGATTTATCACTGGAATAACCTGAGAAGCAACAGAGAGATTTCTTCACCACAAAATAATGTTCATGTTTATTTCCCATTAAAAATATTACTTAACTAAAAAAGAAAAAATAATAATAACTGTGGCAATCCTCTGGGCAGCAGTGGGTTATAACCATGCTGAGGTTACTGCAGTCACCTTTCTGTCATTTTTTCCTGCCATGGAGAGATCACTGGAGAAGTCCCACTCTCTGTGGGAGCTATTCTGAGGAGCCACGATCAGAATCCAGTGATCAACTTAATTTACAATGAACTCACCTAAAAAGAAAAGGCAGGCTGAGCTAACAGAAAGAAAAACAATGCTTCATTTTTCAGCTCAGCCCACTCTCATCTTTACGTGCCTTTCAAAGTAAACAATTGATGTAAGGAAGGAAGGTTTTCTGTCACTCCCTCTAGAGGGATGAGAAAACCAAGGCTTTGGTCTTGCTGGGAAATCACTGTGCTAAAGTGGTGTCATGTTTTCAACATAGTCGTGGACACAGCCCTGTGTTAACCCAGCTGGCAACACCACAGATGGCAGGAGCTGTGTTCACCAAAACTGAAACTCTCCCAGCAGCTGCCTTGTAGCAGGAGCACTGCCTAAATCCCTTCAACTTTGGAAATGGGAATAGAGTACAAAAATAGTTTAACCCCAAAGCTGGAAAACTCCCCACTATATCACCGGAATAAATGAGGACTTGTTTAGAGAGGCTTCTTATTTCAGATTTTTCTGTTTCAGCTGTGGTTAGATATTATATGGTTCATTTCAACAGCACATCAATAGAAAACCATGTCTCCTGAGCAAGCAAGAATGCCTGGCTCTCCTGGGGCAGGGTTGGCCCTTGTCTCAACAGGGACAGCAGCACCATCTGCTCAGCAGTGCCAGGTCTCTCCCTAACTCATTCATGCACAAACAGAAGTTTAATGAAACTGATGTGTGAAAGTCTGGGATAAAATTGAAGGAAGGCAGCCCTACATGGCTGTAAATCACTCCCCACCCTGCTGACCCATGCACTGGATGGGATTTAATGCAGGGATCACCTTTCTGCAGGACCCTCACCCCACAGACAGGAGTGATTTGTTGTCAGCATCCCCTCCTTTGGTGGAGGGCAGGATGGGGAGAAGCAATTTCAGGTTTGTAGATGAGGGAAGAGTGATGAGGATGCTGGACACTGCCCCAGTGAGCTGGATTTGACCTCCATCTCTTGGCAGTGGCACAGGAAGGGGTATTTTGCCTAGGCAATGTTTTAGGAGGCTATGAATTAATTGCAGCTTAACTGAAAACACAGAGTAGATTTTGTGTCAATGGGAACTGTGCTGCTCAGACAGACAGGGGCAAAGGCACAAAATCTGGAAAAACAAACATCAGCCATGTCATTCTGGGTATCCCAAAATTACACTGTGTTCTTTACCTGCAGTTCTCTCTGCTTTCTCAATGTTAGAGGGAACAGTGTCTTAATATTTCAGAAAGATTTACACAGACTGTCATTAACATTTGTGAAATACTCATGTAAACTGAACAAAGAGCAACAGAAATGTCCTGAAGAAACCCAAATGGGGCAGGTTTTGACTGATATTTCTTCCACAAGGCTGATACCAGGCATTTAGGTATATGACTGATGCAGAATATTAAAATAACTGCTATATTAATGAAAACATATAGGGGACTGCAGCAACAGAGCCATGAGGGACCCTCACAGACACCAGCCCACTTTGAAACATGTGCATTGATGATGCCAATTTACAGCAATGACAGAAGAGAATAATCTTTTTTACAGGATTCTGGCTGAGAGACAAATTTTACATCGGGGAGAGATGAATATGCACAAAACTGCTGACCATGTAAAGTACAAGCTGGCATCTCTGGAAGTAAATTTGCAAGAATTTGTTGGCTTGCAAGCAGATACTGCCTCTGCTGCTGCTCATTCTTTTGCCATGCAGTGGGAGATGATGAAAAGATGTTTCAGAGCCCAGGTAAAGAATTGTCTCCCAGCTTTCAGCAGGACAAGGGAGAAGTGGTGACCCTCAGAGGTGTCTCAGTACCTACAGATGGCAGAGTCCCCATGTGGAGGGGAGCGTTTGTACCCTGGCTATTCCCAGGTGAGCAGCTCAGGGCAGGGTGTGAGTGGATCACAGCTCCTGAGCCTCCTGCCCACCCCATGGTGATATTACCATTCCTGTCAGCATCTTTGCAGCCACACAGGGAGAACTGTCAGGAATATCAATTTTTCAGTGCAGCTGCAAGGAAAGGTTTTTGTTTTGTAAACACAATAATCAGATGTCAGGTGTGAGATTTTCCTTGAAATTTCCTGTTCACAGAAAATTCTGAACATTGCTACCCACTGCAGTCTAATTCAGACTAAATACATTTCTTAGGTGAAATTTCCAAAGAAATGAGAAGGCTGCTTGTCCATTAGTTCTGCCAGACAGTACCAGATAAATTTAAAAACAAGTGAAAAACCAAACCAAACCAAATCAAAACAAAAAAAAAACACAAACAAAAATTTATAAGGGGTAGTTTTCTTCTTTTGCAGAAAAGTCTAAGGGAATCATATCACTCATTCTATTGCATGAAAAAGATCATTAAAGGGATCCAAATGTCAGAGGAAGACAGAGATCTGCAACAACTCCAGCACTCTTAACCCTCTTGAAAGGACTGTGAAGTCTAGGGTGCCAGAGGCAGGGGAGATGATGGTACAGAGAATGTGCTTTGCAGAGATTTTGGCAGTGAGACGTGGGAAGAAGGAAGGAAAAGGCAAGACAGGACATCCCTGTCCTCCAGCCATTACAGAAAGGAGAGTGTCAAATTGATTTGACATGAAGTACAAGTGGCATCTCTGTTTTACATTTTCTTAGAGCCAGGTCCAGAAATATCACCCAGGTGGATTCACAATTTGCTTACTCTTTCCACAGACTGCAGAGACTGCTTTCAAAGATGTCAGCCATCCTGGACATTCTCCTTTGTAATGCTCTGTGTTAGTAGCTGTCAGAGTTAGAAAATTAACTGGAGTCCATTAATTTTGCAGGTCTGCCTATGGCTGTTAATTTTCATCTTCTAGAAAGCAAATTCCTTGTTACTTTATCAAACTGTTACAGCTCCAGACAGCTTCAATGTATATACAACATATATCCAATAAATGAGCCAGATAACATGCACAAAGTAAAAAGTATAATCTACTAAACCAGCTGAAAAAACAGGTGTTGAAAAATTTCATGCCTCAGACTAACGGGTCTATGTTTATTAATTAATATGAAATACCATAGCAATAACATAGAATGTAGCATCTTTTTCTGTTTTGCTTCTTAATTAGTACAATAAAATGTTAACTATGAAAGAAATTTATGTCCCAGCCTTATTACACTGGAATTTTCCACTGCTGTGTTGAACACTGAGAAAGAAAATGCTATGTTGTAATTCTGCAATGATCTACATCCTGAATAATTCAAAAGAGAAGTTCACTGTATGCCTGCAACTCTGATTACAGTGAAAGACAGTGACACTAGACTGTCCACTGATTAAAAGCATCTCCAGCACCTTATTTATAATTAGGGTCCTGAAAAAAACAGTGCAGGAAAATGTGTAAGTGTTCCTCAAATATCATAGAAAATGCTGAAGCTGTTGAATGATAAATTACCAGACCTGTAATTCAATCTTAGCTTTCTAATGATCTCATCGATCAGTCACATCTCACAGCTGTGATTCATGATATCATCTGAACCCCCTCCTATTGAGTTATGGCTTTGTTATAAATCCCACATTACCCATTATCCTTACACTGAATATACTCTACCTTATTACAGTAGCACTCAACTGCCCTAACAGACTTGAGGGGCTATTGGTTTTCCTATCAGGAATTCTGGTTCTCAAGGGTTTACAGATCAGCTAGATCAGAATAAACTCTGAGCTGAGCATCTCTGACCTTAGGAAGGGGAGGATGAGATTGTGATTTGGGTGATAGCCTTGGCCTGGCAAAGAATTTGTGCAATTCCTTGCTCACACAGGCTACACACACAACCTTGCCCAAGTCATTTGAGCAGCTGAAGTGCTGGACGGTGTGGCTGTATCCCCTGGCAGATTGGAGAGCAGAGGGATCTGAGCCTGCTCCTGGCACTGGTGAGCAGCACCCATGCAAGGCTGAGCAAACCTCCTGATGGAGAAGGGGTCTGGCTGAGGCACTCCTGCTGCAGAAGCACCTTCCTTGTGCCTGTCTTTAT
This sequence comes from Trochalopteron elliotii, assembly GCA_024734555.1. Taxonomy (NCBI): domain Eukaryota; kingdom Metazoa; phylum Chordata; class Aves; order Passeriformes; family Leiothrichidae; genus Trochalopteron; species Trochalopteron elliotii. Next base: position 8,631,186 of record JANPWX010000019.1, read on the forward strand.
TTACATGGGGAAGGTGGGGTGGATCAGGCTCCTTACTTCTTTGGAAAAAAGGTATTCTGCTATTAACAGTCCTTTTTTCAGAGGGTGAGTTAACAGAATGCCTTAGAATTGCCAGTGGAATGGAACTACCTGCACACACTTCTGCACTGTGCTAGCACTGACAGGAGAAGTGCAGTCAGTTTAGGAGGAAAAAGAATGGTTCTAATTGCTTTGGGGTTCATTGCATGATGTCAAAATAGGTCTGTGTACTCCAAATTGGCCTAAACTGAGGCTTAGATAAGCAGGGCTCTGCGTGTCTGGAGGATCTGGAGACCTGCCTGGGGAAGGGGCTCCTAAGACTTGTGGTTCCTTCCTTGGCAGGAGGCAGCTCTGCCCCCTCTCCAAAACACCCAATTCTTGGCAATGCTGAGGGCAGTGCTGGATGAGCTCTTGGCTTCTCAGGTATCCACAGGGCTAAATGAGAGATGTGCTGATATTACCCAGTGCCAGGGAGCAGTAGGAGTGGGGCTACCCAGGAGGGACACAAGCCAAGAGACCATGCACAGGCAGACACTGCCTTCAGCAGCAGGACACAGACCCCCAGCTTCAGAGTGACACTATCCCCAGCCAAGAGCCCCAGGCAAGGCTCAGGTCCAGGGTCCATCAGAGTGCAGTCAGGAGTAGCAGGATGTGGGGCTGGTGACAAACTGCTTTGCCCCTTGTTCATTTCTGCCTCTGGAATGCCACCAGTCTCACCTTCTAACCAATTAACACACAACAGCATAGCAAGGACCTTCTTCTCCTTTCCCTCCTGTCTCAGGTCACCTGTTCTGCTCTTGTCTTTGGTCAGACTGTTGAAGGTGTGTGAATTAACATGGTGAGGACATGCCAGACCATGGATTCAATCCCCTCAGCTGAGGAGGTGTTTGCTGCCAGTGGATCTCAGAAGGCTGAGGTCACATGGGCTGGATTGAAATGGCTTGTCATGTCTTCCAAAACCAGGAGCTTTTGGAAAAGGACAGGGCTTAGCACACTGATATCTTCTGATAATGCCTCTGCAACACAATCTCTGTCTGATCTGTCTCTGCACTTCAACAGAAAAGGACGTTACTTTTTTTCCCAAAGCATAGTGATTAATTAAACTTGTCTAAGTCAGTTTAATTCGTCTTTAAGCCATTTCTCTATTTTTAGAACATATAATTTTGGTATTGTGACATTTTAAAGTTCAGTGACAGTTTGGGGGTAGTCTGCTCTGGAGTGTCAAGGTGAATTTTCAGTGAGCAATTCAATGACATTTGAAAAAATTCTCACCAAGTTACTTAAAAAATTCCAGCCAAAAATAAATTTTAAACTGGTGTCCCTATTCCAGACATGAAAATTTTAGCTTCATCTGCAGAATGGCCTAGATGCTAGCCTCTGTGCACAGGATCAGTAAAAAAAGGTGTAAGAAAAAAATCAGACGGACCTGTTCGGTGCTTTGCAAGAAAACTGGGTGGATGATAAACAAGTACAATAGATGTATATTTTTTTCCCCATAGCTGTAGCTATAAATTTATTTTTCATTTGAAGTGCTCGTCTAATTAAGTAATCATTTAATATTAAAGAAAAATTATTATTGTTAGTAAAAACTGGTACCTTATCCGAAGTTTTGAATTGTCATAAATGTTTATCCATCCACCTGCTGTAAGCAGACAGGGCAATGAGTGAGTTACCTGCTCATCTTTACTGATCAGCTGATCCTTCCTAGAGAGAGATCAGTTTCCTTTCCTGAAAAGGTCATCAGTAAAATTGTCAGAACTTTGCTATGTGTGGAGGTCAGACTTGATAGTTCTGTGTATTTTTTTTCCAGTCAGCTCCACCACATCCATCTACTTTTAGTGAAGAAAAAAAAAATCCCAGCACATTGTGTACTCATTTGTATGTGCTGAATCTAGTGGAAAAAATGTGATAAGGTGGGAAGGAAAGAATAAAGTAAGAGTCCAAGAGCCAGTTGTTATCACTGCTAATTAAAAGAAACATCATTAGTTTCTCTCCTCTGTATACTAGGTGCATTTAATAATGTGAAAAGAAATCAAAAAAACAAAAGCTGAAGCTGTTTTCATGAATCACACCTTAACACATGACTTTTCTTTAAGGACACATTCCAAAAGCCATTAATGAATCTGCATTAACTTCTGCAAACTTTGGTGCAAACTTGAGAAGTTCCCAGTTTGCTTCCACCATGCAGTGTGAATGGTGGTCATCAATGTTCTGGGTAAAGGGATTCAGCTTCAACACTTGGACGTTTTAATTAGGTGTGTACTTCTAGAGATGTGATTCAGTGGCTGCAGCAGGGGCTGGGGCCATTTGAGATACTGGACTGCAGGTGTTGGTCCAGAAGGGCTCAGATCAGCCATTGATTCACCAGCCCCATGTGGTAACTCCTGTTACTGACACACAGGAGTTTAGAGAGCTGGGCAAAGCCTTCGATCTCCAGTGACTGTAGTGGGAGCTGAAATGTCTGACTCACATGGACATGTGAATTTAAGCATCTAAATCCATCAGCTATGAGCTGAAACCCTTCCCAAGTTTCTTACTGAGCTCTGGAGTGCCAGCAGTGTGCACAGTTCTATTCAGTCACCCTTAGGGCCACGTGAGATGTTCCTCATTTGCAGTCTGCAGTGATGGAAACAAACAGAGGATAGCCTGGTGTTTCCTCCAGGGAAGCAAAAATGCTAAAGGGTGAAGGCTGGGTAGGGTTGGAGTTGCTGAGCTAGTTCAGCACACTGCAGAGAAACAGAAAGTTCTTGCAATACTTCTGATTACAAATTCATTTGAAGACAGGAAAACACTCAGGATGTACAAGACATGATGTTAACAACAAGCAAGCTTTGTGATCTGACAAAGGGCAGGAGTAGTCTTACAGACCTTTTAAATTGCATTTCCTCCCTGACAAAGCCATTACAAAGAAAAGCTTCCTTCTATATAACACAGGAATAAACTGAAATGTATATTTTACCAAACAGGCCCAGTAGCACTGGAGTTGAACTGCCTCTGAGGACAAAACAAGATGCCACACTCTTTTCTGGACCTGTGTAGTCACACCAACCAATGCAAATGCACTGTGACAGCCAGACAGCCTTAATCACCGTCACAAAAAGCCCTCACTGCCACACATTTATCCCCTGCTGACAAGACAGATTCAGGTCCTCTGGTTACTGAATCCATTGCATAGTCTGCTTCAGCAAGATAACAAAAATGCCAGTAGGAAGTGTGAAAGGAGCTGCCCCAGTTATCCATCCACTGTCATGCACTGAATAACTGTTGCTTCTCTGAGACTTGGGGCTTGCTGGGCAGGGGAGAAGGGACAACCAGACAGCTCCCTTTTGGATCTGTGCTGATTAACAGCCATACCAAGGAAAAAAATATGTGAAGCACCCAGTGTGACTGTTTTATCACTCATAAATATAAATTAAAGAGTTTAAGTGGTCCTTAAATAGATATTTGGACTAATACTTCTCATTATAATAGATTACATAACTGTTAGGAAGCCAAACTGTAAAGATTATTAAAAGCCTGAAAGCAGTCAGCTCCATCCTTTACATTTTTTGTCAATTGTATAAGTGCTTATCAAATCTGAAATAGAATGAAGATATCCCCACAGACACATATTTGGTAACCATTAGATAGCATATGAAGCAAAGATCCATGGCTCCTTCTCCAGAAGCAGGAGCAGGTAGAAAATTATGTCAGAAATCTGCATTTTCTGATCACAGCACCTTTCCTTCAGGGATTCCTGGTGACACAAACTATGGGAGAACAAATGGGGGACAGAACAGAGAGCACAATGGACCTTAATGATATCCTGGCCTTGGTGGGATACAGGCTGTGGGATAAGCAACCACAGCTATGAGAAGAACTGGGAAAGTACAGCCTATGCAGATATCAAGGTTTTTGAAACTATGAAACTATTTCTGTAAGACTGCCAAGCAATGTAAACAATAGGCTAATTCTCTAACTAGTGGGAAATTCTTGCTTAAGGATGTGACTGCTTAGAGCTGCAATTGCTTAGAGCTGTAACAGTGTATAAGACTGCACTGAGAAAAAAATAAATTACTTCAACTTTGACTTCAACCCCTTTTTTGCTTGGATTTCAATGTCTTCAACGCTTCTTTCTTTTTGCTCTGGCCTTTGATTTCTTTTTGCTTGGGCTTCTTGCTTGGACTACTTCTTGCACTCCTCCTTTGAAGTCCCATCTCTCAGTCACATGGCAATAAACCATGGAGCTGTGTTTCAGTCTGGATTATATGAGTTTTACCTAGTCTATGCTATTAGACCTGTGAGTGAGGTGTATCTTACCTTTAATGCTCTACAAATCAAGACACCAGTGTTACTTCCTTGTTTAGGCTTCTCCTAACAATGATGGAGAGGACTCTGTGGGAACAATTAATTCTTTCTGGTTTAGGATGTGTTATCCCATATCTGAATTCACCTCAGTGCATTTTGGAGCAGCAACTGCCACCCCTTGCCAACCAAATCAGTAATCCTCCTTCTCTTCAAAGGACAGCTTCTATGAATATAAGTTTAGAAGACAAATGCAAAAATTTGTCTAGTTGTAAGATTAATATCTAGGAATGGTCATGATTGTTATGTAATTTGAGTGCCTGGCCTGGCAGATTTGTATGGAAACTGGGTATTTAAGAATGATCATCCTGATGAGGTTTTAGAAGTATGAAAATACTCTAGAGGAAAATTTGGACTTTTGAATATGCAACAATGCATATTTGATGCCCAATTATGTGTAAAACACTTGCCCAGAGTGCAAGAAGGAGAAAAACCTGGCATGTGCCCTGTTCTCAGATTCTCTTCATCCAAACAGAGCTCAGTTGATTGAGCAACCTTGAGTATGTGGAGCTCATGGTTTGACCTACTTAGCTCCAGAGTGTGAGTGAAACATCCACAAGTAAAATAAAAGAGAAACAATAGCTCTTGCAGTGTAACTGCAGTCCTGGGGTTTGTAGCTCTCTGGCATCCATGGTTGCCATGGTGATGCTACAGAGTACTGCAATAGTTACAGGTGTAGTTAAGGTTACCAATTTAATTCCATACCTTTGGACTCTCATACCTTTGCCCTACAAATACTCCCACTAAATCAGACATGTACAATTCATTGTGAAGATATTAATCTGAATCTGCAACTCTGTTTGCACAGTGCTTGAAAATAAAGCAAAGCTCACCTAGAGAATAAAGATTTTATGATTGTTTACAAGCAACCAGTTATTTCCCTTTTTTTCAAGTTAAACAAGATTTGCTTAATCCATTTTCCAGCTGGGCTAGAGGAGATGGAAAATACTGTTTTCTTGAAGAAAAAAAAAGAGTCAGATGAACCTATAAACAGTTTACATGCCTTTAAAAGGCACAATTATAATATTGCTTAAGTATTATTGCAAACTTAACTTATGCATGTCTTTGCTAAATTGGGTGTCACAGCCTGTAAATGTCACTTGCATATTCAATTATCAGTCCTGAATACTCCTCTCTCATTGAATTGACACCTGCATACCTTTGCCCTAATGTGCACAAGAAGCATACCCAAAACCACAGAACACCTAATGAAGACAAAGAAACAGAGGCAAAGCAGTGCAGCAGTTACATGGACTTCCGAGCACAAAAAGCTGCCTTTGTTTATATCTATTCCATTGTTTCTATTGTCACAGTACCTGCCAGCTTAGTTATAAATGAAATAAAGAATGAGTTCATCAAGAACATTTACCTGTGACATCAAACGTGAGAATAAAGCAGGGTTGTTTGACTGGCAGAGCTCCCCTGCTCTGTTTGTGACAGCCAGTGGGTGACAATGCACAGCCCTTCTCCTGGTGAGATTACTGCTATCAGATGGTCTTTGAGCCACCTGCCATCACCTTGTTCACATATTAGCAAACCCAGACCGGTGTTGTCACCTGAGTAGAGGAAAGCCACTCTCTCCTGGTCCTGGGAAAACTGGCTCATTACAGTGATAACAGGAATCCTCTCAAGGACAGGAACTACCTGACAGTAGACTGTTTTCTTTAGTGTTTTCAATGCAATTTGAGGGAAAGTGAAAAGAAAACAAAAAACCTGAAAGATGATGCAGGTGCAGTTAAAAGAGTCCAGGACAGCCTAAGATTGTCACAAAAATAAAGAGCACAAAGTGCTGAAAATACCAAATAGCCCTTCAGAGAGCTCACCTCTTTCCCTCCACCCTCTGGCAGACACTCTGTGGATCTTGAGTCTGCCTTTCTCTCCATGAGGACATCTCTGTGCTCAGCAGTCTCCCTGATGATCAGAACAATTAATCAGAACTAAATCAACAGCATTCTAACAGATTATACTGATGGGGGAGTTTTTAAGAGCCACATGCTCAGTATTTTTCTTTCTCAGACTCTGTCCTGAAGTTTGCTCAAGTTTCAATGCTCAGTTTTCCCAGCTTAGAAAATATGGAGGGAGCAAAATGTGAGGTGGCAGGTAAGCAAGAGAATTTAGTACTACAAATTTGTGGTAATTTGATCTCAATATAATAACTAGGTCCATCTGTGGATGAAAAAAAGGTGTATTGTTGGTTTTACACTGGCACCAGTAGGAGTTGGAGTAGGGCTCAGTCCTCACCTCCTGGCTGAGTTAGAAGTGGACACCCAGAAAGAGCACACTCATTCCTCTTTTCTGGATTCAGATTACTGTCTCCTTACCACAGTTTGAAACCTGTTATTTGTACTAATTTTTCAGCAGGCCACCCCAATACTTTTTCCCTGACTCTGCTCCAGCCTTCTTGTAGCAAAGAGGACAATAGGAGACACTTCCATCCTGTCAGAAATATTTTTTCTTACTGGGATGCAGGTGCCAAGCTTTTACTCAGCTCTGAATCCATCTGCCTGTAGAAAGCTGAGGGCTGTTTTCACTGACTTTCAGATCTGAATGCAGTAAAGATATCACAGACAGGAAATTTTGGTCCTATTCCTGATGCAGAGGCTATAATATACCAGTATCTGTGACATTTAAGGATTATTTTAAATCTATTTCCTCAAGTTTTTACCTGAAAGTGAATGTTGTACCATGCATTTTTTTAATTCATTAATTTTCACAAATTTACATGTTCAGTAAAGATTTTAACTGAATTCTAAAAAAGATAAGAACTTAACAGAGATATTAATTACATGGGGCTTGCATCAGGCACTATATTACATTTCATAGAACATGAAAATAGAAACCTCAAAGTGTTAGTCTGTATCCTATGAGTGTTGGATCCTGGACTGACAGACATCCTTATGGACAGAGGCCTGATTGCACGATCTGTGCATCTAATTGATTTCTTGGAAGTTCACAATTGTCTGTAGCAGAAATTGAAATGTTTTTTGTATTTTTTGGCTTGTTTTTCAAGGGTCTTGGAGGAAACTCATTCTGGTTCATGACAGACCCTTATGAGTACAGGTTTTGTAAGAGGCAGGACATTCACATTAATACCATGTACAGTGCTTGGCAAAATGTAATCTTTGCTGCCAATTTTCAGTCTCTTCTTTCCTCACTTGCTCAGCCCAAGCTGAGCCCAGCCTCAGCTCTGGATAGAGCTGACTTAGCTTGAAATATATCCCTACACTTCTCTGTTTGGCTGCAAGCCAAGCTCAACTTACATAAGAAGAGATGTTACTGTTGTTGTACCCTGTTCTTTGCAAAAAGATGACTCAGTAAGTCCCCTTGTTTTGTGCTTCACTTGTACAAATTTTGTATAAAAGCAAGTTTATCCTCATTACTTCTGCAAAAGGACATCAAACTGACTTTTAATTTCTCTTTAGCTGATTGACCATGACTGCTCTTGCCCCACATGAAAATTGGGAGTGCATGCTATATTCAGTGGTTTTAGGCACCTCGTTTCTTTCCCTGGAGCTCCAACCCACTGAAGCAATCAAGTGGATATCTGGATTTGATTTAGGGTTCACTCCAGGCACACACACAGTCAGGAGGTCCCTATTGAGGCTACAGCAGAGTAACTGTAATGGGAGCTGAAATAGAGGAAATTTCTCAGTGCTGGGAGCCAAGGCCCCTGGCTTGGAACGAGCCTCATCCATCACAGTGATCCTTTTCTCCACCAGAACCCAGAGAGCTGGAGCTGAGGGATTTCTGCATAGGAAGGCTGTGGCTGTAGAGCATTAGGGAAGCATTAGAGACATTATTTGGTCACACACACAAATCAGTTGATTAGAAGCTGGATACCAATTCATTGCCTTCGTGATCCCTCAAATCCCACATGGCTATGATTTCTTTATTGCCAAAAAGAAAGGTCAGATTGATTCTTGGCATAATCCTTGTGGTCAAGAACTTGTAATCCAAGAATGATTTTGGCCCCAGTTCTTTGCTAGTGGCTAATGCTTTACAGCAAAGGCAGTGCTTTTATTTGTGTTTCCAAGAATCAAAGAATGGGTTTACATGTGTGCAATTCACATGTATGCTATTTGAAGTACACAAAATGCTTATTCACACAGCATCAGGCTTTGCACACTTTAACATCAAGGACAGAAACCAGCTCTTGAATTGCCAGTAGATCTGACAATAAAGATCTGGCATATCTATGATGTAATGAATTTGGTTATCTCTGTACTTTTGCCAAGGAACTATTATAGCTTACAATCCAATCTATAGCTAATGTCTGTGCAGATGAATATTGTTTTCTGTTTCCACCATTTAAAAAATAGCTCTGCCTCCCTCTGCCTTATCTCATTCTCTCTTTCATGGTGGAGTTTTTTGTCTTCTCAGTAGAAGGGTGTATAGAATTGATCCAGCATTCAGCACAACTGAGAGCATGAAAACCTTCAGAAAGAGACTGAAAGTATGGAAACCTATTCCCTTCAGTGCTCCTACTTCTGACTGGTTCAATATTGCAGACATAATAAACTTTAATGCTACTTATTTCTAAGAAGAAAAGCTCTGGAAACTGCAGAGCAAAACAACTTGTATAGAAGGAACATAAAGAACAGGGAGAATTAAAAACCCTTTTTAGTTTAAATACATTGATAATAAAAACACATATTCATGAATCTGCTGTATTGCTCAGGCTGGAATGAATTTGCTTTGTGAATATCCCAAGCTTTGGTGTTTCTAATCTATTCCAACCTGGTGCTGGTTGCTTACCTCTGAAAAAGAAGGGCCTTAATTTTCTCTTAGAAGAGCAGTTAACTTTTGCTCATTTTTAGTTTTTCTTAGATAAGGTAAGACACCTACTGATTATGTGGTTTTGGGCAGTAATAAAAGAAAGTGGACCTGAATGAATCATGGAGCTAAAACTCGTCCATGAATCATAATGTGATTACTGGGAGTGAGTCATGCCAGGATGAAACAGCTGTACTGAGTACCACCAGGCTCTTTGTCAGAAGGGCTCTCAGGAAAAGGGTGTCATCATGCTGTCCCCTCTGGGCAGCAGGGCCATGGCTGATCCTGCCAGTGCTGCACAGGAGACACAGCAGAGTGAGACATTTCCAAATCTGGCAGTGGCAAACTGCTGGAAGATGTTATGCAGAATATACATTGGATATGGCTCCTTGTATGGCATCTAAGAAGGAATCCTGAGAGCTGCAATTGTCTGAATCCCATACCCCAGTTACTTGCAGCAGCCCCAAGGCCTATGAACATTGCTGGAATTCTAGACATCACTACTCAATTCTGACAAGAGATGCCCTGGAAGATGGATTATTTTGCCTGACATTTTGCATGGTTCAGGCAATAAAAAGGAGACTGAAAGCTTTCTGATAAGAGAGGATTAACATTTCCTCTACCCCTGTCCATCACCATAAGCAAGGAACATTGTGGATCATTCCCACGTAGCAACAGTTACCTGCCCTGTCTGCCTGGACATGGGCAACACAAAATATAGATCAAAGAAAGTCACACTGGCTTTTCATGCCATTTGTGCCTTTGCTTCCAAGCTGGAAAGACCCCAACAATGAACAACATAGTCCAGCAAGTCCTGTGGGCTTTGCCATGATACAGCAGTAGATCCCATCAGCTCTCTGAAGACAAGCTGTCATCCTGAAGCACACCTGCCCTTCCAATGTTCCATCTGTCTGACCTGGGGATCAGCTCTGTTCAGACCTAACTCTATGAAGACAGGCCTTTTTTGCCATGGGAGAGACTGCCCTCCCCTTGCTGTGTCTCCCTTGACTGGCTCAGACAATATGAATAGAGGAGCTTTCCATATCAGTGATTGGAATGGGATAAATAAAGACTCAAAGCAAAAGAAAATAGCTCACTAGATGGGTCTGTTGCATATTTTGATAGAGTCATGGCATTATGGCAATGAAGTGGTTGGAAGTTCATCTGTCTCTTTACAAGCTTGGTAACAATTAATTTTTTAGGTATGATATATTTAAAATTGCTATCTCCCTTCATTCTATATTATGACATTATCATACTGCTGTGAGTAGTCTCTGTTTTTTGACTGAATCAGCCCACTGTCTGTGTAGCCATGCCAAATAAAAGAACAGCCTCCCCACAAGGGTTGCATAACTTCTCATACTTCTGCACAGACCCATCAAGGAGGAACAAAGACAGATTTGTTCAGATTATTCAGATTATTCAGATTGTTCAGATTATTCAGACAATGCCATATAATATACTGACCACTCTCATTTTGTCCAATCCCATACACGTGTCCAGAAACATTAAGATTTCAGGTCTAAGCCTTCCTGTAAACCGTTGATAAAATTTATGTGTCTTCTCTCTACCTTCCTGGGCCTTAACCTCTGGCATGGAAAGAAGCAGGCTCTTCCAATAAGATCTCCTTTCTGAGTCTGCTTGAGATGGATCCACAATTAATTTTTCCCCTTTTGTCAGTGCAGCTCATCCTTGCATCTTGCAGGCTTCTGATAATCATCCCTGTCATTTCCCACTGACCTCAGACCAGAATCAGATGCAATTGAAGGGACATTTTGCCAAGGAGCTTCTGTTTTAAGGCTGTGAAAAGAGCAACATCTCTAAGCTGCCTTTTGCAGCTTGCATCTGCTCCCCTTGTTGGCCTTTGCATCCCGTGAGCAGCTTGATCCAAATCTTGTTTTAACCATATTACCAACTGCTCTCTGATATGGCTCTGCCTCTGCTATTGATTTGTATGTCAGTGGCAATCACATTTTTTTGATTTCTGTGAGAACCAGGACATAAAATAAATGATCACAGGAAGCCAGTGATATGTCCTATATTGCAGATGGTTATGAGTAGAACTTTAAGAACTTTTGCTTTAACATTCTTCTGCCTTTCCAAACCACTTGGCTTTCCATGCAGCTACAGTAGCCTGAATTCCTGTTTCGATCTTCCAATGCTGTCCCTGTTTTTTGCATAAGCTCCACTGTTCTTGATTCTACCTTTATAAAGCAGTGTTCAGAACAACAGCTCCAGGATGAGGGTTGAACCAAATTTACTACTCCCACCTTCATGCACAGGATAATCACTGAACAAATGGTCTAAAAGCAACTTGAAGAATCATAGAACCACAGAGTTATAGAAGTCAAGAAGAAATCAAGAAGCCATGTAGACCCCTGCCATGAAGCTGGCAGTTTCATGAGGCTGACATAATTTGTGACAGATGGATAAGATTTGTTATCTCATCCTAAAACCTTTTGGTGAGTTAGTTTAACCATCCTCCACAATATTTCTCCTAAAGGCTAATCTAAATGTCCCTTACTATAATTTAAGGCAATCCCTCTTTTCTGTTCCCAGGCAATACATTCAATTTCTCACTGAATCTGTAACACTCAGATATGTGTTTCACAGACACTTCCAGAATTTCCCTCTCTGACACTAGTCTCTGAAACAGAATGAGTGTACAGAGTGTATCTGTTCTTTCCTCCTCTCCCCTAGCCTCTCTTGAGGACATCTTATCTTGATGTGTGCTATTCCTCATACATCTGAGCAGTTAATTTGTGCAGTTAATTGTACATCATTGCTCTCTTGGTTATTTCTCCCTGTCCTACTTACTGTTAGGATAAATCCTATCAACAGACTTACAAGAGGTGTGAGAACTGTAGCTGAGTCCTGGGAGACTTGTGGGGCTCTTTCCCAGGCTGGAGCAATGAATCAAAGATGAGATGCTGCTATTCTGTGCTCTAACAACAGAGATCATGGTGTAGATGTCTTCATATGTAAATTACAAGAAATGCTGAGTAATGTCTTGAGGCCCTTTGCACAGCTCTGCGATGATGCTAAAATTCATCTATTTACATCTTTGATGGTGCAGACCAGCCTCAAAACTGGTTTCAGTGTTCTGCATGGATTCGTTCAGCAGAGAGGAGTAGGCAATGAAATCTTGCTTTTATGGCACCATCACTCAGGTGTGGTATCACCAACCAGAGGACTCTCTCCTGTTGTAATCTAGATATGCACAAAGTAGATCCCAGTTTCTACATACTTAGGAATAAATGAAACAGGCCAGTGACCCTAAGGCCAAGCAGCGTTGCACCACTGTCATCCATGTGGATAAATTCTCCATCACCACCAGAAGAAAAGGATGGTGGCATCAGGTGAGGTGCCATTTGACTTGGGTCTGTGGTGGGGTCATGCCAGAACCCTGCCCAAGCAGGGCTCATTAGAGGCTGGTACAGACCACAGGGTAATGATCAAACACAGACAACTCCTGGTTATCACTTCAGCCAGTCCCAGTCTCTGCATCACACATTTGCTGAGATGTAGCTGGCAAGACCTTCAGGTCTACCTCAGGCTGCCAAGGAATGCTGCATCCTATTTACTGATGTGCTGCACCTTTCAATCAGTGAAATGTGTTATAGCACTTGAGTTTAAATATCCACCTTCTGAAGAAAGGGAAAGAAGGTAAAAATATCTATAAAAGCATGGCTGAACTAGAAGGTCAAAATTGCTTGTTATAGGGCAAAAGACTGGCATTCTACACCACCTAAATCAATTTCCCAAGCCCACTTGCTCTCCTCCATCCTCTGCAGAAGTTTCTAGATATTGAAATTTAGCTGCAAGAAATTCTCTTGCAGGCTAGTCTTCATGATTAAATGAAATCATACTTTGATTAGGAGTAAAGAAAAAATTAGGATGAGTATCACCAGAGTAAAAATGGCAACACAAGTTAGATTGTGAAATGAGTCATCTGGCAGAAGTATGTAAACTAAAAACAACAGGCATCCCAGAATAGCTCCTCATGAGAGAAAACATCGTAGTGACTGAAATCTATATAAGCAACTATTGGAATAAACTACAGGAGATTTGACACATTTTGGCACATATTTGTATCAGTTTTTGTAGGTTTTAGAAGAATTTTGGGGAAAAAAATCCAAATTTGGTGCAAAATGACAAAAATATCCAAAGATTACAAAATAAGCAAAGGAAAGTTTCATTATTCACTTAAAACAAAGACATTACAGGTCATACCACAGCCAATATTTTGTCATGATTTAGCAAGTTATTTCCTCTTCAGAGAAAAACCACTGTATGAAATGATAGCAGATGTGATTTTTACAGTGGTTTAAAAACCCTTTAGCTATTCACCTTCATGGATTGAGCTTCTTCACTGACTGCTTGACAGGTATAGGTAATTGATGGATTATTCAGGAAATTCTTCCCAGGCAGACTCCATATGCCAGAAGGACTAGTTTCTACCCTTGCTGCTTGGCTCTCCTGTCCTGTCACGTGCAAAATGTTGGCAATCCTCAGTAAGAATTGTTTATCTTCATAAAATTATGTAACTTTCTATAAATTTAGCATTAGCAACACAAAAAACAAGTGCCCAAGCTAGTGCATGGCTAATGCAACCCACCATATGCTCCCTTTTACAGGCAAACTGCACAACCATGGATGCCCATGCAACACTCAGCACAATATCAAACCTGTTTTGTCACAAAGTATTTATTCCACATTTTTGGAAGGACTCAGCTTTCAGGTTATTAGATAGCCCTCCTTTTGCCACTGCTCTGAATCACTCCTGATCCATTAAATTACTACAAATTGCAAACAGATAGTACTAATATTAGGCATGCCTGTTTCCAATTTAAAATTAAAAAAAAAAACAACAAAAACCCAACAACAACAAAAAACCAAAAAAAACAAAACAAACAACAAAAAACAAAAACAAAAACCCAAATAGAAAACACTGTCTCCTGGTGATGTGTTCCTAAATTTTCCACCTAATACTCTGTAATAATTTTCCACCATTTAAGACAAGAAATTTCCATACTCATTTGGAGACTTTTAGCTCAAACTTTTGAACAGAGATTTTTGTTGATGAAGCTTGAAAGATCCACATTCCACAGTGTACGACTGTTCTTCTTCTTTGCTTTTCAGTCCATAGCATTTTATTTTCTATAAGAAAGAAAAACTTTCTTATAACTGACATATATCAAATCTTAGAAAAAATATAGCCTACAATCTGCTAGGAGAGAGAAATCATCAACCAGATCAGTTCTGAGCATTGTCATTTTTATCAGAGAATAAGTTTATACATTTTATTTCCCCTCTGGAGACTGGTACATATGAAAGATGAATTAGTTCAATAAAAACTTCAGTGGAGAAAACTTGTTCTTTTGCTCAAATGCAAGATCTTGTGTTTTTAAAATCCCCAAATAAAATTCTGCTGATAGCTTAAGTGAGAACAGTTACCAAAAAATAACCCAAATTCAGAAAAATTACCTCAAAAGTGTCTTTAACTAATTCCCAAGTCTTTCCTAGAAATGTAATTTATGAACTTCGGGGTATTTTAATATGTCTGAAGTCGTAGTATGAGCAGCTTCCCCCTTCCTGGTTGGCAGAAATGCTCATCTGGACCTGTCTCTTGGTCATCTTCACTTCAAAGAACATCTCTATGACTTAGATTGTACAGAGAAAATTAAATCCTTCAGAGCATGTGCCACCAAGGGCCTGAACGGGTGTAAAACACAATAATCTCTTAATGCAGATTCATCTCTGGCTTGGGGCAGACATCAACAGATTAAATTCTGATTCCTGTGCCTGCAGGTTAGGCTGTTAGTCACAGGTGTTGTATTATTGGCACCCATGGTTCATACTGGAAGTTATCGGCCTGTCTCTTGTGTGCCTGCAAAAATTAGGGTCTGTTTTAGGAAACTTGGTGCCCTGCAAGGCCTGTGTGTGACATGACTTCAGGCTGCACCCTGCCAGCACCACACAGAGATCACCAGAGCTCACCAAGCCCTGGGGTGTGCAAAGGAGGAAAAGGACAACCATAATTAACCTCCAACAAAGGGCAAAATTCAGCTTTTGTGAAGGTTTTATCAGTTTTGAAATTCAGCTTCTCTCCTAGGGAGAACTTTGATCCCCAGCCCCTTCTGAAATGCTCTGTGACTGAGGTCTGTGGGGAGGGCAAGAGGTGTGAAAAGCCAAGGTATTCATCATTCAGCAACCTAAATTCTGCATTCAAAATGGATTCATCATAGTTTTCCACTTCTGATATCATTGAACATGTACTTTAACGTTTGCACAGACTAAAGTTTATGAAGATAACACAGAATAATCTCAACTCACAGGAAAACACTAAAAAAGGTCCCTTGCATCTTTTATTTCTATCAAACAGCAAGAATCCCAGAAAGATCTGCTGGTGTTTACATATAGGACCAACACTGGAATAAAGCCTGCATGTAACAAAACCATGGAATTTGGTCCTCCTTTGGTGAAACCACGATGAGTCAATGGCTGCTGGAGTTAGTTCTTGCTTCTTTGTGCTTCTTAACAGCTTCAGTGAAGAAAGATACATTCCCAGGGAAGACTTAGAGGAAGATTTAAGCATTAAACAATACTAAATATGACATGTGGCCATGATGTTGGGAACCACTAGCCACAGGGTATGTATGCCTGGAAATGACATTGTCCCATTTTTTATGCTTTGAAGAATTTCTCTCTGTCAAAGACTTCCTTTTATCCCACCTAAGAGTCTATAATTACTGTCTCTTGCCAACTTCAGTGACAAGGCCCTCTGAATACTGCAATGCCAGGGTATCCATTGGAAAGCACTGTCTCTCATCTGATGCTTCTCACTGTCCTCATCTCTGCCTCAGCACCTTTGTAATCCTGCACTCTTCTGATTCAGCTGCTTCCAGATGCTGTTCGAGTAGCAATAATGAGATGGTGCTAATATTTGTTTTCTTAGTGCAGGATTAAGCCTTTGAAGAAATAGTGCATTGTGGTATAAGAACTATTTTGATGTATTTTGACACACAGCAAGGGAATTGCTTCACTTCTTTCATGTGCTGTGTGACAGTTCCCGAGACATCAGCATATCCTGGGAGCTGGGAACTGGCATATTGTCTGTGCCTTGAAAACAATGCCATTCACAGGCAAAAGGAAATAAAAATATTTTTTAAACCCCAAAACACAGCATATATAATACAGGAACTTGATCTACAACATTTAGATACTGTTCCCTCTCATTAAAAAATTAGAGAATTTGTAATAAGTCTCAGTGATCTGAAGACTCCTCTAGAAAGAAAGACATTCATTACTGCTCTAAAGAACAGCTGAAATGCTGGTCTCTTGGATTTGATTTAATATCAATCAATTTACTATCAGTTTTGTGTTTCAAATCTATGATAATATTGTTCAGGGAAGATCTCTCCTTTTCCAGGTGAGATTCTCCACAAGGGCATTGTTTTAGCCACTCTTCTTGATTATTGTCATTTAAAAATATCTCTTAATGTGTATCCTAGAGCTTTCCCTTCATAGTTTCATGCCATTACTTCTTATCACATCATCCACTGAAAATTATCTTCTTTATGTTTATTGTTATTCTGAAGCTATATATAAACTATCCTTCCTGAATATTCATTGTAATAGACAGTATAAATTCAGCTTCCTCCATGTTCCCACTTTTAATTTTTTTTCCTCTAATACTTTATCTTTTCTGCCACCCTTTGTATTTCTTTGCTTCTCTGCTGCCATCCTAAGTGGTGCCATTCTTTTGCTGACAAAACCTATTTTTTACCGATGACAGAAGAAAATGAAGAAGAAAAGGCATTTTTTTAATTCTCATTTTTTCCTTTACAAAGTTAGAATTATTAAAGGTAAATTCTCTAGTTCCATTTTCAACCTGTCCTTGTTCCTATCTTTTGACCACCAGGAAAGATCATAAAATGCCCAAGAGTTATGGAGCTTATAACAGTTTTTGCTCTTTATAGCAGAACTGTTTCATATTCATTATGTTTTCCTTTCCAGACCATTCCTTCAGGGACAATGGTACAAAATTTAACCGCAATAAAAACCACTGTGGGAAAAATTGAACAATCCAGGGACAAATTTTTCAGTGTAGCCTTCAGAGATCTGTCCAGCAAAGGTCTGTAGTAACTTAATGTTGCTGTTGTCAGAGATGAAAGTGCGTCTGCATATAAAAAGTGAAATGTTCTTTGCAGAAGTGTGGCTTTGCAGCCACTCCTTCACACAATCAAAAATGCAAATTTGTAGAATGAGATACAGATGGATAACTTCTTCTAACACTTCCCATGGAAGTTTAGTTCCTAAGGACCCTTGACTAAATTAATAAATATAGTATTTTTGTATGCATTTTCATGAGAGAATGAGCATCTTTGAGTCTTTTCCTCTTGCACTTTGCATTTTTATGTGAATTACTCACTAGCTTTGCCAGTATTTTTGTGTCCTGGTACACTTAAGTCTCCTCAGGAAAATATTGAGATCTGTCATCTTTGTTTTTACCATATTGCAGTTGTTCTTTGGCAATATGACAAATATATATTATGTTTTCTTCTGCAGTCCAGAGCATTACACTGTTAAGCATAAATATTTTTAAGTTTTCTGTGCACTAAAAATTCTTTTGGCGAACCTGGGGAATTTTCTGCTGCTTCTGAAACCCTGGTGTCTGCTGGAGATGGAAATCTGCTTTTATTCCAGGATTTGGGGTTTTTCTTCTCTTTTGTTGTCAAAAGATGTAAAACAGGAGCAGAAATAAGAAGCACCGGATAATTTATCTACAAATCTTGTGCTATTCTTAGCTTCTGATTTCTCAAATCCCTAAGAATAATCCATTTCTTACTGTTTATTCATATTCATGCTAAGTTCAAAAAGAAAGTTTGGGCTGAAAAAAATGGTGTTTCTTCACAATCCATAATTATTTCTCTCCCCTGAGTAGTCACCAGGCTCCACAATTATATAACATTACACTGTGTACTTTATTTACTGTGTTCTCCACAACAACTATCAATTCATCTGTATCAATTAATCACAAATGGGAGGTACTTAATAGTGTCACATTGATAAATAAATACTAGTTAATCATGAGGTTAGTTGGAAATACATATTCCTTTACTAGAAAGGGGTTGTCTGGTACATAGTATACTAATTTAGTATTGTATTATATAATTATATGTTATATAATAATTTAATATTGGATTGTGTACAATACTAAAATTGAGGAAGAGTTTAAGGCTTGGAGAAAACTGATTTTGTTTTTGCTGTATTATGTACTGTTTTGTCTCATTATTACAAGCACAAACCTCACAGCAGTGAATCATGGAATCACAGAAAACTTTGAGTTGGAAAGGACCTTAAAGACCATTTCATTCCAACTCCCTTGCCATGGGCAGGAACATCTTCCACTAAAGCAAATTGCTCAGATCCCCATTCAACTCAGCCTTGAACATTTCCAGGGATGTGGCAGCCACAGCTTCTCCGCTCAACCTGTTCCAAGGAATCTTTCCACAATGTCTGTGTGATACAATGAAATAGTATAAAAAATGTGTAGCAGTGGGGAGAAAAATGAGGTTGAAACCCCTGGGGGCAGACCCTGGTTCAGCACTGCCAAAAGCAACCCTTTGACTATTTACAGTAGGGTGTTCAGATCTTCAGACATTTTGCAGTTGTCTAGAACTGTTCTTTAGCTGTTGCATTGCTGATACTGATCCAGAATGTACAGTTGACTGATTGTCTCTTAATTACCTGTCATTAATATAACTTTAATCATCCTTGATCTTGACTTGAAATAAACCTCTTAAATTGAGTAGGGTTCCCCTGCAGCAGTCACCATCACTCATTATATATTTCCAGGAATGAATACTAATTACTGTGAACTAAGTTAAATACTTTGGTCTTCAGTCTGCTGTGCTGTGGTTAACTCCAACAGAAGGCAGAGGCAATTTTAACAAGAGGGAAATGGAGCTTCTTTGCTGCGTGGGTAACCCTGCACTGGAACAGGTTGTCCAGAGAGGGTGTGGGGTCTCCCTCACTGGAGATATTCCAGAATCATCTGGACACAATTCTATTCCATGTGCTCCAGGATGACTGTGCTTGAGCAGGAAGGTTGGACCAGATGACCCCACTGTGGTCCTTCCAGCCTTACCCATTCTGATTCTGAGAATACAAGCAAGGTGAGGAAATTTGCTTTGTTATGCAAAGTTGTTATACAACTTTGTACAACTCCTGGCTCAGTGAGGCCCTGGTGGTTTTGAGGATGTCCAGATGAACTGGAACAAAAACACTGAAATTGTATCATTTACTGACTACCCACAAACCAGCCATCAATAGAGAGGGTGATAGAGAGCAAAGAGGAGCTACCTTCATCTTTTCTCTCCCTTTCTTTGATGTGCACTAGTTGAGAATAAGAAAATTTATACATATTCATATTCTTATACTCTTATAGGTAATAGAAATATTCTCCTTAAACTTGGCAGTAACTGTTGTCCTGGTGATCTTAGTTGATGTAAAATGTTTCATTAACTCCAGATAAGTACAGAGACATTGAACTTCCCAGAAACATTCTTTTTTATTTTTTAAGATTTTAGGGCATTTTGTGATACATTTCACAGCAGGCAAGAATAAAACAAAACAACCAAGAACTACATTCCTGTTCAAATTATGACTGTGGGAAAATAACAAGTTGGCTTACTTTAATTGTTTTCTCAGCCCTCACTGAAGGGTTTTTTAAGATAGCACTAGATTGTCAGCAAGATGCCATAGAAATGAGCATGGTCTGTGTGGCCTCAAGAAAGTAAATGGCTTCATGCTTTGTTCTGAGAAATGCTGTCATTTGGATTTGAATCAAATGGCTTCACAGGGAAAACACTGCTGCCTTCTGCCAGCAGGCTGCAAACAAATACCATGGCTGAAATTCATCTGAGTATGGAGAAAGCTAATCTCTGTGCCTGTGTTCTTCTGAAAGCCTTATACACAATACTGAATAACCATTGCACTCTTCCCTCTCATTTAGTTCTGAATGCCCTTCTCAGTTCCTGGAACTATTAATTACAAGGGTAGATTTAATTGTGACCCATAGTGCATTCCATATCCTTACTGCTGTTTTTTGACTTGAAGGGCATAGTCTTCATGGGCTCACAGCAGATTGTGACTTCTGCAGCTTATACACATACAGCAACAATAAACAGGCCACCAGATGGGAATACAAACCTTGTCAGTTGTGTTCCCACAGCTCAGGAACCCAGAGAGAATACAAACACAGAGAGCTGGATGATCACTCAGTGCTCTGCACTCCACCAAGGTAAAGAGTGGGAGGATGATTCCACTGATCCCACACATCTCCATGACCAATGGGCCTGGAGCAGATGAGACTATGCCACTGACTAGGAATGGCTGTAAGAGCTCAGGCATATCAATGAACTGTCAAAACATTCAGCTTTGCAGAAATTCTTCTCTTTTTCCAGAGGTTTAATTTTGATCTGAGTTTCAACAGTCCCACATCAACAGAAGCCCAGACTTACATCAGTGATCAAGATCTAAAAGTCCACCTTCTACCATATGCTCTGTTAAGTGAGAAAACAGGCTGACTGGCACTTTTATTACTACATTCTCCATGTCTTGATGAAAAAATCCAACACAGGTATCATTCATGTGCCAACATGATGGCAAAACACAGTGGAATTTCTCCACGACCGCCCTTACTGAAAGAGAAAACAGGGATGGAAAGCAAAAATCTTCACTCTTGCAGAATGCCATTTTCAGTTCACTCCAGAATGTCATTACTATATAACAAATGTGAGCTGGCAAGCATCTGCTTCTTAGCAGAAAATTGAGGTATTTTGTTGGGACTGTGGATAGTTTAATATCTGTGAGAAATCAGCTGCAGGAGGTAGGGAAGAAGGAAAAAATTGTTATAGAGCTCGTGCAGAGAAGCAGGATTGTCTCTGCCTGCTTAGAATTCAGAGCAGAACTTCTGCATTCTTACTAACACCAGGAGCCTTGAGACATTGCACCTCAGCAGTCAGGTTTTGTTCCACATCATGGGAATTTAGCCATCTAAAAATTAAGCTAAATTTGGTCACCATTGTGAAAATTCACCCACCCTTCCCCCTCCCCCCCTTCTTTTTTTCTTTTCAGGAGAACAAAATACAACCAATTAACCTCCTGCTAAAGGGATCACACGAACATCCACGGATCAAAGAACGTGAAGCAATATTAAAAAGCTAAATTGAGGCAACTATGGCAACAGGTCACATGAATAAACAAGTCATATGAATAGAATAGCATTTGGTGGTCTGGAATGGAAAAAGGCAGTGTGTGCCAGCATAGCAGAACTAGTCTGCTTTGCCATGTTCTTAGATTATATAATAAGAAAGCATAAATAGAAAGACAAGCAAAGGTAGCCACAGAACCACAATAAAAATGAGATCAATGAACCATTCCACACTTAAAAACTCTCACCCAAATGATTTTGAAACATTAAAAGCCATCAGTCTATGCCTTGTGCTAATCTGCAGTAAAAATAACTACAGAGAGCTGTATCTGATCTGGGAACAAACCTGTCTTTTTCCTTGTATTTGAGTCCCTTACCCACACCACAGACCTTTGTACTGCAGAGCTGGAAAGCTGCTAGAAGGTCTCCCCAGAGCCTTCTCCTCTCTAGGCTGAGCAGCCCCCAGGTCTGTCATCCTCTCTTTGTAGAAGAGATGTTCTATCCCTCTGGTCATCTTTGTGGCCTCATCTGGACTCGCTCCAACAGGTTCACAATGTTTTTATGGGAAGATGGGGACATTTTCAAGCCTGTTAAGATCCCTGTGGATGGCACCCCTTCCCTCCAGCATGTCAAACAGATCACACAACTTCATGTAGTTTGGTAAACTTGCTGAGGGTGCACTCAAACACTCCATCCATGTTGCCAACAAAGACGAAAAACAACACAGGTCCCATAAATGTAAAATGCATGTACAGTTCCTTGTAGCTATGACTGAATTCCATCCTTCCTTCCACTGCAGATTGTGCTTTTTGATTATTTTCTCTGTGGTTCACAAGTGATAGTATCCAACATTTCTTTCTTCTTTTTTTTTTTTAACTGGTCAGACTGACAATGGAAACAAAAATGTGAATTTTCACAGTCTAACTGAGCTGATGCCCGTCATTATTATCAGTCTCAAATCAAATTATAACTGAAATAAGAGATTGGTAAATAGGGGAACCTTTGGGACTGGGATTTTCTGTTTTGTGTAGTACCTGGAGAACTGCCTATCTGCGCCTCCTGAAAATATCCTTCCTTTGTGGAAGAAAAGTCCTTTGAACAGGGGAAACATGCAAAAAAATTAGTCTGGGGGTTTACTGGGGTTAGTCTGTTCCTGTACAGTTACTAGATAAAATCCAACAGGAATTAATTGTTTGTACATAAACCTTTGCTGATGGCCAAAAGAAAATACCTGTTTAACCTCTTGTGTGTCAATTTCCTTTGCATATTTGATTTTCCTGGTGTAGCAGTTTCTTACTAAAGGAGGAAGGAAGCAATTGGGAATTTCCTGATGATGCAGAAAAGCCTGTATGTGATTCTACCTTGGACCTTGAGTTATTTCACAGAAAAGAGGAACTTCTGCTTCTCTTTGGCAAGAACTGTGGGCTTTGAGGGGGCCAGGCACCTGATTTCCAGTGCAATTTCAAAAGAAGATTTAAAAGTCAGACCAAGCCCATCAGAATAACTGGAGATTACTCATATTTTGGGGTGCCAGGTAGCTACAGAAGGCATGTCCTGTGTTTGGACTGTCCCTGCCCATATAAGCAGTAGGGGCAATAAATTAATTTTCTTGAGGTCTGGTTTCTCTCCAATGGCAATTGGCAAATGATCTCCCTCTCATCATCTTGATCCATTAACGTTTTTATCCCAATTTCTCTCATCAATTTGAGTTGAGGAACAAGCAGCTGAGGGGGTGTTTGGGTGTTACCAGGGCTAACACACCACAGCTCTCAGGAAAGTCAGGGAAGGGACAGTCCTCTGTCCTTACACGCAGCTGGGATGTGGCCAGCAAACTAATTGGGACTGAAGAGACCAAAATTACATGTCTACACATTTAAGATCCATCAATAGGAGACAGAGTTCAAACTGAAAATAATGAACAGCCTTTTTCACATTCATTTTGAGAAGTTTCCTCATGAATATCCTTCATGCAGATGTAAGTTTGTCAAGAGCAAAGTCCCCTTAATTCCCACTATTCCCAGCAGTAGCAGAGTATTTCATTTTTTCTAGCAGATTTTCATCCAGAGGATACCAATTAAATTTTGAAAAAGCTGTGTCAAGAACCTCATGGAGTTCCTCCTTTCTGCATGCAGCTTCCTCTGGGATGTCGGAGCACTGGGAAATCTTGCTCTATGTTTTCAATGCCCAAGCCACCAGATGCACGGGCTTCTGTACCATGTTTTGGGATTAAAAAGAAAATTGTCCAAAGGGAAGAAGACATTAAGACATTTCTAAGGTAAGAAATGAGACAAACTTCTCCTGTGCCTTTGGAAATGGCTTCACCCGGGTCTTTCAAGCTTTTGCCACATGTTTTATTAATGTACACTTCAAAAGCTGTTACTTATCTTCAGTAGTTTCTTATGCACTCTCCACTGCTGTCCCCTCATTCTCAAATGAATTTTTACCTTTTGGGCATCTTGGGCAGAAGATTATTCCATTAAGGGCTGGCAAGTTGGAGCACTCCCAGGATGGCATCTCTCTTGCCCACGCCTGGCATATCACTTAGCAACACCGAAGAACATTTATTGCACATCCTGCTATTTATGTTTCATGTTTCACATGTTGACTTTCTCTCCTGTCTCCAAGTTTTTCTGTTAGAATTGCCTCACATTAGCTGCCCTATTAGTGATGGCCAAACACAAGTCCCAACCCTGTCCCTGAGAACTAAGCAGGAAAATTATTTCACCTGATGCAAGAGCCAGTTTTTCCTGCTTGTTTTTATGGAAAGCTGCAGCACCTCATTAATGTCAGATATATCCTCAATGTTAAATAAATGCCATATTCACAGATACGGGAACCACAGCAAGGGTGCTCACAACATTTAAAGCTGATAATGCTTCACCTGGAGTGTTTTTTAGCACAGTGAAGTATCCCATTCTGTACAAACTCCTGCCTTCATTGCCCTCTCAGCACACTTCAAAATATCTCCTTTTCCTTGGGTGCCCCTCCACTTTTACTGGCACATCCACACTGGTATTCTTCACATGCATTTCTTTCAAGGAGGCTGGGAAAGAGTGAAAATGACTGGTAAGAAGCTAAAGGTGGCCAAAACCACCACCCCCACCCAGCAACTATGTTGTTTGGGGGTTTTTTTCATATTTTTGCTCTTCCCACTTTTCTGCATGAGAAAGCCCAGAGTGGCACCAGAATGTGCTCTACTACAGTACAACAGGTGCATAAGAATAATAATGTGTATAACTTTCTGAAGTTAGATAGATATGTGACCCCATTTGTTGTCTAGAGAGGAGCTCAATATATCAATATAGATTCAGAATAGAAATTTACCCTTCTATCCCCAAAAAAATGCACTCTGGCGAGAAGGGAGGGAGGTAATGCTCTTAAATATCCAGCTGAACTTCTTCACAGTGAATTAAAATATCTAGCGAAGAATAAAAGCAATATTTATTGAATATAAAAGAGATGAAAATATAGGCAAAAATATTAATGATTGTCGTGTGAAGTGAGATGAGCTGGATTCACAGAGGTGTGTGAAAATCTCTTTTGGGTCTTATTTGGTTTAGTTTCTCTCAGATTTCACTTTGGAATTTGCTGCTTGAGTGTGATTTTGCAGAACTATTTCTGGAAGCAGCTGAGCTACGTTCTGGGAAATAATCCCAGCAATTGAGCATGAAAAATAAACTATGACCATATACCTGATGCACTGTTTCCATTTTCATCATGCATTTGACTGGAAGAAAAAGAGAAAAACAGCTTACAAAAAATTGTACATGAATTTAGGCAAGCCATCTGTAGAATAAGTATAGAAATTGGATACCATGAAAACAAATCAATTTGAATCTTGATGTAAGTAGAAATTATTTCTATATGAAGTCATAACCCATTTCTGGGTAGAATGACATACTTTGTGGGAGAAAAAATAAGGATATTATTTTAAAAGAAAGATATAAAGTGCAGTAGGGTATATAGAAATATTCAGATTAAAATCATATAAATTACTCATATACAAAATTTGTTCATAGAAAAAATGTGACAGCTACTGCCATTACAAAACCATTGAAAGCACAACAGTGGCAAAAAACTATCATGAGCCTAAGGAAACTCAATTTCTCACAGTGTTACGTTCTGTGAATCAAAGTATATGCACACGAGGTATTTTGGATTTTCTACAGGAATTACAGTCAATTTTTTCCACGCTTCTTTCTAAGTTCTTAATGCACATCTAACTAAAATGGGTTTTGGATGTAGATGAAGTTCCCAGTAGCTTTGATGATGTCTTGAAAGAATCAACAGAAGCTAGCAGTGGTTTGCTGAGTGAAAAATAAATGCAAGGGAGATGTTTCTCTGTATGTAACTCTTTGTTACTGAATACTTTAGGTCAGCAAACCTCCTCAACTAAAATCTATACCAACAGTATCCTGCTCATGATATGAACTAAATGTGGAGAAAACAACGTGGACTTACATTCACACCTACAGGTTGGGCAGGGAAGTGACTGAGAGCAGCCCTGTCGAGAAGGGCTTGGGGATGATGGTTGAGGAAAAACTCATCCTGAGCCAGCAGTGAGTGCCTGCAGCCCAGAAAGCCAAATGAATCCTGGGCTACAACAAAAGGGTCTGGGCAGCAGGCTGAGGCAAGGGATTCTCCCCCTCTACTCTGTGCTTGTGAGACTTCACCCAGAGAGCTGCATCCAGTTCTGGAGCCCCCAAGACAAAAAGGACATGGAGCTGTTGGAGCAAGTCCTGAGGAGGCCACAAAGTTGCTAAGAGGACTGGAGCACCTCCTCTAGGAAAACAGACTGAGAAAGTTGGGGTTGTTGAGCCTGAAGAAGAGAAGGTTGTACAGAGATCTCACAGCAGTACCTGAAGGGGACCTATGGGGAAGCCAGAGGAGGACTCTTCATCAGGAACTATGGTGACAGGACAAACTATGGGTTCAAAATGAAGGAAGAAATTTCAGTTAGATATTAGGAAAAAAAATCTTTACTGTGAGGAAGATGAGACACTGTAACAGGTTGCCCAGAGAAACTGTAGATGTGCCATCCCTGGAAGTGTTCAAGGCCAGGTTGGATGGGGCTGGGAACCACCCAGTCTATTGAGATGTGTCTCTGCCCATCGCAGCAGGGTTGGAACCTTGAAAGTCCAGGCTTTAAAATTCTGACGTCTCTTCCAACCCAAATAATCCAGTGATTCTATGATTCTATACATCAGTTAATGTCACTGTTTTTCTTTCTGTCAGCGTGCGCTGTCAGCTACGAATCAGTGAACCAAGGGGATGATTGTGTTCAAAATCCATTCACCAGAGGAAAAGTGGCAAGTCAATCACTCTCATGTGAAGCTGAGGGATGAGGATCAACCCCAAGTGCTGCAAAACAGGCTTGGAAGAAAGGCCAGACTCCCTGTTTACAGCAGTGGCTGCATGAGCGATGGCTCTGTTTCAGTACCTGCTGCTGGGGTGGGGAGGCCCAAGTCTGTTTGAGCAGCACCATCTCCAGTGTGAGGAGTTTCTTCCTGAGTAATGGAGTGCATCCAGCAGCTCCCCACTGAGACAGGGCTGCCTTTAACCAAGACTCATGGCAAAGCCTTAATAGAGCCTCAGGATGGGTGATTCATACACTGAAATATTCTCTTGAGCAGATTGTGTAGTTTTCTCCCCAAGAACAAGAGGAGATACTTGACTACTCAAACATTACTACCTCCTTTGGAAACCACAGCCTCTGCTCAGTTGTGCTTTTATGTTTATCTGGTTTGAAACCCCAGTCATTTCCACCACATAGGAAAAAACAGTATGTGGTGGTCTTTTTACTTCAACAGCTGAGCCAGAAGTCCCACCATAGCCATGGCGGTCATAAAAGTTGCACACTGATCATGAAGGAACTGCCACACACCCGTTGTGACCAGGGGCAGTTCTCACCAGGAAAAGATGGTAAGAACAGAATACATTCCAAATTCAGGGTGCAAGCACAGTGAGCCTGGAAATCTCAGCCCCTGATACATCTGGCCACTGCCATCACATCATCTTTCAGAACAGCAGCTCCTCAAGCCAAAGTCCTTCAAAGAGATAATCCATAACATTCAAATTTCACCTACAGCCTGGGCTGCTGGAGACTACCACTGATGGCAAAAACCATATGCAAACTATCAGTAAAGTGAGGGTGCAAGAATTGTAAGTCAAATGAGGGCCACTGATGGTCAGAAAATGCAGATCAAGGCGGCACAAGACTCCAGGAAACCTTCTGTTCCTTCAGATCTCCCAGCCAAGTATTTTAAAGCAGTTGATACATACTTGCTGGTGCAGAAATGTTCTTTCCTTCAGAAGACTGCAGAAAGTGCAGATTGTTTTGAAGAAGACTTGTAGGCTCTTTTTTTTTCAGGAGAATTTCAAATATCTGCTGACACCCTCAGGCAGAAAGGCAGATTTTCTTTCAGTTTAAAAAGCGTATGTTTCTCTCTCTCTCTCTAAAATAAACCCAAACCAAAAAAAACCTTAATCCAAAGCAATTGAGGAGGAGCTGTTTGCTAATTTTACTCAATTCAGCTGCAAAAAATATCCAAAAGTAACTCATCTGCAATATCTAGTACTCAGAGCTGTAGATAACAGGCTACAGCTCCAGTGCTGAGCAACCTATAACAGAAATCTGAAATATGCTTTATTTGCTTCTTTGCACTTGATTCTCTAGAGTTCTATAACTCTATAAAATGTCTTCTTTCACTAGACAATAAATATTCTCAAAGTGAGAGCTCAGGAGGCCTGGAGCAGGCTTGGGGAACTGCTGAAAGTCAAGCAGCAGGTGCTGTCTTCTCCAGGAGTAAGAGAAAACCAAGAGGCCAAGAAGAAGGATGGCTCCATGTTCAAACAGTAGCAATAGGGCTGCTTTGCTCCTGCCATCCTGGTCCTGGCCCTGGGCACCACAACAGTCTGGCCATGTCATGCTGATGTCACCCAGAGTTCCATCCTCAACCTCCTGCTACTTATGTTGTTCTTTCTGAAGAGACAGCTATGTGTGACTAGGTAGGAATTTATGTACACATTTAAAAATAAGTTTCTTCACCTGCAAAATTTAAAAGGAAAAATTGGGAAGAAAAAAGGAAAAAGCTATTTATTCCAGTCTCATTATCTTAAATTGGTTCACCTCCCCTTGCTGAAAAATTTTGCATTTCTGAGGCTTGTTTGAACCTTCAGCATTCTCATTTCCATGTTCTTCACTGTTGAAAGAAAACAACAGGAACAGTGCTCAGTTCTCATACAGATTTGCCATGCCATGCTGTTTGATGGTGCAGGCAATTTTCCAGATAAGGAAACTATATGTTACTGTACACCAAGAAGTTTTCAGTTTTGTTGTGATCCTGTATTCAGCAGGAATTAATTCAGTAATCCAGATGTACTGGAGCTGGGGTCATGTCCCCTCATGTTACCAACACAAGACTATCTGAAAAGGTCTTTTTTACAAACTACTAAAAACACAGAGTTACCACTTTTTTTCTATCTCTGTTTAACATGTATCTCTTAACACTTGCTCTGGCCTGGAATTTTTCTCAAAAGATAGCATCTTGCTCCAAGGAGTAAGCTCCAAGTTGCAAGTATCTCCCATTGACTTCTGAATGGCGTAAAAAATGCAGGCTCCAACAGCAAAGGTCACACAGGAGGTGATAAGATGATAAGAAGATTGTTACAAGACAGCAGAAAAAGGATTTCCTTTTTCCTCGGAAGAGGAGTGATTCATTAGAAGTGAAGAAAAAGTGAAATGTGAACAGAGGAAAATTAAGACAGGCTTTTTGCAATGAACTGAAATCACTCCAGGCCAGACAGCACCAGCCAGAGGGAAATTTCAGGACTGAAATGACAATCATAAAGAGTAGAAATGAGTTTCTACAGATTGAAAACTTGCTTGACCTTCACATCTCCTCCTTCAGGTTTCCAAAGGTTCTTTGGGGGCTGTTCTTGTTCGTGAAGGGTTTTTTCCAACTGAGACCTGGATTTGAAGAGCTATCCTCTCATAACCAGACTTCTTCTTCTTTCTTGCCCTTCCCCATCTGTAAGGAACAGCCCCAAGAAGTCATCACAGTCATCAATACTCAGTCTCAGAACTTTGGCCTCATACATCAGGAAACAGGAAAACAATATAAAACAGAAGAAGAAATCTCAGACACTTGGGGAATATTTTAGAGGGCTGTTGTGATGTGCTCAGTGGAGGTACCCACCTGGAGTTAGCCCACGGCACTTCCTCTTGGGAAGAGGTGCTTTTAGACAAGGAGGTGCTTTTAAACAAGAGGTGCCCTGAACTAACTCAGTCACCAGAAGTGGTGTAGTTGTTACCTGTTATCAGTTGTGGGATAGATCTATCCTAAAAGCATGAGTCAGGACCCTTCTGCTGAACTGAGATTTGCATCAAATCCTTTTTCAGTACAGCGGGTACAGCAAAGATGATTGAGATCAGAGCAAAAGCAAGAAACAATACACAAAGCAAAACATCCAATGTGTGAATGGGAAGAGGAGATGATTGGGAGGATCATTAGGTATCTGCATGAAGTCCAAATGCAATTTTAGTTCCCTATTGCCAGTGAAGCTTTCAAAGTCACACAGGATGACAAGCACAATTATGTTCCTGCAGCTCTCACTGAAGTGAGACATTCAACTGCAAGAACAGACAGAGCTGATAGCAGCTATTGGATGAGGAAACACGATTGAAACATCAGTACTGAGACATAATTAGAAGTATCACTTTGTTTTGGTCTGAAGAAAAATGCAGCGGTATAAAATTCTGCCTGCTCTTCTGCAGTCAGTAGAAAAATAGAGGATCAGCAGGAAAAGAAAAATATGGGAGCATTGTAAGGGGAAACCCTTAGGAAAGATACAGCAGTGCAAAGAATTGCTTGACAACATCCAAGAAATAAATATACTAAAAAACAGTAGTAGGTTTGTCTGAAGGGTTCATTTGCACAGAGAGTTACTTTTTAAAACTTGTGCTCCTTTTAGCCAAATGTGACTCTCTTTAGTTTGAGACGGAAGGGAGGGGGTAGGGAAGGAAGGGAAGGAATCTACCAGAGAAATAGAAAAGAAAGAATAAAGCCAAAGCTGTAAAGTCAAATCAAAATCCAAAATTCAGGTTGAAAGGTTAATGTATGCAAATAGCTCAACTGGGGCACTACAAAATGAAAACTAGCAATCATGTTGAACAAGGGAGTAATCAAGAAAGAATGGAAAAGAAACACACTGGGCCACGGCAAAGGCACAATTAAACTTGCTTGATGTAAGTCCAATGCTTTTTCATGGAGATACATCCAGTGCAAATGAGGTCCATAATTGGAAAATATGATTTGCCACCTCTTTCTTTCCCTATTTTGCTGTTTTCTTTTTGCATAACCAACTCTTTGTACAAATATTTCTAGTTTTATATATTTATTTATAGGATTTATTTAATCCATTAACTTCCTTCCAAGTGCTCTCAAAGCCCAAGGTGAAATCAGCAATGCTGCACAAAGTGCCATTCCTATTCACCACAGCTCAAGGGTAGGGGTGTCAGTGGACACAGGACCAAGCACTGCTCCCAGACAGGACATCAGCAGAACTGAGAGCCTCCAAACCAACCTTCAAATGGTACAGGAAAAAACAGTGAGAAGTTTGCAGTATTTGACCAGCTTGTTCAGCAGGTCTGCCTGACTGCTCTGCATTGCAGAGAGAGAACTGCAGGGCAGGGAAAGTTTTGAATTTATGCTAAACCTGGAGCCAGGCACGTTGTACCTGAATGCAAGTATCTGGCCAGATCTGGCATTCTGTGACTTACACAAGCTGCATCTGATCTCTATGTGAAGTTTCATTTCCAACCCATGAAACCATAAAGAGGAAGGGTTTACAGAAGTGTGCAAGGAAGTTGCAGCCTTCCCTATTGGACCACCTGGGGCACACACTCTGTAACACATTGTGGAGAGAGTAAAGCCTTCCTTCTTCCCAGCTCTTGGTTAAAATGCTTTGGATGCTTCCAGCCTGAGAAGTTGCCTCTGGACTTTCCTTGGACATCGCAGTATAACATTCAAGGAATGTGAAACTGTATTTTTATTTCAGCAATCACACTAAAAGTACTTTAACATAGGTCAAGACAAGGCAAACAGAACAAATGGTCTCATTAAATAATAATCTTTTTCAGTAACAGTTACGCAGTATCTCAAAAAACTTTATTTTAATTGCTTATTTCATTCTGATTTCATTCTGTTTTTTAATAGTATTTTAAAAAGTCAAACAAATAATTAGAGGATTAATCCATGTCTGCTATAACTGGATATTTCTGTACCTAACATGATCAGGGTTTTTGTTTGTTTGCCCCACAGAGCCTGGCTGCTTCTTAGCTGTGGATTATGGTCTGTCATAGCAAAAACAGATTTTATCAGTTTTAAACTGAAGGAAGATTCTCAGGTAAGCATTTTTAATATGAAAAAAATCTAGAAACCAGTAAAAGTGTTTGACTTGAAGGAGAGGAGTTAGAATGTGTTTTGGTGCAAAAAACAGTTGGAGACCTCATTAAATTCTCTGGGAGACAGAGACTGGCAGGGCTCACATGTTCTGCAAGAGGTCTGGATTTTATTACACTACATGCTGTGGACCTGTCATATTCAATAAAATGAGACCTTGGTTTCTATTTGTTTCTTAATTAAAGTGTTTCTTAGGAAAATCTGGTACCTAAGAGAAGATACCAGTAAAATAATAAAAAAAAAAATACTATCTAACCATAAATGGTCAGTGCCAAATGACTTCTTTAATGCAACAGTAAATCCTAAAAGCAATAGTAAATCCTTCACGCCTTCAGAGCTCAATACTCCTGTTTTATTTTTTTTTTTAAATCTACCCTGTCATAGCACATTTTCAACACCCAGTTCCTGCCTTGGGTACTGGTCAGGGTCTCAGTGCCATAAGATTTCCAATATAAGAGGGTGCCATAAAGGCATACAAGAGAAAGGAAAGTGAAGAAAAAAAGTAACATGTTTCCTTTACTTTTTTAAACTGAAAAAAAAAAAAGACTCAAGACAAACATCTGATGACTCTGTATGAGTTTAAAAAATTCCAGAAAAATGAAAGAGAAAGGTCACCTTCATAGCTCAGGGTGTGCTTTGTAGTAAGCAGTTTTGCCCTGGGATTTTCTCCCTAAGAGAAAGTCAAAGCAAAGAAAACAAAGAAAACAATCTTCAGTGTGAAGCTGGCAAACATATCCATAAATGTGCACATTGCTTGCAAATCAAGGTGGATAAGGCAAAAAAAAAATATTGGGATTGCTGAAAACAGATTTGAGGCTGTCCTCAGGGAAGTCAAGTACAAGGACTGGACAAACCTGACAGGCAGAGGGACCTTTACTCATTCCCAGAGTGACTATACAGTTTCCTCCTAGTAAGAGTTTAAGTTACACTGCTAAAATTATGTGGTTTCAAGGTCTGAAAGGGGCTATTAGTATTTTCTCAGTAAACCCAGTAGTAAGTAGATAAATTCAAAGACATCTGCCTGAAACAAAGTGTTATTTAACACATTACACAGAGCACGTTTAAAGAATTTGCTTTTTAAAATGGGAAGAAGGTGGTAGAACCATCGTTCACATAAGCAAAAAAAAAAAAAAAAAAAACCTCCACAAAAAAACCCCCCAAACCCCCCAACATGATGTACAAAGTATCCAAGAGGAAACAGCAAAACACAATTTTATTTTTTTGTTTGGTTGGTAGGGTTTGGGGTTTTTTGGTGTTTTTTTAGTTTATTTCTTCTTGTATAACTCCCGCACCAGTAAAACAGCCCTGAAAATGAATCAGCAGTATTAACTCTCTTGGCAATGATGTGCTGTGTGGGGCAGGTTCTCCTTTCTCAAGTATAGTTAAGAAATGCATTTGTTTTTCTTTTTTTTTATACTGAACATACTGCTCTTTGTTCTCACTAGGAGGAAAACAATGAAACAAATAAACAAATCCAACCCATAAACTAAAAATAAAAGCCCAAAACTGAAAGCCCCAATGAAGTCAGAATTTAATTCTCTATTAATAAATGAGGGCATAGGAGTCTGTTAAGAGACTGGGGAGTGTGTATGGAGAAAAAGTCCCTTAAGTGCCAACCTAACAATTCCATAGAGATTTTTTCATGCAAGTTTTGGAAAGAAGCTTTATTAAATGATTTACACTTACTTTAGACACAGCACTTACCTTAGGAGATTCTGGCTGGAAACTGTCTGCAGCCTGCTGTTAAAAACGCTGCCTTGTGCCAAAACAGGAGTGCAGGAAAGAAGAGATGAGTAGATCCAGAGATTCAGTTTTGTCTGGGCATTTTGAGGTGGTTTGCTTTGCTCAAAATGGGCTTTCATCAGCACTGCAGTTACTGCAAACTCTGCACTGGGGCTCAGCGGAGCACTCTTGGGTCAGGAGGCACCAGTGTGAAGAACTTTGTGAGTGGGGAGCTGTGTGGGGCTGACAATTTACTGTGGACCTGTTTCTTTTTATCCAGACCTGATGATATCTCTAGCATTACCTAAAGCATAACTAATGCTGCAACTGCCATCCTGTTTTGCTACTCAGGGTCTGACAATTCTTCTCACATCCTCCTTCCCTAGAGCATGTCCCAGTTTATCTTGCTAATTTTCAAAGATCTCTAGTTACTTCTGCCCTACCTGTCTTTCTTATCAGTTAGCAGGTATGTTGGCTCCTTCCTTTGCTCTTTAGGTGTCTTGTTGATTCAAATCCTTCTCCCTGCCCCAAATTCTTTTCTAACGTAATTTTTTTATGTGTGAAATAAATATAATTTTAAGAGTTTTAAGCCTATCAACCTGTTTGCAGCTCAGCCTCACCTCAAAACCCACTTTGGGTTAAAGCAGCAACTGCCATGGAAAAGCAGGTGAGCACCTACTGGTGCATTGCCCAAAACCTGTTGATTGAGAATTAAGAGCATAATAAATTGTCTTAAAGCTTCCCATTACTCTCTTTACCTCAGACCTTTTCACTCCTGCTTGTTACTCATCTCCTTTTCCTGTTATAAGTTCCCTGAAAACTGAGGCAAGTTCTCACTGTTGTAGCTCAAGCCCACAGTGCAGTAGGATGATTCCTGGCCAGCAGTCAGTCTGCATGGCATGCACAGAAGGGAAGGGATGTTTATGTTTAGGGCTGTTAGTGGAAAGTTGTGGACACTGGCATTGAAAAACTTAACAAATCTTAGCTGTCACATCCTTGCAGTCTACAGCCTTTATCATACTAGGTACCACAGAGTTTTGAATATGGATATACAAACATGTTAGCATGTTTGTAGCCTAGCCATGTGGAGGTGGTGTTTGTTGTTTGCCTCACAGCCTGATCCACTGCAGAGCTCGCCTGAAAACAAAAGGCAGCTTAGTCAGTTTTCCCATATAAGCGGCAATTCTTTGAAGAAATGCAAAGAGGCTTTCACAGCTGTTAAAAAAGCAATGCCAGGACACTTAATATACCTTCCTCCTAAATTATCTCTGCATTTCAGAAGCCTACAGTATTTGTACAACATTACAGTGTGCTGCATCTGCCTAGGAAACCGTGGTTTTGTGGGTTCCTTGTGAACTGTACTTTAAAATATCAAAGACCCCCACATTTTCTCTTAACTGTTCTTAAACCTCAGCTTGCCATTTCTTAATCTTCCCCCTCAGCTACCACCCACCTGCCTGCCTGCTGTTCTCAGACTGGTCTGTATTAACAGGGGCAGAGGCTGAGCAGAGCCTGGGGGTGAATGAGATCACTCCTGTCACACTTTGGTGCTGGGTCGGTCTTGGGCTGAGGGGGAGGAGTAGCTCTGTGAATGGTCTGCAACATCCCTCTCCTGCAGCCCTCTCCCTTCTGTGCCTGATGCACGTGGGCTGTGGAGCTGCAGGGCACAGAACAAAGCCCTCCATGCCAGTCTGAGACAGAGGAATTGGCCACAATGATGTTCCTGAGGAGCAGGCAGCAGGAGCAATCCATCCTTTCCCAAAGCCATGGATTGCTGCTGTAGGAGTTTCTCCTCCCCACTGGCTGCCCACCCTAGCTATAAGCAGGGTCTATTAAAATGTTCACATTGTGAATAGGTGGAGGTACCCCTCACACAGTGCCCTTCTTTCTCTGATGAGGACCCAGGAAACCTGAAACTGGGAGAGCTGTGGAAATGGCAGCTCCCCTGGGATAAGGAAAGCTGAGAGTTTGGAGAAACTGTGAGGTTTGTGCTTTCACAAGGCTGAGGTCATGAGACAGCCTCACAAAGGCCACCAAAGAAAGAGCTGCAGTAGGTAATAGGTGATCTTAAAATGGTTTGAACTGTGGTGCTGCTTGAAGGAATAATTCCCACCCTGTTTGACAAACACATGGATCTTTCTCATCCCCTACACCCTACAGAGGTCCTACCCAAGCTGGAGGGCAGGGCTCTGTCTGTTGGGCAGATGTCTCTTTACACAGTAGTCAGCTGGGCTGTGGAGAAGCTGTGTCTGCCAGGCAATATATCAATCCCACTGTGAAGATCTCACCAGCCCTCTAAAACAGCCTGAACATCTTGTAGTCTACTTCTTATTCCTTGCTTTTTGGGAGATTTTCAATGTCATCACTATATATCTCAACGTATATCTCAATTTTCTCTAAATAAGGCAGGAGTAGTAATTTTCTCTTTCCTTCTTTCTTTCTTTCTTCCTTCCTTCCTCCCTTCTGAAGATCAACTTGTTAAAGTCAAAGTTTCTAGGGTCTGCACTACTACATTCATATAGATATTAGAAAACAGACACAGGTCCATTATATGTGATTGGATTAATAGAGTGTTTATTTTGCCTTTCAGCTGTCAATGATGCCATTGACTACAGGTGCATTAAGAAC
Organism: Trochalopteron elliotii; assembly: GCA_024734555.1. Lineage (NCBI taxonomy): Eukaryota > Metazoa > Chordata > Aves > Passeriformes > Leiothrichidae > Trochalopteron > Trochalopteron elliotii. The sequence continues at coordinate 8,667,354 of JANPWX010000019.1, forward strand.
CCTTAGAAAATCTCACTGGTCTCCATGATTCCATGTTTTGTCCATTCTTTTGCCACCATCTCAGAAGCTGAGTGGTAGCCAAAGAAAGAAGATAAAGAGCTGTGTTTCATTAGAGATCTAAGCTTAGAACCTCAGAGAAGTTATAAAGACAGGATAGTATTTAATAATGCTAGAAAGCTTCACTTTACCTGCCCAACAGTAACAACTAACAAAACTCTGTACAAATGTCAGCAACTCCCTCAGCAGCAGCTGCTCAGTCTGCTTTTTCAGGCCCTAGAACAGGCACCAGGCAGCAGCAAATTTGCTGCCTTTCCTGCCAATAATGTTTCAAATATTTGTGCTGTTCATGTAGTTTTAATATCACTCGTTGTGGCAATATTGTTGCTAATGAAATAAAAAGCTGCATGACTCAGAAACTTCCTCTGCAAGGACCTGAAATAAATGTAAAAATATGCCATTTCTGCATGTGAAAGACAGACAATTTTCCTTTCCAACAAAAGTTGCAAACTGCACATCTTTTTAATGCAAGTAACAAGACTCCTGAGAGCCATCTTGCTAATGTGAGGGGAACAGCTCATAGAAATACATTTGTTCATATTTTATTTGCTCTGTTTCACAATGTTCAGGAGTTGCTATTGCCTAGTTCTTTAGAAATACACATTTTTAATACAATGTTATAGCACAGCTCCTAGCTGTGCAAGTCCTATTTCAATCTGCATTTGTTACAATTTTGCAGGGTATTTGCTAGAAGTCCAGCTGGTGGGAGTTTCAAAAACAACTAGTAAGTTGCTGCTCACCAAACCCACTGCCAGGGGCATGGGTTCACCCTCTTTGTCCCAACACTTACCTCTTACTATAGAGATCAATTTGTAGCAGGTCTTAAATTCCACCCTGGACATTCAGTGATTGCTGACAAAATGCAGCCATCATGTAGTAATTTCAGCGTCTGCAGAGCTGAGCCATTAGACATTTCACCAATAAATAATGCTGCTGGCTGTCAGGGTCCAGATAGCCTTAAAATAAAGGTTACCCACAACGGAATGATTGGAAACTGAAAACTGAAGCATGTGTTCATTTGTTTTGAGATGTATTTTAAAATACAATTCAGTATGTGTTAAATTAATGATCACAGGCAGAGATCAGATGGTTGATGCAGGAAAAAGAATCCACATGCCATGTGCCTGTTTCTGCTGTGATGTGATGGGAATTAGTTTAAATATGTCTCTTACATCTGTTGATTTCTGGTTCTACTTTTGAGTAATAATCCAATCTGCATCAGTATTTAAAAATTAATTTAGCTCCATACTGTGGCAAAATTTATTATAAAACTGTAAAGAAACCAAACTGAAGATTGCCCAAGTCCCAAACTGTAACAACATAAATGGAGATGGATAACTCATTTTAATGCATACATTAAATATTATTTAAGCTGGCACCTGCTGTGTTTCTTCATTATATCACAAGCAACATTTAAGATTATGTAACAGCTGTAAATATAGCACCAATGCAATTAATGGTTAAAAAAGGCTTGACAGAAGCACTGTTTTTCTTAATTATTTAGCTATCAGACTCAGAGAGGCTTTGTTGATCCAGCAGCAGCAGAATTCTGCCCTCCAGTGTAATTCTGACTTGTGCTGAGCATCCAGTGAAACTGAAGCACCGTTTGGAAAAAAAGGGAACTTATCTCCTTTTCCATGATAAACATAGTTTGATACTTTTTGTCATACTTGAATGCCTTTTTTTCATAAACACTGAGCTAAGTGCTGTGTCAGAGCCCAAAGAGACCTTAGGTCTGCAGCTTTGTCCCTATTTGGGGCCACTTTGGAGCACCTGGTACTGTGTAATCACACACACAGGTGCTTTCCTGAGCTGGCAATAGCTAATTATGTCCATACACAAGTGATCTTCTGGCCTTTTTGGCCAGATCAGCTTTGAAAATGTTCCCTTTCATTCTATTCTAGTAGAACTGTGTTTCTGCACTAAAACATCTCACAGGCTCAGGCTAATTTCAGAGTGGTTTTAGTTAAATTTTGGTGCCCTAATGCACGACAGGGGGTTCCTCTCTTCCTATGTGCATCTCACATATTATTAGAGCTACACCAAAAACTAAAAGCTTGGTAAAGAGTCTAATACAGGACCATACCAAGCCATGGTTCTGTGATCTGACTGTCAGGGATTTGCAGTTTGTGGGATGAAGTGCTGGATTTGATGTTTATTCCCCCCAGCTACTGAAACACATTGTCCAAGAGGATTGTCTTTCCCTGCCTGTCCCCCTGCCTGAGACCCTCAGAGGTGCCAATACTGGCCTCCTATGGAAGGAGTCAGAGGACACTGCTCTCCCTTGAGGTCTGGTTGGCATCAGAATCCTCTCTCCAGGTGCGTCTCCATCAGTCCAAGTGTTTTGCCTTTAAGCAGCTAATTATGCTCTCTTTTTTTCAGATAATCAAGATTGGTGGAGTAGTCATAACAAGGATCATTTAAGTGGAGTGAGGTTGGAGCACAAATGTAACACCTTAAATGGAACTGGACCATAGATTATACCATTAGGTTTCTGAGCTGTAGTACATATTTTAAAACCATAATAAAATTCTGGGTGCTCTCATTAGTTTGGGATTTAACTTGTAAAATCAAAATGGATGCAAAATGCTTTATTGTAGAAACTGAACTACTGTATCAATTCATGTCATAATAAAGCCAAGATTTATACGAGGATGAAGACAGGGAAAAAAAAAAATAAAAAGAGAAACATTCAGAACACAGGGGAGTAGTGAGAATCAGGTATGCTTAAAAACAATGTTTAGGTTGTCATGTCCCTGAAGACTGCTGGGGAATGGGTCTCCTGTAATTGAGTGGAAATGCCATCTTACCTGAAATAGGCTTATGAAAATATTTGTTCTGAAAAATCCATTTTCTCGGAAGGAAGTAGAGCAGAAAAAGATTTTCAATGTAAACCTTCATAAACAGCTGTACTTTAATAGCTGAGTCCACATATAAAAACACATTTGCCAATAGTATGAGCATGGCTGAATATTTTTTTTACCTTCACAATAATAGAGTAGACTTTCCAATAAATATTTTTTTACTTCCATATGCCCATAAGTTTTACTTTTAAAACTACTGAAAATTTTATATGAGTTTAATACTAGAGGTATTTGTGTTTCTATTAACATTTCAGGAGCCCAAATTATTTTTCCAATAGATATTTGATATTCTTGTCTTGACTGCTTTAAAGGCATTATTTTCCTCCAATGTTTAAGAATGTACATCAGGGGAAGAACTACTGTTTTTGAGGCTAGAAAAGAGCTCTTATCTGGTTTCTATAAATTTAAGACAAGCAATCCAACTTACTGCAATCTCAACTGCATACTGTTTAAATTGTCAGATTCACAGAAAAATAAATTACATTCTGCCTGACGGATTTATCTTCTCTACAGATGTGAATAATTTGAAAAGGATTATCAGGATGCAGTTACATTTTCTGGATTTCATGTAATTTTCAAAATTTCATAGTGTGGAAGTACTTTATTTGATGGGAGATGGATCTCTAGCTCATTCGTTAGGAGCAGGTCTAAAATACTTTGATCCTTGGCAAAATTGCATTGTCACTTCTGGGTGTATCAAAGATGGATTTAACTGTGTTATTCTCTCAGTTATGGCATCACTGCTTCCCACTGCTTTCTGAAAGCAGAAAACAATCCACCTAAAATATTCTCCTCTGTCAAAGTTTTAATTTTGTTTCTATGTAAATAATGGATATGTGCAGGCACTAGTGCTGCTGTCATTAACTGGGAATAAACCTGGAGCTTTCAGCTCTGCAAGTACAGACCCACACAATCCGAGCAAAGGAAGCAGTTCTGTCACATTCTATTAAAGAACAGGCTGCTGCAGCCGCCGTTGCTCACCATCGGGAGGGCAAATCTGCATGCATTAAACACTGTTTATAATATTAAATGTGGAGGTGCCAGCAGACACTGTGGAGCCCTCATCTGATCAGTTTTGAAGGGTAGGATTAAGGCATGGCAAGAAGAGAGGTTGCTCATGGCTTTGCTTGCAAGCATGTCTGCCTCGTTGCTCTCCCTGCCTGGGCTGCAGTCATTAACTACCACGGCTGCAGAATTCCAAACAAACCACACTGGAAGCAGCAACTGCAAATGAAATAATTAAAGTCAGCTCTGCTATGCTGAATGTTAATAGGCTAATTGTCCTACAGACACTTAATGAAAGTCTGTACCTTTTCTGTGTGTGAAGTAGTGAAAGCTTACTTAAATGCTGCAAATGTGCCTCAAATGATCCAGCTAGAGACACTACGTGCTGCAGAGGGAAAAAGCAAAAAAGTTCCTTTTTCACAAGTCTCAGAGTGATGAAATCTCGATTGCAGGGGAAGGCTGTCTTGAAATGCCTGAGAAATAACGCATTGCATTGATATTCTGTCAGAGTCTTTCACTGCTGAAGATAGAGAAGTAAAACAAATAAATCTTGTCACTAAGGAGCAAGCTGAACTCAATACCGTGCACAATGTTTGCAAGGTCAACTCCCTACTCTCTATAGGAGGGTCTGTTTATAACTTTGTTCAAAACCAAAGCCCACTGTTGATCCCCATGTGCTGACAGCAGTTACTCTCACACTGAAGCCAAAATAATAAATCTCACCAAGCACTCTTCCAAAGGAGACCTGCATGCTTCAGGGTTAACTGCATAGAGGAAGAAAGCAATGTCAGAATGGAGTCAAACTTTAAAACACACTCTGGAAATGCTTTCAAGATTGCTTGGGCTCTGGGAGGGGAAGAGACCAGAAGTCACACTGATTTTTCCATCACTCTCCTCTTTGCAAACAATATTCATTTGTCTAGTTGTAATTCACATTTCCTGTATGTTTCACCTCTATTGTTCTGTGCCTGAACTTGAGGAATCCCTTTTCCATAATTTTTTAACTTCTCTCTTCTCCTTTCAAGCTACATGAAGGGGGCACAATTGAAGTGATGTGCTGCCAAGGATGCGTGGATCCTCTGTCATCTTTGCACAACTGTCACACCCACAGAGCATGTCCACTCTGTGAATACACAGGTTAAAACATGTGTGCAGCTCTTTTTTTCTGATCACACACACACTCATTACCTTCCTCATCATCCTGAGGTTGAAGGAAGATCCCCCCTCCTCAGATGTGTCCGTTCCATGGGAAGGGTACACAACAATGGATTTTAGAGTCCCCCAATGACTCAAGAAGGCAGCCAATCCTTCTGTTAGGACACCAATAAGCAGGTTATAAGTATGAACCTCAAGTCCTGAACCCTCCTATACACATTTTCAATTCAAGGAGAGAACAAATGATTGAGGCAGAGAGCAGATGTTTAGGCCGTGGCTGCTTATAGCTTGAAAGAGAGAAAGACATTTTCCTCTCTTGATATCAATAAGGCTGAGTTGCTTCATTCTCTTATTTCAGGGAAAATAAAAGCTGTTTTGAAATGCTACCCTTGCTTTGATGTGGTACCCACAGGTCTGCTGAGCAGCAGTCACAACCAGCCAACTGCAACACATTAACTGGAAAGGACAAAATGGGTAAAACTGTCAACCTGTGCGGTACAGAAGAACTCAGTGTACACTTCACCACTCTCCCTGTCTCATTAAATTAAACTAAATCAAATCAAATCATCTCTGAGGTTTAGATGGTAGAAATGTGCACAACAGGGATTTGTCTGGGCTTTCAATTCTGCATGAAGTGTGGGTAAGAGGAATGTGCCTTTGCAGCTCAGTTTCATTGATGTGTGAGCTAGTATTCATGTCAGGTTTTCTTTAAAGGATACTTGAATGACTTTATTTTTAGATTTTACTGTGATGTTATTTCATCAGCTACTGCATGCATAATGCATCATCAGCAACAAAAAATTTAATCATAGCATAAATCAGCCAAAATATGCTACAAGAAATCAAAGTCCAAATTGCTTTGCTTGGGGACTTGAGTAAATGGATTTTGATTTTTAATTTCTAAATTCAGAGAGGCTCTGGGGGGCATGCTCCCCAGATAGGAGCTGATTGGTGAATGTGTGTTACAAGGCTATTCAGGTGCAATCCCAAAACCAGAAACATCATATTTCAATCTGAAAGCAGCTTTTACAGCTTTTCCTAAAGAGAAATGGAGACCATGATTTGGGTCTCCCATCTAAATAATTCAGCTAAAGTACAGTTCCTGATTGATGTCCGAAAACCACCTGCTGATCATTCACAAATTCCAAACCGAGGAAGAAGAATCTGCAAAGTAATTTCAGTGTAGTCCCCCAAGACCTAGCAAAGAAACATTTCACAGGCACAGAAGGCTCAAAATGTTCCAGTTTAATTTCCAACAGAAAAGAAAGAGTAATTATCTGGGGCTGTGGCCTGATATTAATGTGTTAAGGAAATAGAATTCAAATCAGACACCTTACAGAACAGCACAGAGATCTGGTTTTCAGCTGGGAAAGCTTTGTACTCATTGCTGCTGCTTTTGTTATGGACAATCCATTTAATCTAGCTCAATGGCTTTAAAAAGTGGGTCAAATATATTATTTGTGGGGTCAGATTTGCAGGGCAGGGCATATTCCTGCTCCATGCAGATAACATGGATGTGGGAGTACCAGCCATTCCAGCTGTTTGTGCAAGCTGGTGTGAGCTCCTTGTTTCACACTCTCAGGGAAGCAGAGGCAGCACCAGCTCAGGGCATGCTCTGCACGGGGACAGCCTCGGCTTGAAAGGAAGTGCTCAAAGATTAGGGCACCTCTTGCTTCCTGAATAGCTGTCCTAGGTGAGATGGATGAGCCAGATCTAGGGAGCAGGGCAGCAGCTGGATGTCTCCATCCCAACGGGATAAACCTCAAAGTATCATTTAATTGGAAGGCCATAACTGTGCCAGCAGGAATACTTTGTCCTGACCTCTGTGACTCTTCTTCACAGTGTTTTATGTTTTGCAGGGAAAATCTTTCTCCTCCAAACCTCTGCAGTCTGGGAGAGTGTTTTGTAATTCTCTGTTTCATGGTCCTATCACATTTATCTTCGAGTTATCTCTTTCCTTTGATTAGGCCTTTTATTTCTCTTTCCCCTGGGTTACCACCTCTGTTTCCATAGTACATAATTGAGCTGCTGAATATTCATTATAAGTCCCTGGAGTCACATAAAGATCTCCAGAGGAGGATAAAACCCTCCTTGGTTGTGTTTTGGTTAGATTAGAGCCAAAATACTAAATGTAACTTAGTATGCAATCACTCCCCTTAGTTTAGAAAGAATTGGAGAGGGAATATTTATCCTTTCATAAGGGAAAAGAGGAAAAGAAATAGATTTGGGGACTGAGAGGGAAGGAGGGAGGAGGAAGAAAGCAGCCAGGCAGTCAGCAAGAAGGGGAAAGACTACAGTCCAGCCATCATGATGTGAAATTTCCCTCTGTCCTGAAATCATTGTGCTTACTGAGGGTATTTCATCACTGCCCAGTAATGGTGTCAGAACAAACAGACTTTCAAAGCAGCAGAAATAAAAATTTCAAGCAACTAACTTTTTATTCTGTCAAGCAAACCTGCCAGATAGAAGCTCCCTTTGCAAGCAGAGGTCTAACAGAGCCAGCAGTGCTTCAGATGGTCCAGCTACTAAAGGGAGAGAAGATTACAGGTGAGTTTTGATACATTGCTTCTCCAGTTATAGGTCTGGTTTCATTCCCTGGGGACCCCAGCTCTACTAGGGCATGGGCTGCAGAAAGGGAAGGCTGTGTGCAGCCTGCTACCCTGTCAGCTTTGAGCCCTGCTCCAGCAGGCTGATTTCCCCTGCCTGGGGAGGGAGGCAGCAGGGACAGTGGCATTCCCAGGAGGCAGTTCAGGGCATCTGGAGGTCCCATCCTCAGCACAGACTGGTTGGTCCACCCTTGATGAATGCCCCATCTGATACTGCTGCTTACAAGCTGAACAAACAGATCAGGAAAACGTGGCAGTTTGGAAAAACAAATCAATATCTTTTTCTTCTTAATAAAATGATCTTCATGACAGAAGTATTTGAACAGTTTTGGATTTGGATTGGATTGAACAGATTTGGGTTTGTTTGGATGCTATGTTTGGCTATAGTAAATACTGCTAATATCCTCATTTAGCATGATTTCAGTTTGTCCTTTTTATGCTTTGCACTATGTGAAACATTCTCCAGTGACCGTGGTCAGAACACTGATCTAGATCTATCTCCAGGGATTTAATGAGTACTTAAAAGCATGAGCAGGAGAGATGAAGGGCTCTAGCCTGTGTAGGAAGGTAGAAGAACATACTCCTGAGTGGGATACAGATGGACCAAAATCTCCTCAAGCACCAGGTGAAAATTAACCTGATGTTTCTCTCCACTCTGCACTGCTGTTGCAGTTACACCATTGCAACCTTCTGATATCTTTGCCCAGGACATCTGTCTCAGCACAGGCATTTATTCACCAAGGACCTGTGCAGCCAACCAGTGTATTACATATGCTACATTCTGTTAAATTCACCATGAGGGTTTGCTATCAGTTTCCTGCATTTGTACACACGATTCCCTTGGTGAACCTTTGTGCTGACAAGGGCAGACATGCAGCACTTACATCCTGAGAAGCAGTGATGGGATTTATCCCCATGATCATCCCTTTCCACATACCCAAAGCACCTCCCAGCACTTCAAAGTTGCCTGTAATGCTGCAAAAAAAATAGAAGTCTAGGACACATTGTCAGTTTGGAAACAAAAACCAGATTTGTGTTATAGAAATCATATAAATTGCAAAGCAGTACCTTAAGGGTGATGATCTGCCTGAATGACATTTCCTTTGTTGCTTTAGGGAGTTTTCAAAAACAATGTATTTTAATGAGTCACCATAATGACTTGAAACCAAGTCAGAAAGAGAAACTTTCTGTAAAAGGCTACTTTTAATTGGGAACATGAGGTACTATTCAGAAAGTATCAAATATCTGTTACTCATGTACCAATTCTTTACAAACCTAGTACAAAGCTTTTCCTTGGTAACTGCTGTGTTAATGCAAAATCTAAACACTGGTCCATGATAATCATTGTTATTCTTATATTTTGAATTGAAAAGGGAAATAATTTTCACGCAGATTCTTTATTGTGTCTGTTTATAATCCTTCTTTCGAAACAAAATTAAATCTACTGAATGTCCAGAACAAATTTCCTAAAGGTTGACAGTTCCCACAGGCTGGTGCTTTTTGGTTTAAACACTTTTCTTTCATTTCATTGTTGATTTTACTTTGGCTGGTCAGAATATGAAACTCACGTGTTAAGGAAGCAAACAGTAAAATGACAAAAACCACAAGTCCTGAAACTTAAAACATGGAATTACTCACAGCTATTAAATCTCTGGATGAGTTATCATTAGCTCCATTTTTCACCCACATGAAAATTAGTAAAGGATATGTTCAACTACTACACACAACCAGTTATACCCAAATGTACTGAGGGAATGTGATGTTTAGTAAGTGCTGATGTATTGCTAAATTTTTAAAAAAAAATTAATCAGGAAAGACACGAATTCCTCCAAATACTTTGGACAGAAAAAGAGGGTTCTGTCACATTGTTTGATAACACAGATGGACCAGAGGAATATTTATTTGTTCATGACAAACACACAAACACGCAGTGCTCGGTGCTCACGTTCCCAAAGGCAGCACTAGGGAACTGGATCAGACCTTCTGGGGGAAAGGAAAGAAGAAAATGAGCAATCTGTGACTCTGGCAGAATTTAAAAACTTTCTGAACAAATTTACAATTTACAAACATTCTAAAACTTGGTGCTTCGTGTCCACCATGGAGAAGGTCAGGAGAGTGTAGAAAATTTTAGCAAAGGCACAGAAACTCAAGCTCCAGTGAGATCTCATCATTAAAAGCTGTGCAATAACCAATTTATTCGTGAAATGTAAAAGTTCAAGTCACAACATGCCAGCCATGTTCCAGTTTGAATAATTCCAGTGTGCACAGTTGAAAGCCCTTGCCTGGTTAAGTGGACATGATCTGAGGGCCACCCATTCCTCAGCCTTCTTTAGCACACTTGTTTTCCAAGTTTTCTCTTGTTTCCATCTCTTTGTTTTGAATTTCTTTCCCCACACGTGGGTTAGCTTGAGTCTTCTTCCATGCTGAGTTTCATTTTGTTATTTTCAGCTCGGCTGTGAATGAGTTAGATGATGCTCATGCTGCAAAGCATTGCCAACCTTGTCATGCCATCTGTTTCAAAAATTAGAGAAGAAGCTGAATCCCTTAATGGGATGGAATAACTGTACTTTGCTCTGGGAGTTTTCTTTATGGGTTCTGTTTTTTGTTCACTTGTTGATGGTTTTGTCCTTCATGGCCCTGTAGTTTAAATACCATTATGTTTTTTGCCATTAAGCCTCCCTGAAAGCTTAATTTTGCCCAAGACTACTGATGCTCTATACAATCAATTTATTTTGCACTTCGAAGCAGAGAAGTCTTCACAGGTATTTCCAAAATCTCAGGTAGTAAGGAAGAACAGCATGTTTTATGGGACAATAACTAGATGATTCTTCTACTGATTTTTAAGGTTATATCTGCATAGACTTTTATATCATCATCTAAAACACTAAAAAGAAATAATTTTATAATTCCTCTTTAAAAATGATCGTGATTTTTGCTTGAACTGAACCTTACTTGTGTTTTTCTGAATTCTATTCCTTCCTCCTTAGATCTGGAGGATTTCAGAAGGGCCAGTGAGAATGTGCTCCTCTACCCCTATGGCAAACAAAGGAAAACCAGTCTGGAAAAGGTCCAAGAGAAAGATACCGCTACAGGAGTGAGGAAGCATTGTTTCTCCTCTGTGCACATCTGAGCATAAGCTTGCTACACACCAATTGCACTCCATCCTCCTGTTCCTCTCAGCAAACTGGCACTAAAGGTGAATGCATAGGTCTGCAACAACTGGACATAATGAGGAATTTTTTTATTTGCAAAGTCATTGAGCATGTAATATAATATAAATATAATTACAGGCTATACTTTCTCCTAATATAGTCCTATGTATGTATGAGAATGTTGGTTTGTTGTTTGTTTTTTTTTTCTCTCAAAATTATTTCCTTAATTTCAGTGTTTTCTAGTGATTGATGGGACCTGGTTCCTCCAGAGGATGGCACTTTCCTCATCTGAGGGACAAGAAACAGAGCAGAGCTGGCAGAATCTCATTACATGGGCATTTCAGCAAGAGGGCCACCAGGAAATTTTCAAGTCCATAAATAAGCAGGAGAATGACTGAGGAAGATTACAGCAGTGGCAGGGATTCAAGAGGAGCCAAACACTTCAACGTTTGTTTGAAGCTCACACAGCAGCTGTTGACAGATTTCTCTGTTTCAAGCCCTGCTGCAAGCTGCTATTAATGGGGAGAATCACAGGTCTTGTAGTCCTTTTTCTCTGCTAACCAGGCTTATCTTCAGCACTTTAAGTTTTCTTCCTTCAATTGAACTTTCTCTCCTGCTGGACTTGCTAGAATTGTTCCAGGAAAATAGAAGACAGTTGTAACTTAAGTGTTGAAGGCATGAACCACAGCACAAAGCAGAGCTAGAAATAAGTGAGTAGTAGGGGTCTGTGGTGTCCCTCAAGCACATAAATCATCTGCAGTTACTGGCCCTGCAAAACACCCAAGTGAGTAGTGCCTTGGACAGATGCGAATTCCTCTCTTCCCTGGAGCTGGGCAGTGGAGGAAAAGTCACTAAATAGTTCATACTTCCCTCCTATCTCTTTGCTTCATGAAAACAAAGCACAGATTATAAAGCCATGGGAATGGATCCATTTTACAGGAGACAAACATATGAAGAGCAGTTAGAACGGAAAGATTTATGGTATCATCTTCCTTTGAAAAGCACTGTTATTGTTTCAAAGTGCAAGGTGCAAAAAACAGGATTTGAAAATAATGTCTATTAGGAAGGATTAGACTACATCTTCAACCTGAGAAATGGTTTTTCAGATTGGATCATTTTTAATAAAATGCTCATCCTTCCTCCATCTGATTTCATTTCCTAAACCCTGAAGTCTTTGCTTTCATAGGCAAACTTCTTGCTTCTGTGGGATTTTTGATTGCATAAGGACAGCACATGTTCACAAGATTGAGTTATTTTTAATTTTTTATTACCTCTGAGATTAATTATTTATAAACACTTTTAAGAAACTTTCGAGTTTGGTGTTGCTAATTTAATGGATCTTTTCTTCCCAAATCCTTTTGATAGTGCATTATTATGCAGCTCAGTTCAATCAATAATGAAGCTTCATTTCTTCATTCTAATTAGTCATCATATTTTTAATAGCCTACAAAATAAAAATGACAAATGATTTATTTTTCTGACCCCACAACCAAAACCACTCTTTTCCTCTAAAGCATAGATCAGTCTGTGGGACTTTAGTATGTTATCTGCACAAGACTGGATTGTGACAGATAACATGCAAAGAATTTTGAAATCCTACTGTGTCATATGTTTTGTTAGCAGAATAAAATTATGATTATATCATTATACAATACCATTCATGATACCTAAAAGCACCTATTTACCTCTTCCCACAGCAGGCTTTGTACTAAGAGAAAATATTATTTTTTTCTGTTCCATGAATGTCAGCATGGAGTTCAGTGCTCTAAAAAATCTTTGGCATTAGGACTTTCTCAGAAAAATAATGCTATTATGGGGATCTAGTCAGGCAGGATGTTGAGTAGTTAAGCATCCAGTCATCAAAGTTCTGAGCTTGTGTTTATTTGTGGAAGAAGTGTGCCATATAGACAATCAATTTTCTTCTGAATCTGCACATTTTGGATTATTTATAGATACTACGTCATCACTGAGTGTTTGTTTTTGGTTGTTTTTGGGTTTTGTTTTGTTTTGTTTTAATTTTGTTAAAGACCACTAACTAATTTGAAAGTGAGAGAAGAAATTGCCTAAAAATACCAATTTTTGCCAGTCAGTCTGCGATGATACCTGTTAAACTTTGCTGCTAAAACAGAACTAGTTATTGACAATACTACACAAATATAGACAAAAGTTAAAAGAGATTCTCACATAGTCTCTAGAAACTTCCATATTTTTCTAGGTTTTTTTGATTATTTATATTTGTAGGTGCCTGAATTGCCATAGATCCATGTTGAGGTTTTTTACTGTTTATATGCTCACAGGCTTTTAGTGTTTTCTAAAAAAACACTCCTCTTTATTGAGAGAATTTTTATTCCTTTAATATTTGTTAAGGAAAAGTCCAGCCCAAAACAAAGAGCTATCTTTATACCAAAATAGTGACTTTCAAGGAAAAAAAAAAATAATAAAATTACAGTGAGTTAACATCATAAGGATGGCTGAATTATATGAAAAATACAGTTCCATACAAACCTGCTACCCATATCACTTTTTTGATGTTAACAGATCAAATTTAAGAGGTTCCTTTCCTGCTACATCTACCTCCTTGGCAAAGCAGCTAAATGTGCATTCTTATCTCTCAATAGAGGAAATGGCTGTTTCCCAGTCCTAGTTTCATTTAAGAGATGGTACTGCTTTGGCTGGGATAAAGGTTACAGCTGGTAGAGGGTTGAGTTTTGGATTTGTGCTGGAAAACAGCACTGATAACACAGGGATGTTTTAGTTACTGCTGAGCAGGGCTTACACGGAGCCAAGGCCTTTTCTGCTCCTCACAGAAACAAGTGCAGAAGGAGCTGGGAGGGGACACAGCCAGGACAGGTGACCACAGCTGACCCCACAGGTATATTCCAGGCCATATGGTGCTGCACTCAGCATATAAAGCTGGGGAAGAAGAAGGAAGGGTAGACATTCAAAGTGATGGTGTTTGTCTTCTCAAGTCACTGTTATGCACAGGAGAGCCCAACTTTCCTATGGATAGCTGACCCCTGCCTGTTGCAGTGCGTGGATGAGGTTTTTGAATTTGTGTTTGTATTTTGTTTATTTGTTTGTAATGGTATGTCCCTTTCACCCACCCAAACCCCTACCCTGGTTTCACCCTGATGTAACCACAACCCCTTCCCCAATTGGCCCGAAGTTTCTTCCCTGCCCAGGCTGATCCCTGGGTACTTAAGGGAGAAACGGAGGCCGAGAACTTGTTCTGGCTTGCTGCTCTCGCACGTGGCTCAGCCACAAGAAATAAACACCCTCCCAAACCCAAGCCAGAGTCCGCTCCATTCTTCCAAGCCTTGTCCACACTTCAACGAGCAGATTTGGAGGACCCACAACTGCTTTAGATTGGTCTGGGGAACTGCTTGCCAGTAAGCAAACCCCATGGAGAGACCCCAGTTTATACCTGCCTGCCCATGGGAAGTAGTGAATCAATTCCTTGGTTGACTTTGCTTTTGTGCTCAGCTTTTGCTTTGTCTATTAAACTGTCTTTATCTCAACTCACGAGTCTTCTCACTTCCACTCTTCCAATTCTGTATCCACCATCCAGCGAGGGGAGAGCAAGTGGCTGTGTGGGGCTTAGCTGCTGGCAGGGTTAAACCACAGCAGAGATTATATGGCATACACCTTGGAATATCTGGAGTACTCCTGGGGTGCCAACATGCAAAGGTTTCTGACAGGCAGTTTGCCCAAGTGGACCATTCTATCTCATCTAGGGATGTAAGTGGTAACACTCTACAGGAGATGTGTGAGCCCATTGATCCTGTAGCCTTCAAGGAAGGCAGAATAATTGTACTTTTACAGATTCATAAAAGCAAAATACTGTGCTACTTGTCCCATTTTGTTGTTACATTTATCAAGGGGGCGGGAAGGAGGAAGGAGGAAGGAGGGAAACTGCAAGGATCGCATTGCAACAAGCAATCCCAACGAGAGGTGGTGCTGCACATCCATTTTAGAGTGAAGTTCTATCTTCTGCTAAACTTTGGTTAGGAGAGAGGGTGGGAGCCAAGTGCTATCTCCCTACAACATGGTTGTTACAATCAAACCACTTCTTTACAAGAGCAGTACAGTATTTATTTTCCCTATTGAAGCTAACAGAATTTATACCCACTCTCACTGAGAGATCTGTGCAGCATGAAGTGTGCATCAGCTGATTTTCACTTGTACTTCACATCAGTTACAAATTCAAAATTACCTCTGAACCCTTCTTTTCAACTGCAGCGTTCCACAGCTTCAGCAGCACAGGTTTTTGCTGTCAGTGATGTAAACCTGAACCTCTGTTAATGAAATGATACTCCATAAGCTTCTTGGCATAATTAATCATTATAGGCAGTTCTTCAACTACAAAACTTAAAGATAGAAGGTTGTATTTTAGGCATTTAAGTCTCTTTATTACACAAGAAAAAGGGAGGTTATGCCTTAAAAATTGTGCATCCCATAAGGAATGGTGTGCTGCTCCCTCATACTAACACCCAGGGAAGCCTTGCTGAAGATGTGAAGGTTGGAGGCAGTGACTGCAGTGATCATGAGATCATAGAGTTCAGTAACAAGTGAGGAAAAAAGCAGGGCAGCGAATAAGATTGCAGCCATGGGCTTCAGGAGAGCTAACCTGCTGCTCAAGGTGGATCTGAGGTGAAGCTCAAGGTCGGCTCCTTCAGAGAGAGGACCATGAGTGAGGCTGGATCCCTTGTATCAAACCAAAAACTGTGCTAGAACTCAATGAATTCCTTAAGGAACCTATCCTGAATAGCCATGATCTCACTCAGATGCATTTGGACACGAACCTCCCAGTGACTGACCCAATGCTTCTTACAGCCATGATGGCCTAGATTTGGGCCAAATATGAAAAGGTAAAAACTGGAAAACTGTGAAGAGACCTTTTAGGGTACCAAAGTGTTTGTGATGCCCAATGGGATGCTGAAGAGCTGAACCAGCAGCTGGTGGTTATCACTGAGAAAGTGAAACCAGAAATAAGTTTGGTGGAAATTGGCTGATGTGATTGCCAGGTCACTCTTCATGATATCTCAGAAGTCATGGCAGTCAGGTGAAGTCCTGGATGGCTGGAGAAAGGGAAATATCATCCCCATCTTTAAAAATACAAACAAGGCCACTGGGAACTACAAACCTGTCAGCCTCACCTCTCTGCCTGGGAAGATCATGAACAGATCCTCCTGGAAGCCATGCTAATGTATATGGAAAACAAGGAGGTGATTTGGGGCAGCCAGCACATTGTCACCAAGGCTAAGTCCTGCCTGATCGACTCAGTAGCCTTCTATGATGGAGTGACTACATCAGTGACAACAGAAGGGCTGCAGAT
Organism: Trochalopteron elliotii; assembly: GCA_024734555.1. Taxonomy (NCBI): domain Eukaryota; kingdom Metazoa; phylum Chordata; class Aves; order Passeriformes; family Leiothrichidae; genus Trochalopteron; species Trochalopteron elliotii. The sequence goes on from JANPWX010000019.1 coordinate 8,683,528, forward strand.
ATCATTTATCTGGATTTCTGTAAAGGCTCTGACACAACAGACCCCCACAATTTCCCTCTCTCTAAATTGGAGAGAGATAGATTTGATAAGTGGACAGATTGAGCAGCCAAGAAGGACTTGGGGGTCCTGGTGGATGAGAGACTGGACATAACCCAGCCATGTGCACTGGGAGCCCAGGAACCCACACATTTCCAGAGCACCATTGGCAGCAGCTGAGGGAGAAGATTCAGCCCCTCTGCTCTGCTCTGCTCTGCTCTGCTCTGCTCTGCTCTGCTCTGCTCTGCTCTGCTCTGCTCTGCTCTGCTCTGCTCTGGTGAGACCCTACCTGCAGTGCTGTGTCCAACTCTGGCAACCCCAGCATAGGGACCATTTCAGCCTGCTGGAGTGAGTACAAAGGAGGCCAGCAAGCTGAGGGCTGTAGCACCTCTCCTATGAGGAAAGGCTGAAAGAATTGGGGTTTTTCAATCTGGAAAAGAGAAGCCTTAGGGGTGACCTAATCGTGGCCTTCCAGTACCCAAAGGGACCTTAGAAGAAAGATGGACAGAGACTCTTTACAAGAGCATATAGAGAAAGTACAAGGGGGAATGGGTTCAAACTGAAAGAAAGTAGGTTTAGATTGGATATTAGGAAGAAATTATTTACTATAAGGATAGTGGGACCAGAACAGGTTGCCCAGAGAAGCTGTAGCTGTTCCATCCCTGGAAGAATTCAAGGCCAGGCTGGACACCAGATTGAACAATCTGGTCTTGTGCAAGGTGTCCCTTACCCACAGCAGTGGCGATGGAAGCAGATGATCTTCAAGGTTCCCTTCCAACCCAATCCATCCTGTGATTCCATAATTTTATTTATCTGACAAAGCTCTGACTACTGGATTTTAGAAATAAAGTTCCACATAAGAAGCTGTCTCTGATTGCCATGAATAAAAGCTTGAAATAAGACATGGGTGAAAAATAAGTCTCAGATATCTGAAGGAAATAAGAAGAATCTAATTCTTGCTATTATTGCTTAAATCTGATGATAGTTAAGCCAAGCTCATGGTTTGGCAGAAGCAGGAAAATAAACACGGCAGATTAATACATTTTCACTGTTTGGATTACTGACGCTACGTGCACCACAACAGCCAAGACAGTAGGTAGGAAGATGGCCAGTTTGCAATATTATCAGAATATCTTTCTCTGGTACAAAAGTTCTTTATATTAGTGGAAGAGAATGTTCTTTATACATGATGTTGCAATTACTGGTCCTGCCCCAAACACGGGGAACCTAAGAACTGATGCCCTGAGAACAGAGAAGGGAAGGGGCAAAGTCCTGAGTCCCTGCTCATGGAGAACATGTTTATTTATGACAAGAGTACTTTGTAAAAAACTATATTTTTCAGCCAGCCAACAAGTTTAAGGGAAGGGTAAATTTGTAGCAAAATGTTCTGACACGAAGTTTATTTCCTGCAAATACACTTATTAATCTAAACTACAGAATGTATAAAAATGTTTCTGCAATCTGACTGTGTAAAATACATCATAGAGTAATGCAGGAACTAGGCATCAGTGTCTCAGCATATCCCTAGAGATCCTGAAATTAATAGCTATATTTATAACTAAATTATATTCTGAATCTTAGCAATGGCAAGGGATGTTGTGTACCAACTGAGATATGTTGCTATTCTAGCGAGATGCTGTCTCACTAAAGAAAAAACAGAACTGGGTCAGCCCTAGCAAAGCCAGAATCTATGCCTGGAAGAGGGCTACTGTTACCCCTTAAATATTTCTGAAATTTCAGTTCTTCCTTGTGGGCAAAACACTGGGGATTTATTCTGTGAAATGCAAATATTCGAAGCCTGGTGACTTTTTCCTGCTTTTCATCTCCCAGTCCTAAATGTACCCCACAGCTTGCAGGCACAGTGTCCTGTCATCTGTCTGGCCTCTTCCCTTACTCCCATCAAACAGCAGCCCCTGAAGGGTGCAAGAAGTACCATGGAGAATGCTCTTAAGCCTCCCTGGTGCCTGAGACCTGCTGATGGGGCCAAAACCAGGCTTTCACAGGATCAGTAGAAAGGGGTGATTAAAGAATGGTACTGACATTCCCTTCATACTTTATGTTTCTCTCACCCCAGCTTCATCTTTCTTGGATTCTCTCCAGGGACAGAAGTTATCAGAATAATCTGGAGTGCTCTAACACTCAATGTAACACTGAAAGGTGAGTCAGTGTGTTACAGATGAGGAATTGTCCACCTTTTATCATCAATATGCTCCATTCACTTCTGCAGGTGTAACAATGCATCCATAACAATTTATTTTATAAACATAGAAGTCTATAATACAGGATTTGTTAGCACATTCCATAGCATGCTGAATTAGTTTGAAATTTAAGTAGACTTCAGACATTAAGGGGAAAGCTGTAATGGGTGGCCTTTTTGAACTGCCTGTCATTTTGAATTCAAAGTCACAGTAGAGCAGCCTGGGTGACATCAGTTACTGCCCTCAATTCTTTTCTCACCACACTCTTCACCACAGGAAATCTACAACCCCATCACCTAAACAGCATGAGTGTTCAGCTAAGATTTTCATTTCTTGTAGCAATTTCCTGATCTGTTGGGTGTTATTCCTCAGCAAGGCATGGGATGGGATGTAAGTAGGTCACCTTTCCAGACAGCCATCACATAGACATAGCTGGGAGGAAATGCTGTGTCTGAGACAACTTTCAGGGAGCAGCACAGAGAAATTATTCCTAGTCCTCAAGTTCTTCACCAGCCTTTACCTCACATCCTGTCCCCTACCTTGTCCCTGCCATAGCTTCACTCAGCTACAGTTTAGTTAATGATATCATGGTAATCTATTCTCAGAATTAAAGGAAGGACCTTTTCAGCGCTCTGCTGATCAAAATTGTTATCTGTCAAGAATTTCAAATACACAGAGAGTTGTGGGAAAATACTCTTCAGGTTGGACAGGTAATCACAATAATACATTTCTAATGAATGCTACAGGAGAATGCTATGGGAAGGAACCACAAACCCCAACCATTTCC